>OX421971.1:24954200-25554200 GCA_949128135.1 Parasteatoda lunata
TGCAGGAATCTTCTGAAGATTTTATCTTTTCTTCAAAATTATATTCAAAAGTTGCCTTTCTCGCGCATCCGAGTGGGAAAAAAATGCCTTTTCTATTCTCATTTGAGAACAAGGAAAAATAAAAAGTAATGAAGTAAAAAAAAAAAAAAATTTTTTTCCACACATAGTTTTAAAATATTTAATAGTATATTATTTATTGCAACCACGACAGTGCGCATTTAGTAATCCTTTTTTGAAGAGTCCGATTTACTGCTACGGATTTCATTTTTTTTTTTAATCTTATTATTTACAAAGAAAGGAAATAATTAACTTGTTTTCCCCCTACAAAATGCGAGAATATAGCCATAATATTAGAATAAAAATAATATTACATATTTAATAAAGAAACTTATTTTATTTGATCCGAAAAAATTTTTTCCACCAAAATGAATGTATTTCAAGAAATTAAGGCTGTTCACCTTAATGTAGCCCTCGATTGTGTTACTCTAGTAAAAAGAAAATTATTCAGGGTGCGTAGTCAGATTTTTCAACAAAAAATAAGCACCTTCTAAGTACTTTTTAAATACTCAAAAATATTTTTAATCACTCTCCAGAAAAAAAAAAAAAAAAACATAATTAAGAAATCCGTGCAGTAACAAAAAAATTTTTTTTCTATCATTTAAAGTTCTTAATTTATAAACACAAAATCAATAAAATAATAAACTTTGCATAATCAGGATAATAAAAAAAGCTAGTTTCTGATAAATATTGCAGGGAAAATTGTGAAAATCGTTAATTTTTTGTAATTTAGATCGACAATTGATACTGCAAAAAAAAAAAAAAAAATTATTTTTCAAAGATAGAAAATTAAGCACTGTTTACAAACCCTGAAAAACTTTTAAGGTTTTTTAAAAAACGGAAATAAAAAAAAGCACTTTTAAGCTTTTTTTTAAAACGCTACGCACCCTGATTATCTGTGACATCAGAATACTATTTTTTCTACAGAATATTCCATTTTAGACTCATCTATCAATTTTAGTAAAATCAGCAGCTTTTAACCTGATGGAGACAATTATATAAAAATTATGTAATGGTTTTAACTTACGTTAAAGATAACATCCTCGAAAAATGAATTTTGTTCACTGTTATGATTAGTTTAACTGTTGTTACGATTAACTGAACAACTTAAAATTGGAATAATATATCTTTAATATTAATTTTTTATCATAAGAAAAAATAAATTATCTGTCAAGTTCTCATGATGTGAAGTACAAATGTAAAATTTTTTCTCACATTAATGACTTTCAGCAAACAAATAATTAACTTACAAGGCAAAAAACTGTACTCTGCAGTTAAATGGTTAGGATTTAAGTTCCCCTGGGCAAAACATTTTATCAGGGATGTTAAAATTATGTTATGTTAAAAAAAAAAAAAAAATAGATTTAACAATGGAATTTTTTTAATTATTTTTGCTTTTCACAATCAAAACTTTAAAAAAAAAATTATGAATACTTAATATTATTTAACAACTAAAATTTTTAATTCGAGTAATAAAAAACAGTTTAATATTATTCTTTAATTATTTCAAACTAATTAACCTAAACATTCTGTGATTAATTAAAAATTTAAAAAAAAAAAAAAAACTGCAGTAATCCCCTGACAACAACATTCACACCTCTAATACACACCACATGCACACAACACACAACACATCATTAAACTTGGCCACGCCAGAGGTTGCCCTTTCATTCAGACTTGCGGGTTTTAATACCACGCCAGAGGTCTAGATTCAGTCGACTTACGGGTTTTTTAAAACCTCGCCAGAGGCGCCATTCAATCATTGTCAGGTTTTATACAAAACAATTTTTAAATAATGCGCATGATGAAAAAAAGTTATGCATAGAAATGGTAAAAAAAAAAAAAAAAAAAAAGTTTTATTGGAGATAATGCTTTACACAAGGCCACTAAAACCCTAAGCATTTAACTGCAGGGTACAGATTTCTGCTTTATTAGTTAATTATTTTTTGCTTAAAAGTCACTAATGTGAGAAAAAATTTTACATTTGTACTTCACATCATGAGAACTTGACAGATAATTTATTTTTTCTTATGATAAAAAATTAATATTAAAGATAATGTGAAAATAAAAATATTATTGAACTATTTGAAGTTTTTTTTTAACTTTCTTTATAAAGAAGAAAAAAAAAAAAAAAAAAAAAAAAAAGACTTACCTCCTCCTCCTCCTGAGGGGGCGGAGTCTTGTTTCATAATAGTTGACGGAGGGGTGTTCACGCAGGCGCGATGATACAGGCCCCTCGTCATCAGTGGTGCACGGAGGTGCAGAGTAGAAGTCCCGAGCCAACATCTGAAGACGGGTGCTCCTCGGTTCTGTAATAGAAAAAAAAATTCTTTTTAGAATTTTTAAAAAATGCATGGAATGTAAATCATTTGTGCCGTAGGAAAAAGTGTACTGTCAGACACTTCTATTTGATCTTCCATTTCAGGGGTCTGTTTAGAAGAAATTTGGGTCCATTAACGCAGGGGCCTGTTTAGAAGAAATTTGGGTCCGTTAACGGACCCTTCACAAAATATCTTTTCATAAAAACGGACCCTTCACAAAATATCTTTTCATAAAAACGGACCCTTCACAAAATATTTTAACTTAAAAACGGACCCTTCACAAAGTGATTTTTATTTTAATCGAACCCTTCACAAATTTGTTTATCTTCATTATTGTTTTGTTAATCGAATGAACCCTTCCTAGGGCAGAAAACAAGAAACGAATAACGAAACGTAAACGAATTAAGTTTTTTCTTCCGCAGACGATTCTTCAATTATTCGTCCGAAATTAATATTCTGCGTTCAGCAGTATAGGCTAAATACCAAATATTTGCATGTTGCATTGCTAATTTAGTAGCTGCAATTGCTGTTAATTTTTAAAAATTTAATTTTTTTGATTATAATTTTTCAGTGTTGAGCATAATCTTGTAAGTCTTTACAATTTAAAAACTCATTGAAAAAGTTTTTTTGCAAAAGCGGACCCTGATTGAAAGAATGTGACTTAACGTTTATTTTATATTCACAAATTACGAGTAATTTGTTCACAATTTTACAAAAACGGACCTTTCACGAAATGTCTGGACAGACCCCTTGCATTTAGCGAATTTTCTCTATTTTGGGATTTTTTTTTTCGTGGAACCAAGAACATTTTGGAAATTTCTTCGTAAAACAACTTCCAAATAGCGAAGTGGATTTTTTATTTTACGAACTTTTCATTAAAATCTACTTCCCCCGCTTCCCGTAATATTTCGGAACATTTCAAACTTGTTAACGCATTTTAGGGGGGTAATGACCTAAGATTGATTTTCGCAGCCTCGATTTCCTTTAGAAAATGCAGTTAAAAGCTTGCATTTCATACAAGAACCCATACGAAAAATCAATTAACATGACAGAAATTTCTAAAGCACGGGACTACGATGTTACAGATCGTACTATTCGTAACAGTTTTGCTAAAGCTGGATTCTTAGTCAGCGTGGAGAATTTCGAAAGTGCTAAGGACTTGGTTGACATTCCTTTAGAAGAACTTCATATGGGTACAGCTAAGAGAAAACCACGAAATGAATGATAATGAACTGATGATTTTCTTCTTATTGATTTTAATGTTGCAACCACAGCAACATTAACTGAATTGGATATTTTGGGACAGTGTGAAAAATAAAAACAATACAACAATAAATTGCGAGGAAGACGAAAAGGATAATATCACCAAATCTTCATAATCATAGAATGTTATAATCATTTGAAACAATGCGAAAATATATATCGAGATAATATTACAAGATAATTTACAAGATAAAGGTGTATCAATTTCTAATTTAATAATGTATAGCGTTTATGAATTTAGAACCTGTTTTGTATTGTTTAAGTACTCGTATTTCAAATGGTGAATTTCTATTCAACTAATTTTCCATATAAGGAACTTGTTATCCGGATTTAGCAACTTCGTTAAATAGAAGTCCGACTATATTTTGTGTCCATTTTTTCTTTTTTTTTTTTTTTTTTTTTTACTATCAAAACATAGGGTCCTGATACTGAAGACAGGAAAGAGTGGTCGAGAGATGCGGTTGTTTACGCTTGCCTGTCAAGTCTCCTGTTTTTTAAAGCAGACTCCTGTATTTTACGACTATCTCCTATTTACCTGCACATTCTCAAATTTCTCCGTTTTGGTTGAAGAAATTAAAAAAGAAAAATTTTTTATAAAATATCCACCGATGGCAAAAACACTTCTTATACCTCAACAGATGGTGCCGTACTGCAGCAGTATTTTGAGTGTTAATCGTTAAAGTCAAGCCGTGATGGGTTAGGGGATAGAGCGTTTGCCTTCCAATGAAGGTTCGAATCCCAGCGATGAGTGGTCGATATGAATTCCGCTAACGGTTAGCACCGCCCACAATGATGACATGAAATATCCTCAGTGGTAGACGGATCGAGGGGTTATCGTCACGAGTCCTCTTATCGTCAAGCTAACCTTGGGAGGTTTTCCTTTCCATGTAACTCAAATGCGGTTTACTTCAATATAAAAAAAGTCCTAAACGAAGCAAATTTCTTCCAATACTTGCGGATAATTACGGCTTGGGAATATTTCCGTATCGTGATCTCTCGCGCAACTACATTTGATAATTTGGATTTTAAGCTTGCAAATTTCTTTTTAAAAAAATATGTAGATGTTTGTCCGGGGGTCGGTACAAGCTATACTTTTCGAGTTAGCCCCTTTCTGTGAAATGTTTTTTTTAAGTTTCTCGCGGGTCACTGCCCGGAAGTTGCCAAGACTTGGCGATTATTCTGCCACAGATCAGGAGAAGGAAATCTCCCCTCCAGCCTGCCCCAACCACAGAGCTGATGTAAAATATCCTCAATGGTTGACAGATCGTGGATTAGAGTACTATAAAAAAAAGTCCTCCATAAAGCAAATTTCTCCCATTACTTGATTCAGGAGTTCTAGTCTTCTGGAATGGGATCAAAATTACGAGGCTACGGAGTTGAACATCAGTAGTATTAAACCCAAAAATGTGTAGCTTTTTTTATTTCTCCAACGTTCGCAAGCATGACAAAAGTTTACTTTATAATTAGGAAAGTAATTGCTTGAAATTATGAAAAGAAATCCTGAGAAAATTGGGGTTTTTTTCACTACATTTGAGTCAAAAATTCCAGCTAAAAATAAACTGCAGTTTTTCTACAGAATTGAAGTAATTTTGTAGCTGCAGATTTTCTGTAGTGCAATCTTGACTGTAATAGCACTGCAGTTATTTTGCAGCCAATGTGAAGTAATTTATCGGTAATTTATTTAAAAAAAACTTTCGGATATTGTCTACAAAATTATACTGTAGTTTAAGTGAAATCTCTTTAAAATCATAAATTTATAATAATAATTAAAAAAAAAAAAGACTTTAGATTTGTGGTTATTCTGCAGTAAATTTGAAGTATTTATGCAGTCATCGTTTGAGAAGTGTATTTTCTGTTGAATCTGCAGAAAACCTACTTAGTGTTGTTGTAAAATTGAAAGAGTTTCATGTCTTCAATCTTGCTTTCCTCGTTGGTAAATCAACTTTTTATAAGGTTTATTTTAATCTATTTTTGATTATATATTAATTTGTCATATTTAGGTAAACATTCTAAACATGTATATTGATAACGGAGATGTCTATACATTGTTTATATTCATAAAATACATACTTGATTTAATTATAATTATTTATAGTTCAGAAGCCTCTTAAACTTTAAAATTTTGATACATAGTTTAAAGTAGGCCTAAAATTAGACACTTAAAAATTATACTGCAGTTTATCAACTGCAGTAAGTCTGCAGTGTTTCCACTTTCAGAAATTTTGTAGCGGAAATAGCCAAATCAAACTGCTTTTTTCTTTTTGTAGATTTTCTGCAGTTCATTTTTAGCTGGGACAGCCTTTAGATTAAAATAAATAAAAAAATAATAAAAACTTACTTCTGGGGCGGACAGGAGGAGGAGTTGCAGGTGGCTCTGGAACTGGTTCCGGAACTGGTTCCGGAACTGATTCTGGAACGGATTCAGAATCAGAATATGATTCAGAATCAGATTCAGAATCTGATTCAGAGTCTGATTCAGAAGAATCAGAACCTGAATCTGATTCAGAGTCTGATTCAGAAGAATCAGAACCTGAATCTGAAGCTGAATCTGAAGTTGAATCAGAAACTGACTCAGAACCCGAATCAGAACCCGAATCGGAACCTGAATCGGAACCCGAATCAGAGTCATCCTCCTCCGACTCGTCCAGAAAGCCGAAGTGCTCCATCCGACGCTGGTGCAGCTAAAAATAAATTGAACACATTATTGCATCTTGTATTCTCTACGAGTATGTAAAGAATGGGGAAAAAAATTTAGGGGAAAAAAAGAAGAAATGCATAATCAGATTTTTCAACAAAAAATAAACACATAGCTTCCAACATGGATAGGAAAAAATCCAGTAGAATTCATAAAATAATATAAATTTCACGATAATTTATGCATAATGTACTGAATATTCTACACATAGGGAATTTTAGAGATTTTTATAGTTATCAAAATAGAAAAACTGCACTTATTTTCCAGTTTTGATTTCACATTAAACATAACTTGAAATGTTATGCATTATCAAGGAGACCACTCAAATCAGATTTCAAATTTCCCTGATATTTCCAGATAAAAACCTTAAAATTCCCAGGTTTTTGTTTCTTTTTTCTTATTAAATGTAGGATGTGTACAAGAAAAGTGTCTATATTATAAAATATTTTATTCAAAATTTTATTTTAACATGTCTTGAAAAAAATAATTTATTTTGACAATTTATTCAATTTTTTTTTATTTATAATGTTTTGGTACAAAATTTTGAATTAAAAATCATATATTGACCAACAAAAGAGTAAAATTAAAATATTAATATATAGTTAGTTCTTAAAAAAACCTTTTTTTTATAAATTAAAATATGTTATAAAAGGTTAAAATGAAACAGAAAAAATTAGTATTAATGCAACAGTTGTAACAATTTGCTAACTAACATAGCTGTTAGCGATTGTAAAACAATGTGTGATTGGTTGGTTTGCTGAGAAAAAATAATTCCCAGATTTCTTTGAATGGGAGTAGAAAAGCTTTCAGAAAAAGAGTGCTATATAAAATCTATTATTATTAAATTATAGCCAACCAATTTTTGGAGAATTTTATAAAAATAAAAATACAAAAACATTTTGTCAAAATAGAAAAAAACTACCACCAAAGCATTGGAACAAACTTGAGCCATAAATGGATTCAGCCCAAGGACTGGATTTAAAAACAGAAGCTAATATCCCTTTTTTCACCTCCACCAGAATCTTTCCTTAAATTTCACAATCCCATAATGGTCAAATGTTTCTACATTCGATTAGCAACCGTGGGAGAATTTTATGTGGCATTCTAGTTTAACAGAGCTGTAATGGAGCAAATTTTTAATGCATCGCTAAGCTGATTATATTTCAACTGTTTGGCGATACATTTCCGTCTAAAAAAAAGTGGGTATAATGGATGAAAAAATTTTAAATTAAGAAAATTGGTAAAATAATTTAAATTAGTTAAATTAAAAAAAATTGTCAAAGAAAAAATTTCTAGCTTTTCTTTAAAATTCCCCGATTTTTCCAGGTTTTTTCCAGTATAAAAAAAATTCCCTGATAATTCCAGGTGGGTGGCCACCCTGATTATGTTTACTCCTAATTTCGAATATTAATAGTTATTTAATTCGTCAAACATAGTTAAAATATTTTTTTATTTAATTTAAAAAAGAGAGCTGTGAACTGAACATTTTAGAATTAAAAATGTTTTGTTAAAACTGATTTCTGTAAATAAGTTTCGTTTCATTATGTCTTCATAATACTTATTTAATCAGGAGAATAACACGATAAATTGCAAAAATCAGGAGAATTTTAAATAAACCAGTAGACTAGGAGAAACTGGCAAAATCCAGTAGAGTTGGCAGCTATTTAAGCATTTTTTAAGCCTTTAAAAAATTTTTAATCACTTTCCAGAATGAAAAAAAAAAAAAACATAATTAGGATCTGTGCAACAAAAATTATTTTTTTCTAACGTTTAAGTTCTTAATTTATAAACATAAAATCAATAAAATTAAAAAAACTTAACAAAATCATGATAAAATAAATTTCTGATAAATGTTGCAAAGACAATTGTGAAAAATCATGATTTTTGTGTGATTTAGAACGACAATCGATACGGCAAGGAAAAAATCTCTTTAAAAGATAAAAAATTAAGCACTTTTTACAAACCCAGAAAAAAGGCACCTTTTTAGGGCTTTTGAAAAACGTAAATCAAAAATAAGCACTTTTTGAAAACGCTAAGAAAGAGCGAAACAGGAGTCTAAGCACTTTTGGAAGCATTTTGTTACTACAAGGTGCGTAGCCCAATTTTTAAACAAAAAATAAGCATCTTTTAAGAAATTTATAAAAAATATATAATTAGGCAGGATCGGCAAATTTTGACACTTGACAGTTTTAACCGTCATGTGAAAAAAAAACTTTCGACATAGTTTTTGAAAATTGTCAAAAATCCAAAATTTTTGCCTAATTATTATTATTAGCTATTATAAAATATGAAGTAATTTTAAAGTAAAATATATGTTAAATTACAAGTATTTCAACAATTATGTTCTTGAATTATTTTAACATAACACTCTTTGTTCTGAAAATTAGTGTTAAAAACCTGAATTTTGGTGTAGAAAATACTAAATAATTATAAAACAAAATGTGTCAATTTACAATTTATCCCATTCATTAATTTCTTTAATTATTGGAGAATACAAAAACATCTTATAAGAAAGAAAAAACTTAACAATCATCTAATTCTTTCAGGGGTCTGTCCAGACATTTTGTGAAAGGTCCGGTTTTCGTGAAATTGTAAAAAAATTACTCACATTCTTTCAACCAGGGTCCGTTTTTGTGAATTTGTGCAAATAGGGTCCCTTATTGCAAAAAAAAACTTTTTCTTTTAAATTGTAAAGCTTTTAAATTGTAAAGACACACAAGATTATGCACAACACTGTAAAATTATAATTAAAAAAATTAAATTTTAAAAAATAAACAGCAATTGCTGCTGTACTAAATTAGAGATGCAACATACAAATATTTGGTATTTAGCCTATACTGCTGAAAGAAGAATATTCATTTCGGACGAATAATGGAAGAATCCTCTGCGGAAGACAAAACTTAATTCGTTTAGATTCATCTTTCTTGTTTTCTGCCCTGGGAATGGTTTATTCAATTAACAAAACAATAATGAAGATAAACAAATTTGTGAAGGGTCTGATTAAAAGATAAATTATTTTGTTAAGGGTCCGTTTTCATGAAAACATATTTTGTGATCCGTTAACGGACCCAAATTTCTTCTAAACAGATCCCTGTCTTCATACGTAAAATAAGTTTTCATTCATTTCAATTTTAACTCTTTTCCACAAAGCAATTAAAAAATTAAAAAAAAAACATAATTTTAAATCCCTCTGGGCTTGAGAATCAACATGGAGAAGAAAAAAAAAATCTCATTTCTGAAGAGGGAAAATTAAGCACTTTTTAAAAACACCCAATAAAAAAAGCACCTTTAAGGGCTTTTAAAAAACGAGAATCGAAAAATGCACCTTTAAGCACTTTTTAAAAAAGGTACGCTCCCTGTACTACAGTGTTTCCCAAACTTATGACTTTTGTGTACCCTTTCTAAATTTTTCGTAACGCTGTGTACCACTAAAAAAATGAATGTATTTTTTTTATCAAAAATTCTTTACAAAAGATAAAAATCGCAACTGGCTGTTGACACCACTTGGTATTTAGCCTATACTGCTGAACGCAGAATATTAATTTCGGACGAATAATATAAGAAGCTTCTGCATTAACTGTTAATTCTGCAAAAAATAGAAAAATTCGTTATCGTAAATTTTCATTTCTAGCTTTGTTTTTAAATAAAATTTTTTGAAAGTTTCGTTTGTACGAGTACCCCCGCTAAACTATTCCTGTACCTTTGGGGGTACGCGTACCACACTTTGGGAAACACTGCTGTACTAGAAAAGACATTTAATTGAAAATAAATTCAACATGTCGAGCTCATCTCAGGAAAAATGCAGGCATAATCACATATATAGTAAAACTGTTGTATTAGAAAAAATTATTACTTACTCGTTCTGCCTCTGCCCTCCGCTCCTTCGACGCAGCCATGCGCCTCCTTTTGGCTGACGATGACTCCTAAAGATAAAGAAATTTTTTTTATTATTAATCAAGAGAAAAAAAGTATTGAATTCAAATACTGAATGAATAGGATACTGAATGCTCCAGATTAGAAATTGGTGACCTCATACGCCAAGTCCGACCATAGTTGGAAAAAAATGGCAACTATAACTGCTTTGTCTAGTTAAGTTAAAGCATCTCATATCTTCTCTCTATATATACAGTCCCTTACCAAATTATTAGACGCACTATAAGTTTCTATGTCAAATCTTAATTTTCAGATGATACTGTACAGCTTTATTGTTTTTACGCGGCTGAAACCGGTTTGTACTTGTTTACGTTCTTGTATCAATTGGTTAATGTTGTAATGCAATACTTTAAAAATAAATACAAATAGGAAGTATATAAAAAATCTCTTGAATAGATGCCCATTACATGAATGTTTAAATTAAAAGTATTGCCTATAAACTCGTGCAAAACATGTAATTATTAAGAAACTACATAGAGTCGAATAGTTTGATCTAATTAATATAATATACTAATATAAAACTTTATATAATAAATATTCTATATTAATATAATCAGGGGTCTGTCCAGACATTTTGTGAAAGGTCCTGTTTTTGTAAAATTGTTTAAGAATTACTCGTAATTTGTTAATATAAAATAAGCGTTAAGTAACATTCTTTCAACCAGGGTCCTGTTTTGTGAATTTGTGCAAGTAGAGAAAAAATCTTTTCAAGGATTTTTTAAATTGTAAATGGATACAAGATTATCAGGGATCTGTCCAGACATTTTGTGAAAGGTCCGTTTTTGTAAAAATTGTGATAAAATTACTCGTAATTTGTGAATATAAAATAAACGTTAAGTCACATTCTTTCAACCAGGGTCCGCTTTTGCGAATTTGTGAAAATAGGGTCCATTATTGCAAAAAAAAACTTTTTCAAAGAGTTTTTAAATTGTAAAAGACATACAAGATCATACTCAACACTGTAAAATTATAATTAAAAATATTTAATTTTAAAAAATAAACAGCAAATGCAGCTACTAAATTAGCGATGCAACATACAAATATTTGGTATTTAGCCTAGACTGCTGAACGCAGATTATTCATTTCGGACGAATAAAGAAAGAAGCTTCTGCCGAAGACAAAACTTAGTTCGTTTTCATTTGTCTTTCTTTCCCCCCACCCCCTGGGAAGGGTTTATTTGTTTAACAAAACAATAATGAAGATAAACAAGTTTGCGAAGGGTCTGATTGAAGGATAAATTATTTTGTGAAGGGTCCTCTTTTTAAGTTAAAATATTTTGTGAATGATCCGTTTTTATGAAAAGATATTTTGTGAAGGGTCCGTTTTTATGAAAAGATATTGTGAAGGGTCCGTTTTTATGAAAAGATATTTTGTGAAGGGTCCGTTAACGACCCCTGTTTTTCTCTAAACAGACCCCTGGTGGTGGTTGATCTAGTTCAATATTTGGCGGGGATTGCTCTAGCTCAATAATCGGTTGTGGCTGATCTAGTTGAATATTCGGCGGCGATTGCTCTCTCTCAATAATCGGTTGTGGCTGATCTAGTTGATTATTCGGCGGCGATTGCTCTCTCTTCTCAATATTCGGCGGCGGTTGATCTAGTTCAATATTCGGCGGCCATTACTCTCTCTCAATAATCGGTGGTGGTTGATCTAGTTCAATATTCGGCGGCCATTACTCTCTCTCAATAATCGGTGGTGGTTGATCTAGTTCAATATTCGGCGGCGATTGCTCTCTCTCAATAATTGGTGGTGGTTGATCTAGTTCATTATTCGGCGGCCATTGCCCTCTCTCAATAATCGGCGGCGGTTGATCTAGTTCTATATTCGGCGGTCAGTTTGCTTTAAAAAAAGATTTAATAGAAAGACATCCTTTAGCATCTGTCGGTTTCACTTTCTTTTTGTAATAGTCACCATTTCTAGTACCGCAATTCTGATGTGTACGCTTCATGATTTGAAATGGAAACATGTGAGAAAACCAAATGATGTTTTAGCTAGCAAGAAACCGTGTTATCGTAATTAATAAAGCGTGAAGCGACCAACGTTGTCACACAAACTTTTATGGGACGAAATAAATGATATCCGCAGAGCAGAGAGCCGATCAATGACATCATCAGCTTCCGCGCATTCTGGAAGAGAGGAGGCATGGGTGCCACTCTAATTTTTTTTTTTTTTTTTTTTAAATCTTAATTTTAACTTTGGTCAGCATTTCAAAACGTTGGGGGGAGGGGGAATGAAAACTCAAGCAAATTTAGACACAATAGTAACACAAATTTAGCTTAAACCACCAGGTGCTAAATTTTTAATCTTGTTCATGAATTTTCTTTACAGTATATTTTTTATGAAAAATATAAAAAAGTTTTCATTAAAATATAATATTTATTTTTTACAAATGTTACTTATAAGGGGAAAAAATTAATTAAAAAAAAAAAACAAATGGGAAAGAGATTGATGAAATTAAGTCTACTGATTTTTTTCTCAAAACTGATTTCAGTTCCCAGGACAGAAGAGTGGAACCCGAGAGGAGAGAACAGTGGAGGAGGAGAGGCAGTGGGAGGGGGAAAAAAAGGAGGGTCCGTGGAAGACAAAACTTAGTTCGTTTACATCTTTCTTTTTTTCCCCCTGGGAAAGGTTTATTCGATTAACAAAACAATAATGAAGATAAACAAATTTGTGAAAGGTCCAATTAAAAGATAAATTATTTTGTGAAGGGTTGGTTTTTAAGTGAAAATATTTTGTGAAGGATTCGTTTTTAAGTGAAAATATTTTGTGAAGGGTCCGTTTCTAAGTTAAAATATATTGTTAAGGGTCCGTTTTTAAGTTAAAATATTTTGTGAAGGATCCGTTTTCATGGAAAGATATTTTGTGAAGGGTCCGTTAACGTACCCAAATTTCTTCTAAACAGACCCCTGATTGCCCAATTATTTATTTACAATAAAAATATCATTTAATATTATTAAGAATGTACACACAAAAAAAAATTTTGTGAAGGGTTCGCTAACGGGGCCCAAATTTCTTCTAAACAGACCCGGGGTCTGTCCAGACATTTTGTGAAAGGTTCGTTTTTGTTAAATTTGTGAAAATAGGGTCCGTTATTGCAAAAAAAAAAAAAAAAAAAACTTTTTTAAGTAGTTTTTAAAATGTAAAAGACATACAAGATCATACTCAGCACTGTAAAATTATAATTAAAAAATTAAATTTTAAAAAATAAACAGCAATTGCAGCTACTAAATTAGGCAACATACAAATATATGGTATTTAGCCTATACTGCTGAACGCAGAATATTCATTTCGGACGAATAAAGGAAGAAGCTTCTGCCGAAGACAAAACTTAGTTCGTTTGTATTTGTCTTTCTTTCCCCCACCCCCTGGGAAGGGTTTATTCGATTAACAAAACAATAATGAAGATAAACAAATTTGGGAAGGGTCCGATTAAAGGATAAATTATTTTGTGAAGGGTCCTCTATTAAGTTAAAATATTTTGTGAAGGGTCCGTTTTAATGAAAAGCTATTTTGTGAAGGTTCCGTTAACGGACCCAAATTTCTTCTCAACAGACCCCTGGTATGTAGTCATTAATAGATGTACGCCATTATTTAAAGTACCGAATCATTAATTGGTATCACGTTTCGCCCCGCAGTTTTTACATTTTCATTGGGTTTATATTAATAATAACCCTTGTTGAACAATCAGGGGTCTGTCCAGACCAGGGTTGGCAAGGTATAGGACAGAATGGGTTAATCCACGGTTTAAACAGTCCTGTCCAATACCCCAATATTCAAAACTGTCTTAAAAACTGTCCAAAACCCTTTAACTCAAATTATGTCACAAGTTTATCTGAACAATATTTAAAAGGTAAAATAAACATAGAACTAACATATTGATAATTAAATCTACTAGAGAATATTTGTTTTTAAAAGTATAATGTTTTATTGATATTGTTTGACTTTTCAATTTAAACATTATACAAAGGAAGATTAATCAGGTTAATCAGATTAATCAGGTCTGGTTTCTCAATAACTTTACGACTCAAAGATATAGATCGAAACAGACAATATGACTGAATTATATATAAGCTCACCTCGTCGGAATCATCGGAGGGCACATGCTGCCGCTTCCTGGAAACAAGTCCAGCTGCCGGAATCCTTTAAAAGACAAAAATATAAATGTAAAAATTGTGCATGCCAATATGTTTAAAGGGCAACAATACCCATAAAGTCACAAAAGAACTGTCAATTTTTAACGAATTAAACATTGCACTCATATATGCACACTTATTATTCTAGAAAAAACTAAACCTGTCAAAATAACATCTTTAGACCAAAGATATTCAAGGACAATAAAAATAAAAACTCTTATTCAGAGTGCGTAGAAAGATTTTTCAGCGCCTTTTAAGTACATTTTAAGCACTCAAAAAATATTTTTAATCACTTTCCAAAACAAAAATCATAATTAGGATCTGTGCAGTTATAAAATTTATTTTTTCAATCATTTAAAGTTCTTAACTTAAAAACATAAAATTAAAAAAATATTTTCAGAAACTTTATATAAAAATTATAAAATAACTAGTTTCTGATAATTATTGCAGAGAAAATTGTTAAAATCTAGAACGCCAATCGAAGCGGCAAAGAAAAAAAAATCTCTTTTTTAAAAGATAGATCAAACACTTTTTAAAAAAAAACCAATAATACCCATGAAGTTACAAAGCTAGTGTAAATTTTTAATCAGGTTGCGTAGCCAGATTTTTAAACAAAAAATAAGCATCTTTTTAAGTACTTCTTACGCCCTTAATAAATATTTTTAATCATCTTTCTTTAAAAAAAAATTTAATTAGGATCTGTGCAGTAATAAAATTTATTTTTTTCTATCGTTTAAAGTTCTTAATATATCAACATAAAATCAATATAATTCGAAAACTTTGCATAATCTGAAAATCATGATTTTTTTTTTTTTTTTTTTTTTTTTTGTAAAATAATCTCTTTTTAAAAAATATAAAATCAACCACTTTTAAAAAAACACTACACACCCTGTTTTTATATTTTGTGATGATGGTGGAGGTAAATTTAAAAGCTAAATGATGAGAGAAGGTGCTTGAGTAGCATATTATGCAAAATTGTTTTTGAAGTGATAAAATCATGATAAAATATATCATGATAAAATACAAAGTTATTTCTGACAAAGAATTCTTTTCGCGATTATATTAGCCAACATAAAAACAATGTATGCACAATTTTAAATATATTCAATACTGAGTGAATCATTCAATTTTTTTAATTAATAATTACTTTGCACAATTACCTAAAAATAAAATTTTGAAATTATAAATAATTTAACTATTTTAATGCATGAATCCTTACCACCGAATCCAGTTCAGTATTCGAAACCCTCAAGTATTTCATAAAATGATTGGCACTCTCATACAGAGGACAGGCTGAGATCGATTGTGGTTGAATGAATTATGAAAACGTTGAATAGAACAATGTGAAAAACACGCTTTTTTGCATAATTCAAGACGAAAATTGATATGCTAAAGAAAAAAGTCTCATTTTTGTAAAAGGAAAATTAAGCACTTTTTTAAAATACCCAATAAAAAAGCATCTTTAAGGGCTTTTAAAAATCGAAAATAAGCACCTTTAAGCACTTTTTAAAAACGCTACGCACCCTAGTTATTTTGTAATTAATATTTAAAATTGCTGGATTAGCCACTCCCTCTAAAACGAGTGAAAATAATTTTTATTTTGCTATCTGGGATTGTTTTAGTATAGAAAAAGTTTACTTACCAACTAAGACTAAGGCCAGCTGAACATGCTTCCTGAAATTATAGAAAAAGTAAATAAATGCACGTTTCTTTAGAGTCATAAAATAATATTTTATGATCAAATAGTGACTTTTTTTAAAAATTTAACTCGAAACATACCAACACTTAATATAAACTTATTTCTACCATAGCCGGTCAAATGAACGGACTTGTTTTTTGATTGAATGTATGAAATATGGATGTTACGAAAAAAATTAATTAAAAAAAAAAACAATTGTTTATTGCCAATTTTTATGTATTACAAACACAAAGAATATCAATTTTTAATTCATCGCTCAGCGCACATTTTTTACATATGTTTTTCAAACATATTTTTTCTAATTATTATTATTTATATAATTCCTATAATTATAAGAATATATAAAATTATAATTGTAATAATTAATATTCTTTCTTCTAAGATCTTGTGCTATCTTGATTGTT
Source organism: Parasteatoda lunata (assembly GCA_949128135.1). Lineage (NCBI taxonomy): Eukaryota > Metazoa > Arthropoda > Arachnida > Araneae > Theridiidae > Parasteatoda > Parasteatoda lunata. The sequence continues at coordinate 24,970,706 of OX421971.1, forward strand.
TCGACATTTTTTTGAATAAAAACAAGCAGTTAGTTAGAAATGAAGTAAAGCTATCAAAATAAAATACTATAAGCTATTTACCAAAACATTTAGTTTTTATCACTTTTTCTGACACAAAAATGCCAATCTAAAATTTTAGGTACTGAAATTTGAATTCACAATTATTCTGATTGAACTAACTACGCATGCAGAAATGTGCAACTCATCAAATGCATAACGTTGAACACGCATGACATCGTCTTTTCTGATGCGATAACCTTATAAAGCAATAAATTTTTCTCTCGGTCAAATGACCGGTTGTGGTAGAAATAGGTACACGACACGTATTATTCGAAACAAGCAAAACACAAAAAATATAATAGAATATTAGCTGCCTATAATTGTTAGAAAAAGTCATGAAGTCAAATGTGCGAAAACGATTTAATGATGAGCACATTTTCGATGCGAAAGTTCTTAAACGGTCATTTGACCGGTTATGATATGTTAAGTGTTAAGACGTCATATATTAAGACCCAGATAGTTGGATTGTATCCATGGTTTTTAGTGGAAGTCATTTTATTAATCCTGATTTTCTGCGTAATGGACACAAAAAACATGAAAACGGAAGCTTCAGAGATTCAAGTTGTTTCTTAAAAAAATATTTCTAAAGTTCTTAGGCCATATTATTAGATGCACTATAAGATTCTATGTAAAATTATAATTATCAGGTGATACTATGCAGCTGTATTGTTTTCATTCGGATGTAATCGGTTTGCATTTGTTTACGCACCTGTATAATTTGGTTATCATTGTAAAGCAATGCGTTCAAAATAAATACAAATAGAAAGTGTATAAAAAATTTCCTGAATAAAAACCCATTACATGTATGTTTAAATATAAAACTATTGCTCATAAACGCGTGCAAAACAAGCAATTATTGAAATACTACAGTGTATCTAATAATTTGGTCTACTTATTGTAATATACTAATATAATACCTAGTATAATATTTTATATTTATATAATATATCATCTAATTCTTGAATTTATATTATCTATCCTTTAATTTAACCCATTTATACACAAACGTAAACAAGTGCAAACCGGTTTCAGTCGCGTAAAAACAATGAAGCTGTATAGTATGACCTAATAAATAAGATTTTACATAGAATCAAAAGTAACTAATAATTTGGCCAGGGACTGTATACATACTTTAAGAAAATTCAAAATAATTTTCAGACTTTACATGATCATGATAAAATAACTAGAATTTGATAAAGAACTCTTTTCCTGATTATATTAGCAGGGGTCTGTCCAGACATTTTGTGAAAGGTCCGTTTTTTGTAAAATTGTGAAAAAATTACTCGTAATTTGTGAATATAAAATACACGTTAAGTCACATTCTTTCAACCAGGCTCCGCTTTTGTGAATTTGTGCAAATAGGGTCCGTAATTGCAAAAAAACATTTTCAAGGAGTTTTTAAATTGTAAAGACATACAAGATTATGCTCAACACTGTAAAATTATAATTAAAAAAAATTTTATTTTAAAAATAAGCAGCAATTGCTGCTACTAAATTAGAGATGCAACATACAAATATTTGGTATTTCGCCTATTCTGCTGAACACAGAATATTCATTTCAAACGAATAAAGGAAGAAGCGTCTGCCGAAGACAAAACTTAATTCGTTTACATCCATCTTTCTTTTTTTTCTGCCCTGGGAAGGGTTTATTCAATTAACGAAACAATAATGAAGATAAATAAATTTTTGAAGGGGTTCGATTATAAAAAAAAATCCTTTTGTGAAGGGTCCCTTTTAATGAAAAGATATTCTGTGAAGGGTCCGTTAAGGGACCCAAATTTCTTCTAAACAGACCCTTGATTAGCCATTAAAAAATGATCAAGAGATTTTTCGGTTCAATTTTAGAGGGTGGGAAATGGAGCCTGAAATGGAGAATATCTTGCAAAATGCAGCAGAGTTGCACATAAGAGTGCAAGAATCTCACCGAACCCAGCTCAGTAGAACTCGTAAGTATTTCATCAAGCATGTAAAATGATAGAAGCTTTCATACGCTATGGTCGGACGGTAGACCGAAATGGATTGTGAATGAATTGTGAAAACAATGTGAAAATCACGCTTCTGAAAAATACGTGGCGAAAATCGACAAAAATCTCATTTTCGAAAAGGGAAAATGAAGCACTTTTCAAAAACACCCAATGAAAAAAGCTTTCCAAAAAAAAAAAAAAAAAAAAAAAAAAAAAATATCATAATTAGGATTTATGCAGTACTAAAATTTATTTTTTTCCCTATCATTTCAAGTTTTTAATCTATAAACATAAAATCAATAAAATACAAAAACTTTACATAATCATGATAAAATAACTAGTTTCTGATAAATATTGCAGAGAAAATTGTGAAAATCATGCATTTTTTGTCATTTAGAACGACAATCGATACGACAAAGAAAAAATCACGTTTTAAAAAGAGAGAAAATTAAGCACTTTTTAAAAACACCCGATAAAAAAGCACCTTTAAGCACTTTTCAAAATGTTTGATCACAATTTTAAATTTCTTTTACCTAGAGATAATTCCATGAAAAAAAAAAAAATAATTTATATTTTGTCTATTCATCACACTTTTTTTTCGTAATCACAGCGCTTTTGTTATTTTAAATTAGTCACATATACAGAGTATCTGCTACATTTTAGATTTTCAAATCCATGACTTTTCATGACTGATTCCAGGAGTTTTTCATGACTTTCCGAAGTTACTATTTTCTGTGACAAAACACTAATAAAACTTAAAAAAGCGTTATAATAAGACTAATTGAAATGATAGGTATAACCAAAACTGTTATACTCTGCATCTTAATATTTATTGATTTTAAACTTAAACAGAGTAAAGAAAGAGTTGAGGTAATTAAATAGCTGAAAAAATACAAAAGCAAATAACTAACTTCTAAATGCAGTAATATATATGTAGTTATTTAAAATAGTTTTGTTTCTTCTTAAAAGTAAGCGTTATATAAAGTCTAAACTAGAATTTTAAATTGTTGGGAGGGGGTAAATTCCATTTTTTTTTAAAATTATATTTTTCAGCAACCTTAAATCCATGATTTTACTTTTTTTAAGTTAAGATTATGACATGTTATGACAAATTTTGCGCGGATATCCTGTATATATGTTTTGTTATTATTGAAAGTATCTTTCAGAAAGATATTAGCGCTAGAGAGTTTTGTCGCAGGTAGCTCGAAATAATTCTGCCACAGGATTTTAAGATAAATCTACAAAAAAAGATGCTACATAAAACAGAAAATATTAAAAGTGATTGATTATAATTTAGAAAAATGAACTCACCTCCTCACTAGAAGCTGAGGGCTGCCTCCTCCTTGAGGGTCCAGCTGCCAAGTACCTTAAAAAGACAAAAATATTGATGTAAAAATTGTGCTTGAAAATCAGGGATGTAGTTTAAAGGGTGACAAAATCCATGAAGTTAAAATTTTTAATCAGGGTGCGTAGTCAGATTTATCGTCAGATTTATCAACAAAAAATAAGCACCTTTTTAAGTACTCAAAAAATTATATTACTAATCACCTTCCAAAAAAAAAAAAAATAATAATAATAATAATTAGGATCTGTGCAGTAAGAAACATTTTTTTTTCTTCAATAAAAGTTCCTAATTTAAAAACATAAAATCAATAAAATTTAAAAATCGTGATAAAAAAAAACTAGTTTCTGATAATTATTGCAGAGAAAATTTTTATATTATTATAATATAAAGGTTTCAAGACTACTAATGTTCAACTTCGTAGCCTTGTCATTTTGAACAAATCCAGAAGACAAGGAAACACCTGGATTAATAACCCCAGAGGTATGATTTGTCATGTAAACATGGAGGACTTTGCGTCTCGACAGATTTAACGCTCATCAGTCTTTGACTGGCGGGGATCGAACCCATGACCTCTCGTACAGGGGTAAAGTTCCCTACCAACCAGGCTATCCTGGCCCTTTGCAGAGAAAATTCTAAAAATCATGCAACTTTTGTAATTTAGAACGACGATCGATGCCGTAAAGAAAAAAAAAATCTTTTTTTTAAATTTAAGAACTTTTAACAAATCTCGAATTGAAAAAAGGGAACCTCTAGAGCTTTTAAAAAACGCAAATCAAAAATAAGCACTTTTTAAAAACGTTACACGCCCTGATTTTTATAGTGTGATGATTAATTTAAGACTACATCAGAGAAGGTGCTTGCGTGGCATTTTAAACAATTTAGGAATATCAGACGAAATTTTTTTCAAAATCACAGGGAGAGCCAGGATAGCCAGATGGGTAGGGCAATGGGTCCATGTCCATGAGGTAATGGATACGACGCCTGCTGGCCGAAGACTCTCCGACTGATACACGTTAAATTTGTCGAGTCACAAAGTCCACCATGCTCGCATAGCAAATCATACCTTTGGGGGTATTGATCCAGGAGTTTCCTTGTCTTCTGGATTGGGTTCAAAATTACAAGGATACGGAGTTTAACATTAGTAGTCCTAAACCCAAAAATTGGGTCGGCTGTTCAACGACGCATATAAAATAAAATACTATACAGCTTTATTGTTTTTACGAGGTTTGCACTTCTTTACGTTCGTGTATCAATTGGTAAACACTGTAATGCAATACATTAAAAATAAACACAAATCTGAAGTATATAAAAATCTCCTAAATAAAAACCCATTGCATGTATGTTTAAATATAAGAGTATTGCGTATAAACTCGTGCAAAACATGCAAATATTAAAAAAAACTACAGCGTGTCTCATAATTTGGTCTAATTATTATAATATACTAATATAATACCCGATATAATAATTATTCTATATTTATATAATATATTGTCTAATTTATATAATCATAGAATTTATATGATATAGTCTAATTTAACCCATTGATACATGAACGTAAACAAGTGCAAACCGGTTTCAGTCTCGTATAAACAACAAAGCTGTATAGTATCACCTGATAATTAAGATTTCACATGGAATCTTATAGTACACTTATTTTTAATATTAAACACAAACATAATAACTTGTAGAACTAAATTTTTTGCACTTAATTAAGAAATTCGCATTCATACTTTTCCCCATAAGTATTCCTTTTTACAAAAATGGACCCAAAATAGTATCCAGAAAAAATTTGGTATCAAAATCCTGGCTTATCCTAAGATAAACCGGCGGAAATAGAACATTTTAATAATGTTCTTTTCATTGTTTCATTTAGTCAGTTAAAAAAAATTGAGTGCTAAGGAAAAAAAATTTTTTTAAATAATTTTACTCTCTGTGACTTTAAATGATGAAGAAATAAATTTAAACACAATAGATCAAATTGTTTCTAAGATAGGAAATTTTAAAAAAGAATGTTTTTAAATTTTTCCACCTCAAACTAGTTCATAATTTAGCTTCAAAAATGTATTTTATCATTTGAAATTACACAATTTAAAATTATGTAAAAATCAGCATGCAATAAGTTTTGACCAATATAAAATAATAATTAATTTTGTACATGGGATTCTTTTTGAATTATCGTTGTGCTTGTTATAATCATTACACTATGTTTACATTTTAAAAGTCGAGAAAAATTTTACTTACTTGGCACTTGGGCCAGCTGAACTCTCAGCGTCCTGCAAGTATAAAATAAAAAAAAAATTTAATAAAAATTTTTTTTTATAAAAGCACGCTTCTTAGAGAAATAAAAGAATATTTTATAGTCAAATACTTTTTTAACCCTTTAAACAATGACATACATTTCAAAAGAATTGACAAAAAATGGAAAATTTCTTTGACTGCTTAATTTTGTTCTTTATAGTACTATAAATGTCAGAAAATGGTTTTTTTGTCAGAAAGGGGGCGTATCCAATTCTTTCAACAAAAAATAAGCACCTTTTAAGGACTTTCTCAGCACTAGAAAAATATTTTTAAGCACTATATACATTTAAGAAAATGCAAAATTTTTTTTCATGACTTTACATGATCCAACCTTATCTTCACCTAAAAAAAAAGAGACGGGACACCATCTTACACCGCCCTATGTGTTTTCCCAGCCTCTACCTTATCAGATGTGGTGGGGAAAATGCTGACAGCAAAGAGAGTACTAGTTTTTTTTTTATACAAAAATTTCAAATTTGATTTCTATGATATATCTTATTTTGGTTTCAAGTTCAAGGAAAACAACCTATTTCTAATTTTAACTATTTATCAACGTTGAAGATATGTGTGATTTCTATTGTTATTTACAGTCGAACCTCTATTTAACGAAGTCCCCATAATTAGTCCGCATTACAAAAATTAGATAAATAAAAAATCACCTTTTGAAATATTTAAACATCACAAAACAGGGGTAAAATTCCTAAACACTAGACATAATTAACTATTTTATTAAAAGCAGAACATGACTTACCCCAGATCTTTTTTGGGACGTTGACGCCACCCCCATCTAGAAGGAAAAAAACAATCAATTTTATATCTCTTAACATTTTTTAACAATTAAAATAATCATGCAAATTTTAAAACTCATGGATGATCTCTTTCGAAGGATTTTGCTTTTTAATTTTTAATAACCAGGGGTCTGTCCAGACATTTTGTGAAAGGTCCGTTTTTGTAAAATTGTGAAAAGATTACCCGTAATTTGTGAATATAAAATAAACGTTAAGTTACATTCTTTGAACCAGGGTCCGTTTTTGTGAAAATAGGGTCCGTTATTGCACAAAAAAAAAAAAAAAAAAAAAAAAAAAAACTTTTTTAAGGAGTTTTTAAATTGTAAAAGACATACAAGATTATACTCATCACTGAAAAATTATGATTAAAAAAATTTAATTTTAAAAAATAAACAGCAAATGCAGCTACTAAATTAGGCAACATACAAATATTTGGTATTTAGCCTATACTGCTGAACGCAGAATATTCATTTCGGACGAATAAAGGAAGAAGCTTCTGCTGAAGACAAAACTTAGTTCGTTTACATTTGTCTTTCTTTCCCCCCACCCCCTGGGAAGGGTTTATTCGATTAACAAAACAATAATGAAGATAAACAAATTTGTGAAGGGTCTGACTAAAGGATAAATTATTTTGTGAAGGGTCCGTTTTTAAGTAAAAATATTTTGAAGGGTCCGTTTTTATGAAAAGATATTTTGTGAAGGGTTCGTTAACGGACCCAATTTTTTTCTAAACAGACCCCTGATAACGAGCATTTGTTTTATAATTTGTTCTTTTATTTTTTATTCACTGGTTTTCCGGTCTTGGAATTAGCGGTCTTGGAATGATGGAATCGAAAATTAGCGGCAGTAGATTGATAGATAGCGATACGAATTCCGCATCCGGCTCTCACCGACCACAGGGCTGATGTGAAATATCCTCAGTAGTAGACGGATCATGAGTTATAGCCCCCTTGCCATCAGGCTAACTGTGGGAGGTTTCGTGGTCTTCTCCATGTAACGTAACTGAGGGTTAGCTCCATCAAAATGTCCTCCACAAGGGCAAATTTCTCCAAATACTTGATACAATAGTCTTCTGGATAGGGTTCAAAATGACAAGGCTACGGAATTGAACATTAGTAGTCGTAAACCCATAAAATTGGGTCAGCTGTTCAACGACGATTATAAAATGAAATAGTTATGGACGAGAGCGGGGGTAATCTGGTTGGTTGGGCACTGGGCCCATGTCCAAGAGGGCAAGGGTTCGATCCCCGTTTGCCGAAGACTCCCAGTGTAGTAAATGGTGACTGATGCACGTTAAATCTGTCGAGTCACAAAGTCCTCCATGTTCCCTTAATTAATCATACCTCTGGGGGTATTGTATTGTGAAAACGTTGAATAGAACAAAGTGAAAACCCCGCTATTGCACAATACGTGGCAAAAAACGACTTAGCCAAGAAAAAAAAATTCGCAGGCAGTTTTTAAAAAATACGCAATAAGAAAAGCACATTTAAGGACTTTTAAGAAACGAAAATGGAATATAAGCATCTTTATGCACTTTTTAAAAATCGCTAAGCACACTGTTAACCTCCTTGTTATCATAGTTAATATTTTCGATGCACAATGCTATAAAATGACAAATACGTTTTTCTTTTAACTTTTTTCAAAAAAAAAAAAAAAAAAAATAATAATAAATAAATAAATAAAAAATAAATAAATAAATAAATGTTAAGGATATTAAGCATGTACAGTCAAAGTCCGCTATCAGGGGGTCTGTCCAGACATTTTGTGAAAGGTCCGGTTTTCGTGAAATTGTGAAAAAATTACTAACATTCTTCCAACCAGGGTCCGTTTTTGTGAATTTGTGCAAATAGGGTCCGTTAATGCAAAAAAAAAACTTTTTCAAGGAGCTTTTAAATTGTAAAGACATACAAGATTATGCACAACACTGTAAAATTATAATTAAAAAAATTAAATTTTAAAAAATAAACAGCAATTGCTGCTGTACTAAATTAGAGATGCAACATACAAATATTTGGTATTTAGCCTATACTGCTGAAAGCAGAATATTCATTTCGGACGAATAATGGAAGAATCGTCTGCGGAAGACAAAACTTAATTCGTTTACATCTATTTTTCTTGTTTTCTGCCCTGGGAAAAGTTTATTCAATTAACAAAACAATAATGAAGATAAACAAGTTTGTGTAGGGTCCGATTAAAAGATAAATTATTTTGTGAAGGGTCCGTTTTTAAATTAAAATATTTTGTGAAGGGTCCGTTTTCATGAAAACATATTTTGTTAACGGACCCAAATTTCTTCTAAACAGACCCCTGGTGTGATCGTTCAAGGGACAGAAATTTCGGTTCACTATATCCGGGAGTTCACTATAAACAGTGTTTACTATAGCGGGGTTTGACTGTATTCTCTTCCTATAATGAATAAAAGTTTTCTTCAAGAAACTTATTTATTCTTTTTAACAATTTTCAATTCCAAAAAAATAATAATATTTGCAATATAAATAATGTTTAAAAAAGGCTAGTCAAGTTTTTTTTTTTTTCTTCTTTTATTGTTAAATGCACTTCAATCAAAGAAAAGTGATGCGATTAAAACAAGCATTGGGTAAAATGTCATCCAAATCAAGGCCAAAGATTGAAACTTAATATTCTTGAGGAGTGGGCGGGGCGAAAAATGGAAACGGGTCTTAGAGGAGTGATTTACGTCGAGTGAACCACTCCCCCTTTCCTTGTCGCAAAGACCGTTGTCACGTGCAGGATATCTGCTACATTTTAGATTTTCAAATCCACGACATCTCATGATTTTCCATGATTTAATTCCAAGAATTTTTCATGACTTAACGAAGTTACCATTTTGTCCGACAAAGACAATACATTTAAAAAAGCATTATAATAACATTCATTGAAATGATAGGTATAACCAAAACTGTTAATATCTTCATATTTACAGATTTTAAAATTTAAAAAAAAGAGCTAAATCAATAAAATAGTTGGAAAATATAACAAAAGCAAATAATTTTTTTCTGCAGAATTATATTCTAAATATACTTTTCTTGTTCATCGGAAAGTAAAGAAATACTCCTGATTTTTCTGTTCTCATTTCGGAATTTAGAAATAAAATTCGCCAATGATTGGCTTACTTCAGCTAAAATGTTTAATTGATAAAATGAAAAAAATAAAGACAAATATTCTGAAATCACTGAAGTTTAAAATATAATCACTATGAATTTTAGAGAAAATATACATTTTATATTTTAATAAAATGACTGTGAGTGGGGATTTTGTTACAAATTCAGATATTCGGAACACCGTGAAATTGAAGGGAGGGGTAAATTCCATTTTAAAAATCAGATTTTGCGGCGACTTAAATTTAAATTAACAGATTAATTTAAATTAATACTTAATTACTTAGATTAATTTAAATTAATTGGCAACTTATTCTTTTACAGTCACTTTCAAACATTTTTTAAACTTTCTGATATTTTTACTGTTTTTTCGATGAAGTACGTGCATCGGAATTGGCGCATTTTTTTTTCAGGCCAATATTTTGCAAACAAATCGCTTTTTATTATTCGCACTATAACTTTAACTGATGAGTTGAAATAATTTTTCTTTAACAATTTCAAGCGAATTTAATTATATATTTTAGTTGTACAAACCATCAAAAATAAAATTATCTTTTAATAAATTCCATTATTAAATAAAATTTATAAGCCGAAGAATATTTTTTTTACTATTTAGAAAATTACTTTATTATATAGAAAAAATTGTTTGGATATTCAGATTTATTTAGGAAATTTTTTATTTATTACTGTACATTTATTATTCAGGAAAATATTAACTAGGTTATCATATGTTCTATTATTGATAATAGGTCCTGTTATTAACTAATTATTATAAGTTGTCAAAAGTATGGCTATTTATTATGATTATATGTATTTTATTTTGATTTCTGAAAATAAAAAGGGAATAATTCTCTTTTTGATTATCAATATTTTTCTTTAGATAAAATGTTATTTAAGTCGAGAATTATCAATGTATCCAACAAATATATAATATGTTCTTATAAGGAATTTTGTAACACTTTTTTTTTTTTAAATAAAGAGACAAATAACAAAACCAAAATATGTTATTTTAGTTCTAATACTTTTATCATTTTATAAGTAAAATTAATTATAATCGCGTAAATTTAGAGCGCATATTATAATGTATTTTGATTTAAAAACTTCAAAGTGTTCATTATGTTTTTTAAATGTTTTTTTCTTTTACGAAAGAGTAGAAATAGTTATAGTTATGTACCGAGTTAAATGTTATTTTAAATTTAGATTTTATTTTAATATACAGTATTTCATAAATAATTTAAAAAAATTATAAGAATTTTAGCTAGAAACTTATTTCTCTACTATTTTATGCAACAAAATTAAATTTCCAAGTTTAATTTGATTCATAATTCATGCTATTACATGAAAAATGTAAAATTTTTCAACAAAAAAAAAATTATGAATTTTGAAGTTTAAATCATTATATTTAAAGATTATTTGTTAATTTCAACTTTATAAACATATCTCTTCAAATTGTAAAAAAAATTCACACATTTTTCTACTAATTTTCATACATAGTAGGAAAGCAAATTTCGGCAAAAAAAAAAAAAAATAATAAATAAAATAAATAAATAACTCAATGAGCATTTTGGAACATTGAAATGACTATACAAAATATGTTGTGGCACCTTATTATGAAATATTTTCCATACAAGTTTATTTTCATATATCTAAAGAGTGTGTCAAAAAAGTTTCATGGAATAGTCATCAAAATTACAGCGCATGGAACTACTCCAATTTCCAGTTGGATGAAAAAATTTTGTTTTGAGAAACACTCCCAATAGCAAGTTTTTGCAATAAAACAGCAAAATAACACTATTAATGCCAAATGTTTTACAAATTCTTACGATTTTAATAATAAGTATGCTTTTTTTATATCATTTAATTAACATAAAATGGTCAAAATTAGAAAAATTGATTTTTTTTTTTTTTTGAGATTTTCACGAGTGCACTGTAGCCTTAAAAGTGTGAAATTACAATTTGATTCTTAAGATAAAGTGGTAAAAAAAAAAACATACCTCCTCAGTCTGTGTGCCAACCGAGCTGCAGCTGGGTGGTATCTCAGGCAAATATCTTATCCTTTCATTCATCTTTTTAAAGCACAATATTTTGACCTAAGTAGATTAAGTATATTATACATAACAATAATAACAATTACAATTTTCTCAACATTAACAATTTTCTTTTAATTTCGAATATTAATATTTATTAGATTCATCAAAGATAGTTAAAAGATTTTTTCAATTAATTTAAAAAGAGAGTTCTGATCAAAAATAAACTGAACATTTTAGAACAAAAAAAGTCCGGCAGTGGACTGATCATTAAGACGCGGTTCCTACCAGATCACCGAAGTCAAGGTCAGTCTGCGTAGGAACCGAGGGTGTGCGGTATGGGTCCTCGTTAAACTATTCTACCGTAAAGTGTTCGACTTCGCCTGCAGGCCGTTGGGCTACCGAAGCAGGGGTGCCATCCCCTCCACAGAGGATCAAACTTTTTATGGCATGTCTTCGGATCATCCTCAAGACCGTCCAGATTTCCCAGACCGTCGCCAATAGCCCATTGTACAGCTCTAGTACGACGTAAATGAACTACAACAACAACTAAAAACAAAAAAGTTTTGAACTGATTCCAATTAATGAGGTTCGCTTCATTATGTATTACTATTAGTAATACTCATTTAAATATTCAAGCAATAATCTGTACAGAAATCCTATTTCAATAGGTTTTTTTTTTTTTTAGGAAACTTTCTCAGTTTTAGGGAATTTTCTAAAATGTACAAAAACCCGGAGAATTTTAACTGAACCGGTAAACCAGGAGAAATTGGTAAAACCCAGTAGAGCTGGCAGCTATGTGGATGTAATTTTTAAAATTTCGAGAGTCGCATTTTGGAGATTTGGAAAAAGTCTATCACATAACGAAAGATAAAAAATTATTAAATTTTTTAATGGGATTTCGGAGAAAAAGAATACTTCAGTTCAGTGGCCTAATGAATGCAAAATAAAAACCCCTTACATGAGTAAATATATATATATATATATATATATATATATATATATATATATATATATATATATATATATATATATATATATATATATATATATATATATATATATATATATATATATATATATATATATATATTGCATATAAATTCGCACGAAACATGTCGCTATGTCATAATTAAAATACTACAGTGCCCCTAATAATTTCATCTAATTATTAAAATACACTAATATAATACCTGATATAATAAATATTGTGTATTTGTATAATAAATCGTCTAATTTATCCGATTGATACACTAACGTAATCAAGAGCAAACCGATTTTAGTCGGGTAAAAACAAAGCTTTATAGTATCACCTGATATTTAAGATTTTACATAGAATCTTAGAGTGCGTCTAATAATTTATCCAGGGACATTATACTATATTTTCTTTTAAATCTGTTTTTCTATAATTTAAGTTAAATTTTTTGTCTCAGAAAAAAAAAAAAAAAAAAAAAGGTGGTTCTAAATTCTTTCAAACAAAAGAGAAAGATTATCCCATGAATTAAGTTGATCCAATGTTTATTATCAACTGATTTTATTTCTAATTTAAATAAACCAGAAATTCAAAACTACGAGTTGTAGTTGAAAGGGAGTGGCATGTTCTCGAAAATTGCTGATAAGGAAATAAAAAAGGAAGATGTGTGTTTCATTAATTCACATTTCGACTATCTTGGCATACTAATTAGATAACGGATCAACTGAAAGCATAGCATGTTTGACTATTTTAAAAGACCTTGAATTTAATTTGGGAAAGAGTTTTCGAATGAAAAAAAAAATGTGTCTTTAGACCAAAATGGATTGTGGTTGAGTAAATTGTGAAAACGTTGAATAGAAAATTGAGAAAAACACGAATTTGCATAATACGTACCGAAAATCGGCATGGAAAAGAAAAAATCTTTTTCGAAAAGGTAGTGCGTGGAGTCCCTCCCACAATAAAAAAATAGTGCGTGGAGTCCCTCCCACAATAAAAAAATAGTGCGTGGAGTCCCTCCCACAATAAAAAAATAGTGCGTGGAGTGGAAGAAGTGAAACTTCGTAATGTGGAAATGAAAATAGGAAGGGGTAGAAATTGATTTTTAGTGAAATCATATTGTTTCTTTAAGACAAACTTTATTAACATAGCTTACAACCACCTATTTACATAACTTTATTTTAAAATGTAGCGCAGAATTACATTACAATAATAATAAAAAAATAAGTATAAAACAATTATCTTTGTTTTTAACTATTGAATTAAAAGCGTAATAATAGCCAGGGGTCTGTCCAGACATTTTGTGAAAGGTCCGTTTTTGGAAAATTGTGAAAAAATTACTCGTAATTTGTGAATATAAAATAAACGTTAAGTCACATTCTTTCAACCAGGGTCCGCTTTTGTGAATTTGTGAAAATAGGGTCCGTTACAGCAAAAAAACTTTTTCAAGGAGTTTTTAAATTGTAAAGACATACAAGATTATGCTCAACACTGTAAAATTATAATTAAAAAATTTAAAAGATAAACAGCAAATGCAGCTACTAAATTAGCGATGCAACATACAAATATTTGGTATTTAGCCTATACTGCTGAACGCAGAATAATCATTTCGGACGAATGATGGAAGAATCGTCTGCCGAAGACAAAACTTAATTCGTTTACATTGGTCTTTCTTGTTTTCTGCCCTGGGAAGGGTTCATTCAATTAACTAAACATTAATGATGATAAACAAATTTGTGAAAAGTCCGATTAAAAGAAAAATCATTTTGTGAAGGGTCCGTTTTTATGAAAAGATATTTTGTGAAGGGTCGTTAACGGACCCAAATTTCTTCTATACAGACCCCTAATAGCGGTACAGGAAAATAACATTATATTACGGATGCAGAAATATTTATAGAAAAACAATACTTTTATGCTAGTGAGAACCAAAACAATATGGAAATGGATGAGGGAAAACTACCGCGTGATTTTCCGGCCAATAAAAATGTAGCGTTAAACGTTGAACGCAACCTTGTTGGAAGTCGCATTAGAATTTTCACTTTAAAAAAAAGCATATTTGAGGGCTTTTTAAAAAACGAAAATTGTGTAGCCAAACTCAAAAAAAATACTTAAACTTTCTTGAATAAAATCATTAATGACGCATTTCAAAAAATTAATGTTTATATAAATTTAAATTTTTGAAATTTTTAGGACATGAAATTCTAAATAAATTATATGCAGCATAATTCAAATGGATAATTATTACTTTTATGCCTTATCCCATATATTATTCCACCCAAAAAAATATTTACAAATGAAAGTGATGCCAAGTATAAATGCTAGTTCTAATATTTCTAAATAAGATATGCAAGAATTTTTATACATAAATGTGATCGATGATTTCTAGGAAACTTTTCGGCCTTGGAGTCCCGTAAACTTCCAAATCGCAGTTAGCGAAAAATCTGGAAATCCGCATTTTTTCCAGAGCGCAATCATCTCTGGACCCATTCCAGAAACCAACTCTAATTATAAAGTTTCAAAATGACGCTTTTATTCCTTAGAAAATAAATTTAAATAAAAATACCGAAATTTTAGATGGGTATCAATGAATTGTTCCATAACAAATAAAATGTGACATTTTATATTATAACAGGTAGGGTAGCCGAATCTTTCAACAACAAAATATTTTAAGCTGTATATACATTATCAAAACATAAAATAATTATCGAAGACAATACAATCATAAACTAAAAGGAAAAAATAAAATCGAAAAAGGACAAAGTACTAAATATTTTACGCATATGAAATTTTAGGGATTTTAGATAACTTCAAGTTTAGGTAATTTTGTAAAATGTTCAAAAACCAGGAGAATTTTAACTAAACCATTAGAAACTGGCGAAATCCAGTAGTCTACTGAAGAATTAATATTAAAGAAACAATAAAAGGACAAATTTCTATTTTTAAAATTTTTTTTTGAAAAGTGCGATTTTTTTAAAACTGGTTTAATGTTCCTTCTTAATGTTCGAGTTAATGTTCCAAAAATACTCAAAGAATAAACAGATTTATTACATCCGAAACACGATATTTCCATCGTAAATATTAAACAAACAATAGAGAAGATGAATATTAAATAAACATTAAAGAAAATATTTTTGTAAAGAGTTGAAACTTGGTTTCATGTTGAAATTTGCGAGTTAAATTTTCAGAAAATTTTTTTTTAATCCCTCAAAATATAGAACATTTAATAGTAACCGAGCAGAATGCACAGCACAAACTGTGATTAAATATTTTTAAATTTTTAAATTCAAGGGCAAATTAAATTTAGATTTAATTTCAAGGGGGCCCTGCAATCCTAACACCCCTAATTAGTTTTGAACTACAGTCAGATATTTTACTTAACGAGTTCGGCATACAAAGTTTAAGTTTAAATGGACAAATTCCAAAAAAAAAATTTTGTTCCGAATATCAAACTGGGTCGGCTGTAATTAAAATAAAATAATTACAATAAAAGTGAGTATAAATGCAGTGATTTAATTACCTGAATCAACTTATTTTTCTGAACAGCAAAACTACTTGCAAATATGTAATAGTATGGATAGGAACGAGTTACACTCTAGTTATCACAAAATCTATCAAATAATGAAAAGAAATTGAAATAAAATTATTATATATGCAATATTGGCGAACGTTTGGCGACGAATTAATTAACAATTTTTTTATAACCAATCAGAAGATAAAAGGATTTGAAGGCGCGAAATTATACAAATCAGAGTTTCAGCTGTCTTTAATGTAGATGTAACCTGATTAGTTGATTACTGAAACAGTAAAACACAAGGCTTAATAACACCTGCAAAGAAATTTCATCTGACATGAGAAAAAAAATGGGCATAGCTAAAAACGAATATAAAATTTTACTTTTATTTTTTTAGAGTTAATAATGGAAGGTTTAGTTCGATGATTTTAAAGCAGATGTTACAAAAATGGTTGCAATCTTTTCATGGCCTATTAAGAAAATGAATAATTTTATAGAAAAGTTAAAAATAATTTTTGCACAAAAAAGTTTTTTTTTCCATACATAATATTATGATCACAAACCAACCTAATATTGATTAAAAATCATTATTTTTCATATCGTCACGAATGAAATTGATACATTTTTTTTTTACCCAATTTTCAAAACCTTATTTGTTTTTAAAATTAACAAATTGAACTAATTCACCTGTTTAACTTGTCTAAAATATTGCAGGCAAAAACAGATCTAGCAGCATACAACATCTTAATTATCAGGTGATACTATACAGCTTTATACTGTTTTTACGCGTTTAAACCCAGTTTGCACTTGATTACGTTCGCGTATCAATTGGTTAAATTAGACGATGTATAATATAAATTCGATAATTGGATACGTTAGACTGTATACTATATAAATATAGAATATTTATTATAACAGAAATTATATTAGTATATTATAATAATTAGGGCAAATTATTAGACGCACTGCAGTTTTTTAATAATTACATGCCTTGCACGAGGTTATAGGCAATACTTTTACATTTAGACACACATGTAATGGGTTTTTATTCAGGAGATTTTTTAAATACTTCCTATTTGTATTTATTTTTAACGTATTCCATTACAATGTTAACCTATTGATACACGAACGAAAACTGGTACAAACCGCGTAAAAACAATAAAACTGTATAGTATCAACTGATCATTAAGATTTTACATAAAATATTACTGTTCGTCTGATAATATGGCCCATGGACTAAATATGATGTAGTAATAACAAAACGTTTCATCATTATCGATTGAAATGCACTGCCTATCTTTTATACAGAGCCGTGATGGCTCAGGGGATAGAGCGATCACTTTCCATTGAGGTGAACCGGGTTCGAATCCTAGTCTGGTCGATTCTAGTTCCGCATCCGGCTTGCACCGACCACAGTGCTGACGTGAAATATCCTCAGTGGTAGACGGATCATGGGTAAGAGTCCCCTTGCCGTCAGGCTTACCGTGGGAGGTTCTCGTGGTCTTCCTCTCCATGCAACGCAAATGCGGGTTAGTTCCATCAAAAAGTCCTCCACGAAGGCAAATTTCTCCCACTGCTTGATTCAGGAGTGCCCTTGTCTTCTGTATTGAGTTCAAAATGACAAGGCTACGGAGTTCCTCCTACCGTAAACCTGACGGCAAGGGGACTCTAATCCCTGATCCGTCTACCACTGAGGATCTTTCACGTCAGCACTGTGGTCGGTGCAAGCCGGATGCGGAATTCGTATCGACCAGCCATCGCCGGGATCAAACCCCGGTTCACCTCATTGGAAGGCGAACGCTCTATCACCTGAGCCATCATGGCTGAAAATGATAATATTTGATTAATTTATAATTATTTATTTTGGTAGTATCTTACACTAACCAGAGAATCAGGTTGGTCAAGACTTACGCAAGACAAGAAGCCCCCCTAGAAACGAAAAAAATTTGCATTTTGGGGTTTTTTTTATGAAAATTATTTTTACTCCATCTACTGCATAGAATTAACAATTAATGTTCCAAAATATTGAGTAAAAGGTTGATTTCGTTAAGTTGAGTTCGAAAGGTTGAGTCAAACTGATTTCATTAACTTAATAGTTAACACTAATTAATTAGCATATTTAAGTGTACTCCTTAACACCATTAAGTTCGGTTTTTAATACTCGAAAATTCTATCATGAGAATAAAACTTATTCACAGTTTTTTGTTGCTGAACATTATCATAAATGTAGGTAGATAAATGCTATTGTTACTTTTAATTTATACTAAGAATTAATACTTAAAGTATGTATAAATGAATCATTAATTTATAATTTAAAAAGTAAAAATTTCAACAGCGTGTGAAAAGTGTTTGTAAAGAAATGGCCCCAGATAAGTAATAATCCATTGCTCTCAAAAGTGTCGATTCGTTTCTGATTTAGTGTACCCACCTTATTTATCAGATTAACAATTAATTTAATATGATACAACTCTCAGGTAATCATTTAAATTAATCAATTTTAAAGAAAGTTTATTTCTTTTTAAATAACTTCGTGAAATCAGCGTTTTCCAAGTATTCTTTCTAAATTCGAATTTTTTATAATTCGAAGATTTTTTATTACCTTGCTTTCTGATTTCGAAGTTCTAAGAGTGTATGTTGTGTAGTTTTTAATAAATGTAATTATATTTTAATACTTTAAAAGTGAGGAATATCATTACTATTTGAGTTCTTTATTAATCACTTTAAATTCTTTTTTTAAGCAAGCACTTTAAAAAACTGTGATTTAAATATAATTATTTTTAAATGTAATGTTAAAGAAAAGTATATGTTCTGTTAGAGTTATAAAATCGTTTTAAAACTGTTTCATAGAAAGAAAAAAGTAAAAGAAAATTTTTGTTCGAGAATGAAAACGATTTTTTTTAGCATCTATTTATAGACTCCTGACTACAGCAGTTAAATTTGATAAGTAAAACATCTGCTAACAATAGAGGCGTTATTGTAATTACCCTTTTATAAAGAAATGTAGACCCCGTTTTGAAATGGAACAAAATTTGATGCCAAATGAAAATAAATATAGTCGCCAAGGATGAGAATATGGTTTCACAAAAAAGGGAGAAAGAAAACTAATTAGCAAATATTTTTTTTTCTTTGTCAAGATATCTTACCCTACAATTCCCACGGAATTTCTGAAGTAAAACTTCTTAAAAGAATAATGTACCACAAATAATGCTCTGATTTCGATTTAAAATAATTTTGGCCGCCATGATAGATAAATTCTTTTTTGCCATAAGCTTCTATCACCTCAAAAAATGCATCGTCATTTTTCTTTTCTTTTCTTCTTCTTTTTTTTTTTTTTTTTTTAAATGGGATACACTTACCGTTTTTCATTTAAAGTGTTATAAAAATTTAAAACTTTCACCTTTTTAGTCTGCCTATATGAAGTGGTTTTTAGAAACATTTATTTTATTATTATTTGTTAACAGGAACTGATTTACAGGAATAACCCAGAACCCCAACTCGAGCTTGTAAGGGCTCCTAAATTTTTCTTATAATTTTTTCAGTAAAAAAATATTGTTGCATATTACCAACAATAAAAATTTTTAAAAAAAAGTTTTTTTCTTTTTAAGTTAAATCGGTTTGTGATTATGTTATTTTAAGCATTAAAGTTAACTTTCAAGCAGTTTACATTATATTGTCAACTTTATTTTAAAATATTAAATACATACAAGAAATATTAAGAAAATATATTTCCAATAACGATATGTTGAACAAATTATGAAAAAAACAAGCATTTATAAATTGTTGCTTTAATATTTCATATCGCGCCTTTCAAATCAAATTAAAATAACTAAATTCTTTTATATAAAAAAATGCTTTTCAAATTACTATTTTTAACGCGTATAAAAGCTCTTATAAGTTCATTTCGAAATAAACCATAATTTAGCTTATTTTATTCATTTTCAGCTTATTTAAACACAAATTTGAAACTAGATTAGATACAGCACAGGGACTTAAAAATTAACTTTTGGACATAAAATCGAATTTAGGATTGTTAATGATGAAAAATCTTCATTGCTCTAATTAAATATTTTAACCGCAAGAAGGTTGATTATTTAGGGTTCCGTAGGGGGAACCCTAAATAATTATTGTTAGTTAATTGAAGCAAAATTATTAATATTTATTACTTTTATTATAGAATGAAATGTTTTAAAAGATCTGTTTATGTTTAATATTTAATCAACAAAAAAACATGACCTATATTAAAATCAAACAAATCAGAAATAGCCCTGAAATCTTTGACAGATTCACAAAATATTAAAAAAACTAAATAAATAAAAAGAAGGATTTACAATCCCTGGCCACATTATCAGACACACTAAGATTCTATGTAAAATCTTAATTATCAGGTGATACTATACAACTTTAGTGTTTTTACGTGGCTGAAAACGGTTTACATTCGTGTATTAATTGGTTAAAATTGTTATGCAATACGTTAAAAATAAATACAAATAGGAGTTATATAAAAAATCTCCCGTATAATAACCCATTGCATGTATGTTTAAATTTAAAAGTATTGCATATGCTCGTGCAAAACATGTCATTATTAAAGCATTACAGTGCGTCTAATAATTTGGCCTAATTATTATAATATACTAATATAATACCAGATATAATAAATATTCTATACTTACATAATATATCGTCTAATATATCCAATTGTCGAATTTATATATTATTTATATCGTCTAATTGAACAAATTGATACACGAAGGTAAACAAGTATAAACCGGTTTCAGTCGCGTAAAAACTTAAAAGCTGTATAGTATTACCCTGATAATTAAGATTTTACATTGAATCTTACAGTGCGTCTAATAATATGGCCAGGGATTGCAGTTATTACTTTGTTGGCTTAAAAACTCTTCCTTCAGAATAAAGTGGGCCAAACTATCCTCACGATGGAAGGTCATGATCATCTTTTGCTCCTAAAAAATTTATTTATAAAACAGGGTTTTTAATTTGTCAAAGTTTGTAATTTAAGTAAAAAAAATAATGATGTAAGCAGAGAGCAAATATTATAAGCTACTAGATAATTTGAACTTGGAAATTATATTGCGTTAAAAAAAAAAAAAATATCAATAAAAAAAACTGTGCATGCTTTCCATGTTTTTCCTAACCACACCCATAAGTTGATTTAATTAAAACATTTGCTTACTTCCAAAGGTGATAAATTTATAAATCAAAATATAGCTGGTTGAATAAAGTTAATAAAAATACTGGGTTCTAATACCGATGAAAAGATAGTGGGTTCGAGAACAAACAAAGTAATAGTTGGTTCAAGTACTGATAAAAAAATAAAAAAAATACGTGGTTTCTAAAAACTAAGCTACTGAAAATGATGCTAAGCTACTGGGGCCCTGAGCTACTGAAAATGATGGGACCCTTACAGGTTCAATTCCATTCATCTAAAGTAAACTGGTCGTAAGGACACGGTTCCAGCAGATCACCGAAGGCTGCGGTCAGTGTGCGGGTGGGTGACCACTTGGATTCAGTCTGCGTATGGACCGCGGGTGTGCGGTATGGGTCCTCGTTAAACTGTTCTACCGTAAAGTGCGCGACTTCGCGTGCAGGTCGTTGGGCTGCCGAAGCAGGGGTGCCATCCCCTCTGTAAAGGATCAACATTGTGATGGCATGTCTTCGGATCATCCTCAGGAATGTTTCCCAGACCGTCGCCAATAACCCATTGTGCAGCTCTAGGGGGATGCGACGTAATTAAATTACAACTACAGCAATAAAGTAAAAAGTCATTATTTTTTATTGTTGAGTATTAACATTAAATTATATAAAAAACTTATAATATTACTCGATTGTTAGATATATATTGATTGCGATGAGATTATAATGCAGAATTTTTTTATTACACATATATTTTGAAAGAGGAGCACAGAGTAAAAATTTGGCAAGCTGGATGAGCCATTACATGTTTATTTATTTATTTATTGTTTTTCGAAATTCTGAAGATGTGTTATTTTCAATTTTAAATGCATTTTTTGCGATTTTTTTATTGTTTTTTTTTTACAATACATTTTGATTTGCTGCTCAAAATCTATAAGAGTTAGAAACTTGAAATCATGAGAACGTGTTGAACATATGCAAGGAATTTAAAAGAATAAAAATACAACTCAAATATTATTTTATTAAATTTTTTTTCTATAACCTATACGGTAAAAAGCCGACCCAATTTTAAGTTTACGATTGCCAATATTTAACTCCGTAGCCTTATAATTTTGAACATAATCTAACGATTTTGAACATAAGACAGCTGAAATCCTGGATCAATATCCAGAGGTATTGATTTGTTATGGGAACTTGGAGGACTTTATGACCCCGATAGATTTAGCGTGCCGCAGTCACCACTTTATGCACGGATATTTTTCGGCCGGCTATATTTGAACTCCCATTCATCCGAATAAGAGTCCAACGCCCTACCAACCACATTATCTCGGCCCAATTATTAGTTTATTTTATAACAGCCATTGAACAGCCGACCCAATTTTGAGTTTACTACTAATGTTCAACTCCTTAGCCTTGTAATTTTGAACCAATTCAGAAGACAAGGAAACTCTTGAATCAGTACCCCCAGAGGTTTGATTTGTTATGAAAACATGGAGGGCTTTGTGACCCGACAGATTTAACGTGCATCAATCACCATTTACTACACGGAGAGTCTTCGGCAGGTGGGGATCGTACCCACGACCTCCTGGATGTGGGACTAATACCCTGCCAACAAGGCTATCCCGGCGCACTTATAGTTTATATTATTTTATTTTATTTTATAACCGTCGTTGAACAGCCGACCCAATTTTTTGAGTTTACGACTACTAATGTTCAACTCCGAAGCCTTGTCATTTTGAACCCAATCTAGAAGACAAGGGAATTCTTGGATCAAGTAATGGGAGAAATTTGCCTTCGTGGAGGACTTTTTTGAGGGAACTAACCCGCATTTGCGTTACATGGAGAGGTAAACCACGAAAGCCTCCCTAGGCAACCTAACGGCAAGGGCACTCCAATCCATGATCTGTGTACCAGGAACGCATAATGGAAAATGTTGGATGTTGGTGACCATGAAATAGTCTTGGACCATCATGAATCACGCTGAAACCAACACAAACCATCAAAATGTTTTGATGGGACTTTCGGTGGAGCATATCATCAGGATTAAAATTACATAGGAACTCAGTCGCGGAAATGTCAATATCCACCACTAGGGGGATTTCCCTATTATGAAATATTTCTTTGTGTGCTTTTGAACAGGTCATAATAGAGAAGCGCCCTTAGCTGCGTACGATGACGTTTCTGGGCATGAGTTCCTATGCAATTTTAATCCTGGCTATGAGCCTTCATTTCCTTAGAGTTTTGTCGCAACAGTTTCGTGAAACCCTGTTATATATAGCATTTTTAAGTTTGTAAATTTCAACAAAAGTAGACTAAAAGTATTTTAAAAAACAATTTGTAGCCTTATAGCCTAATTTCAGATAACGTTATAACTTTGAGCGTAAATTAGGAAAATTGATTGTGTTTGAAATATAATGCCGAACCATATTAGTCATCTATTTGTGGGCTACACGATTAGGGATTTTTAATTATATTATAAATTAAATTTCACAAAATGTAGTATTTTACGTAAAGTATGGATGAAATTCCCAAAGGGAATTACACAGTTGACTTTTTTTTTTAACCAGTCTTTGTTCAATTGAATATTCGAATTTGCCATGATTAGCGAAAAACTAATTGTCAGACAGAAATTTTTAAGTTAAAACTTATAAAAATAAACAACTCAGTTAACAAACAATGTCTTGAAAGGAGAAAATTATGTTGTGAAGTTTAAGAACGATTATGTCTATCCCCTACTGAGGTTATGGCAATTTTTTGTTCAAACTAAAAAACACAGATTTTAGCATATTCCATCAAAGTAATGTACACAGAAACAATGCATTTTTTTCTTTTAACATATTTTGAATAAGTTTCATAAAGCGTCTAATATATTGTTTTTTTTTTTGTCAGAAATTTTTAGAAAACTGCTGCTTTAAATGAATTACAATGTCTTTCTGCTTAATCGATTTTTTAATCGTTCTGCGCAAATCGGATTTTCAGTTAACCAGTTCATTGATAACAATTGAGCAGAATAAAACAAAATTCTAAAATTCGATTACACTTTGAAAGTTCAGATTTATGCTTAGTTGTTCATTCATAAATAAATTTTGGTTCTCCATAAATCTGGATATTGCAATTTACGTCTTAGTTTTCATTATATTAGATTTGTCGATCTGCTAATGAAAAGACTCCATGACAACTCATAACAAAAAAAAATTGAAATTTTAACTTTTTTTTAAAACAGTTATTTTTACATCCAAATAAGATATGACTTTTTTTCGGAAACAAGTTTGCTTCACAACTTCTCGATAACAAAATTCGGCAGGACAATTTTAATGTACATAAAGTATTTTGCTTAATCTCGGCTTTTCACCGTTTATTATAAAATAAGCAGGTAATAGCAGCCTCGTTTTGTAAATTAATTTATTGATTATGCATTATATATAATTTAACATTATATATAATAAACTATTACATATAATTAATTATATATGCACTAGTAAAACAAGATTGCAACTTGCAAGAAATAGCTGATCAAGTTCAGCTTATGTAAAGTAAAATATGTTATGCATATACGTCAGGAAAATCATTTCAACCATAATACGGTAACTTGAACCTTAATGTGGGGCAAATTTACTGCAACATAACAAATACAACAAGTCAAATCTTTTTTTTCTCACTACTGCTTATAGAAACTAAAGTCTCATTTTTGTTCATGTAACATCCATGCGGACCTAAAAGTATCCATATGGCCCGCAATTCTTTTGATATATATTTAGTTATTAATAAACATATTAAAAATAAGATTAGAACGTAACCATAACTCCAAGTATTGAACAAACTTGATCACATTTTGAATCTTTTTACAAAAGTTATCAGATTTAGAAATAATTTGTTTTTAATATCCCTAACGATATAAAATCGCAATAAATTACCGTTCATTTGGCGATTTCTTTTCAATGGTTACGTTGAAATTTTTAAATAGCCAGTTATTCCAAAATGTTATGTTCACGCAGATTGCGCACTTCAAGAACGTAAGCACAATTAAACTGAGAGACCTCCCTATATCTATTTCTTTGTTAGTAAAAATCATTAGCAGAATGATATATCTTTAATATAATCCCCATTTTTAATATAAAAGAACTAATTTAATTATTTTGAATGGCATTTAAATTATTAATTTTCATTCAATTACAAAACTTTTTTGTGCTTTTATTGTTTCTAGTTACGCTTAAGCAAGTTTTCATATTAGAATTTCAATATCATAGAAAAAAAATCTTAGCAACATGCAAATCAAAAGCAGTTTTAGTGAGTGAGTTATTTTTTCCTCAGATGGTAATTAGGTTCAAACAGAAGAAAATAACATAAACCACGTAGTAAATATCTTCATAAAACAATAAAACGTGTGCACTTAAAACGACACCACTTTATTCGGATTAACCTGTATCTTTCATGTATCAGATAGAAATTTATTTTTTATTCTTTTTTGCCAGTGTGGAAGTGACTTAATTATTCTCCAGTTCAAGAAGAAAAATTTTGAAGAAATTCACGTCGGAATCGCGAAGCCTGCAGTAGAAGTTTTGAAAAAGTTGCTTTTAACGGTTATTGAACAGCATGTTTCGGAGCACATCTGTTAGTTTCTTTAATAATCAAAATTCAAAACCTGCTAAGAGATCAAAAAACTGATTTGAATGAAAAATTTTACTTAAAAAATTATATTCTTTAATCACCTTCTCTTGATTCAAGAAAAATATATTAAAAGGCTTTGTCTCTCGATACTTTAAAAATGCTGGTCTTAACTGATGTATTTAGAGGTCATTTACAAGTATGATGATTTAATAAAAATAAAATAATCTTTTCTGGCTTCTTTATTTCGTTCTGTTTCTTTAAGTTTAGTCTAGATTACGGTAACTAAGCAAAATTGATAATATTTTCCTCGCCATAATATTTTGTTGTAACCGTAAACAAAAACATAAATATAGTAATTGTGTTTACTTT
Organism: Parasteatoda lunata; assembly: GCA_949128135.1. NCBI lineage: Eukaryota > Metazoa > Arthropoda > Arachnida > Araneae > Theridiidae > Parasteatoda > Parasteatoda lunata. The sequence continues at coordinate 24,996,913 of OX421971.1, forward strand.
CAGAATAAAATTGCTTCAAAAAGAATATATTTTGAATAGTAATTTTAGATAAACTATAAAAAAATATTTAGTAACACCAAAATTTTCAGTATTTAAATCCTTTATTTTATGAATTATTCAATTTTTAAAAAATCGTATACTTAAAATCTGCTTTGTTTTCTGCGCTCCGTGCATTCCTTTTGCTTAGAAGTAAAAAAATTAACATTATTGAATGATTAATTTACTGCATATATTTTTTTAAAATTTCAGTTTTTCTCAGTTAAATTACTGAATTCGAAGTTAAATTCATGAAGGTCTTTGGGTCTTAATATTTTAAAATGTTCTAACTTGTTTCTCACTGAAAACCTTTTACAAAATATTGAGCAAAAAGTTAAGTTATTTGCATGCGTCTAAAAAGAAAGGATTCTTTAAAGATAGTAATAATGCAATCATAATAAAATAGCATAGAATATAGGACCAATTTATGACCCTTTTTTTCTACTAAGAAAGGCTTAATATTTCATCTTTTTTACTCCCCTTAAAAAAACATTTACAAGAGATAATGATAACCACTGATTTATTCGAACAAAAAATATTGACTTTGGGTTTTATTGCTGGAATAATGAATGTTCCATAAAAACATTCTCATGTTTAAAAAAAAGTAAATTTAATTATTTAGCAAAGCTACTACATTAAAAATTGCTATACATTTTAATTTCGCTCAAAAAATAAAAATAAAAAACGTATAAAAATATTCATGAAATCCACAATTAAACTTATTTTGTATTTCAAATGTTTGTGATTTATATCAAGTAAAACAAAAAATTTTCAAACATTAAATATGCTTTTTACCAACAGAAAAATAAGTACTTTATAAGTTTGTTTTGTTTAAAATAATTTTTAAGTGATTTTTCTTAAATTAAGTTAAAATTATGCAAGGTTGTACTAAAAGTAATAATAATAAGCCGTCAACAAAGATGCAACGCCTTGAGAAGATTAATTTCGAGGGAGAGGTAACAAGTACCACGTCACGCATTTTAGTTCAAATATATTCTAGTAATTTAAAATGTTTTATTTTAACTTACATCCTTTCAAAATATAAAGTTCTACTTCACTCTTTTATATATATATTTTATTTACTAGTTTATTTTAATTTCGCTTTTTCTTGTAAATATTAATCACAATTAAAGCAATATTGTGCAAATTATTTTATGCTTTCATTATATTATAACACTTTGTTATTTAAAAGTAAAATTCAATTTGATCTATAAATAAGTTTCTGTATTTCGGGTATATGTTTATCTAATGCAGTTTTACTTGTGAGCAAAAAAGGGTGATCAAAAATATGACTTCAATCATGGGCTACCGTTTTATTGCTCATCATAACAATAAGACCTGGCGAATGTCAAATGTGATCAATTCTTTTGGAATTTTCATTCATTCATTGCCGGATTCAGTATAATACTAGTGTGCATAGATTTTATCGTTTGAGAAAATAAAATTGCACTTAGTTTTATTAGTTGCTAAAACCAGTTGTATGTTTAACAAAAAAAGGCATTTATTGATATATATCAGAAGAATTAACATACAAATCGGTCCAACAACTAAGCAACAAACTGTCTTCCATAAACATGTTTGATGTTACGTAAATACATAGTTTAAACCGCTTTCAAACTCATTTTATAAGATAGTAACAAAACGTTTATAGAACTCCTAAGCGCCGCAAGTGTTCTTAAAACATACTTTCAACTGCTTTAAAAGTATTCCTTGCTTCAAAGTATTCCTTGATGTAGAAATTAACATTGAGATGTTTGTAAACATTTTGAATGTTGCTTAAATTTATAATTAACTTTCTTTGTTGTTTAGGAGTTCAGCTGTGCTACTAGTGTTGATCAATCTAGTTTAATTTTACAACTCTTTATATTCTTTTCAGATTCAAATTTAGAAATTTCAAAATACAATTTTAGTTATTTCTCAGTAAATTATCGAATTTTAACTATACCATTTGAGCTGCATCTGACATATTGAAGTAAGAATTTAAACTCAATAAAAATGATATGTTTGGTATGTTAAGGGAAATTTGTCGATATTATGTTAAAGAAAACACTTTTAAACATGCAAATTAAAGAATTAGAAACTTTCGATTCACAATTTTTACCTTTCTAATTGCTTCAAACTTCGCAGATTTCTTTATATAAATTAGAGATGTGACTTTTCCCTCTAACAAATTAGACTTTATTTTGATTACTAAATTGCAATTTTGCAAGGACACAAAATCCCAGGAATTTAATTTTGAGGAAATTTTTATCAAAAGTAATTACAAAGCTATAGTTCAATGATTTATTGTCATATGCATTTTTTTAAAAAATCGTTCAATATTTGAGGATAAAACTTTCAACTCAAACTTATGTTTTCCTGAACATTCTTAAGGCATTTACAATTTTAGAAATTCATCTCAAAAACAGATTCAAACCCGTTAGCAAAATTAATACTGCAGATGCTTTGATGCACAGCGAATCATCAATTCATCAATGTAATTTTAAGTTATTTGCGCGATGTTTTATGCTTTGTAACATTATGAACTGTTCAATACGCTCAAAATTTATGAAATCTTACGTGATATCAAGTTTAATCCTTGGTTAGTTCAAATTAGTATACAGTGTTGTGGTTAAGGTATCGATATTTTGGTTCAACTTTGGTTTTTGGTTCAGTTGGTAGAACCAAATTTTCTGAAAACTTATCAATTAAGAGAATGATAAATTAAAAATTCACTTGTATTAAATGAAGTTACATGTGACACTAGTCATTAGCTTTAACTAATTTTATAAACTTTGGCAAAATTTTGATTGTCTTAAAAGTTAGATATGGAGTAAATGAGCAAGTGAATTTTGTACCAAATAAACTTACGACCATATAATTTCCAGATTTCCTTTAAAATCCTAAATTTTGAGGCTAAACAAGGGCTAAGAAGATCCCATGAAAAGTTGTTTATACTCTAAAACATGTTTATCAGATTTCTTTACTTAAATAAACCAAACTAATTGTGCAGTTAAAATTAAAATTAGCAATTTTATTTTTTCTCGGTGCACATAGTGTTTCAAATGGGAAAATAAAACAAGTTTAAAACTAAAGACTAAAAGAGGACTAAAAGACTAAATCGACACCACGGAAGTAAGAATTCTGAATGTTTTAAGAAAAACCATTAAATACACATCAATACATACAAGACTAATTTATTGTTTGTTCATTTGAAATGTACAAAGAAAAATTGTCACAAATTATAACATCGAAATTAACTTCTAACAAATTCCAGCATGCATACAGTACAAGTTCTAATTTACAAGACTACAAATGATCAAAAAAATTTCTATTGCCAAACAGAATTCAAACGAAAATCTACATTTGTAATTACTAATTTAGTTATGCATGCAATTTTGATGAAATTTAACACTACTACATATAACTGATCATTTAAGAGAAACTTTATTACAAGTCACTAGTTTACAAGAACTAAAATTTTAAGTTCGTTCAAAAACTAGAATTCGATGGGGAAAAAAATCTATTTAAACGAATTTGTTTTCACACTTTTTCGAATTAAACATATATTAGAAAAAATAAATAGCAAGCTTTCTATACTCATTATAACAAAATGATTTTTATTAAGTGACTAAATTTATTAATTTAATTCAGCGAAAAGTGATATTTCTATTGTTTTCCAACTGAAATTTAAAATAAACTATCACTGCTTAATGTATTTATCTTAGTTACTAATTTAATTTTATAAAATTTTCGGGGCTTTAACTATGAATGTTAAACTTTGTAGCCTCGGCATTTTAAATCATACCCAAAAGACAAACGTTTATCAAGCACTGAAAAAGGCTTGGGTGATAACTTTGAAGAACTAACCGAATTTTTGTTAAGTCTTAACGTTACATTAAAGTTACCCGCATTCACAAAAAGGCAACGAAAATCTCCAATAGATAGATTAATAAGGGGATTCAAACCCATGATCCCTTTTATCACTGAGGATATTTTATGTCAGAACTGGAGTCTGGGAGAGCCGCGAGCCTAATTCAAATCGACCAGGTCATCATCATCACTTGGATTCGAATTAGAGTCACCTAACTAAGAGACAAGCACTCTATCCCTTGAACATTAGTTTTCATATTTTTACGAAATATGAAAACTAAGACAGCACGAAGCCGAATTGTCCAAAAACAGAAATTTAAGTAAGTGAATCGTGAAGTTCGGAAACGGCTGAAAGAGTGTGAAACACAAAGCGAAAGCAGAACGGCCGTCTACCACTTCATGCATCACATTCTCCCAGTCACTTCAAAACTTCTGGTCAACACTTGCAAGTCTGTTTTATATTGTCCTATCAATAAGCAATTCTGTTTTCGGTAAAAGATTCACTAAATTTTTTAGGCTTTGTTTCAACGGAAGAAAAGCTAATAAACTGGCTTTCAGTACTAAAAATTTAGGATTTGATAACCGTTTGGCTAACCATTGGAGTTATTCGCAGTTTTCCTTTCCATCTAATGCATATGCTGCTCTAAAAAAAAAAAACGGAATTTAGTTCGTATTTTCGCCTTTAGTTCAATCTAAAAAGGTAAGTTCGGAAAATATTTCTCAGGTTGCGTTTTGAGCAGCATTGTATTAAATTGTTCAGATTCAACTATTATACAGCTATTAGATTTTCTGTAATAGAAGTGAGATTGACCTATGCAACTAAGAAGGAAGATTTACTCATCGAACAGGGATTAAACAAGTCAAATTCGTCAAAGAAAGGAATAGCTTGACCCAGAAATTATCGTATTTTATAGAAATTAGAGAATCTGTTGTCAGTTTTCAGGACGGGAAAATTGAAATGAATGGTAATTTAAGTGTTACGAAATGGCTATTCATTTCCACTGAAAGTTAAATTCAACTCTCCTTAATTAATCGCATTAACAATTTTTAACTCTTACATCTTGTTAAACAACGAAACAAATTGACCTTACTGTTTTAGATACAATCTCTGGAAAATAAATAAAGTTTATAAAAATTAAGATTAAATTTTATGAACGATTGTCGGGTCGAAAAAAGTTTCAAATAGCCTCTTTAAATTTTTGTTCTTTAATTTAACATTTAGCTAGGATTCAGCATTTTTTTAAAACTAGAATATGAAAGGGATAATTGAAACAAAATTAAGTTCGTGCTACTGAAAGAAAAATATTCTTCGTACTGGAAGCAAGAATTTAAAACATTTGATAATATAAGCAATTTCCTCAACATTAAATGAAATTATTGAAATTATAAAATAAACTTTTATACAAATTAAGTCTTCCTCCAGACAGTGATTTACTTTACACATTTTCTACTGAATTTAGTTATAAAAAATTTTTAGGTGTCAGATTAATAAGTAAAAATTAACAAAAATGGCAATAAAGATATTTGAAATACAAATTTAACACTTACTTAAAGCTATAATTTGAGTTGGAAATTTATTTACTTTATAATATACAATTCCCTATCTCTATAGACAATCCGCAGTTTTGTTCTATAGCAGAAAATAACATAAAAATTTTTAATTACAGAATGTTTGAAATAAAGCAAAATTTGATAAATATGTATAAGCTGAATCCTCATGACCAAATTCATGCTTTTTCTTTTAAAAACAGTATTTTAAAGCAAATCAGTAGAAACTATTAATAACCTCTAATCTGTTACGCATTTAATATGTAAAGTGCCTCAGTTGGAGAATTGAAACAACATATGTGAAACCAATGACTGAATCTGTTAAATTGAACTTTTATATAATTTTGTTTCTTTTAAAACATTAATGCAAACTAAATTACATTTGAACGAAAACTTTACCGTAATTCTAGCTTTCTCAAGGCTCTGTTTTAGTAAAAGTTAATTGAAAGTTCGTATTTAAAGTAACCGTTAATGCTTAGACAGAATAGTTTCCGTGAAAAATGGTCAGCACACTTCCCAAATTAGTTTCTGAAAATTAAAAACACTGCTTTTCATGCAAAATCAGTGCCTGCTCATGTTGATTGGATTTTAAATAAAGTTTGATCCCACTTAATAAAATTTTATTATCAGTACCTTAACATTTATACCTGGAAACTTTTTCTTAAGATACCTGGAGCTTTAGCAGGAAATTTCAAATTAAAAGGCTCATTTGAACCTTGCTTTCAGAAATATGTAAAGGAAAATTCTATATAAATATTGTTCTGTGAAACTGGCGTATGTTCTTTACAAGGGATTATTCCGGATTTTATTAAATCGCGAAATTTTCTACCTATAAATTTCTGGAAATAAATTTCGTATTAGTAATCTTTGTGAAATCTATTTAATTACTGGTTTGGGGGTGGGGGAATCGGTCTTTCAAATAATTTTAGAATTAAACTGAAGTTATGGTGTCTTAAAATTGAAATTGTGAAAAGCAGGCATTTAAATTTAAGTTCAATGGTGGAGAAGTAAATTTCTGATCAAAGACAGTCTCAACTATAGTTACTTTCTTGGCTAATTTTGCATTTTCTTGGCTAATTTAAAACATACATCCATACCACATTTACGTAGGAATATTATTTCAACCAAAGATCGGCATCATAACAAAAAGCACTTCCATTAAAAATCTGCGCATGTTCAAAAACTTAAAGTATATACCAGAATAAGCCAATCAGTCATTTAGTCAACGTTTAATAGCGATCAAGTAATGGATGTGCAGTTCCTAAGAAAGTTAGTCTACATTCAACTCTGACAGTTAAAACTTCAAACTATTGTCGAACTTTTCACAGGCTCAAAGTAATTCGTGTTTAAGCTAATGTAATGTATAAAAATCTAGTAAAAACGAATCCTAAAATCTTTACATGAGTTTTTTAAATTTTAAAAATACTCCTAATTTGCCCCCTCCCCCAAGAATGAATAAAATACCCAATAGAGCGAATGAATTTCAGACTAAAACAACTATTTACCGCTTATAATGGCGTGGTGTAGCGGCCATCCAGATTTATAAAATTTGTACTCTATACGAAGACATAGGATGCTGTAACGTGCACCAGTGAAGCGAGAAGTTTTGAAATCGATGGTGAAGTCCGACGAAGCAGCAGAACGGCCGTCTACCACCACCTCGTCGGGCTTGCCCGAATCGATTCAGATCACCGATACACGTTGTTCTTTGGCATATCAATGCCTTCGTGTTGTGTACAAATAAATACCAGTCCTCATCTAATCCGACCAAAACTATCATGAAAGTGAGAAGCAAAAATATATAATGCTACGTAAAGAATTAAATTGTGACCAATTTACGTATCAGGTAACCACCGTTTTAAGTTATAACTCTTTAAAATGCAAATAGATTTAAGATGAAACGATGCTGCCATGGTATACATTTATTAAACTTTAAACTACTAAAACTTAAAGAAAAAAAGTATACTATTTAGTCCCGTCGTAAGGGAAGTGAATGCTAGCCATTAAAAGTAGATCAAGACTTTCACCTTTGAAGGAAAAGAAAACTTCCTTGAAATATATTTGGCCAAATAAGTAAAAATTTATAGAGAGTTCATTCAATCGTGAGGTCTAAAAATATAACTTAATACAACCTGCCAGTGTAATAAGATTGTATCTGGTGGGGCTTTGTCATTTTTCTTAAATTCAAAAACTATTATCCGGTTAAAAAGGTTACCTTTTTCAATTAGATTGTATAAAGGGGGAATGTAAAACATTAATGGTCAATTGTTGTCCGACTTTACGGTCCGATTAGGGACCGTTTGAGAAAGATTACGGAGACTTAATTAGCTTGCTGTAACTTTCGGTTAATTTGAAAAACGAATAAATACACTAAATTTACCTCTTTTATATAGTCTTCTCCATAAAATTTAGCTTAAGATCGCTAAAATTTAGCTTGTGCTTAAGATCGTGCTTACAAGCTCTGAACATAAAATTCTTAGACTAATATTTTAGTACTATAGAGTTTATTCAAATATTCTAGACTCATCGATATTATTTAACTTGATATTATGGTTGTAAGTGTTTCATTATTCCTAAACTTTTCTAAATTTCGTATGACCAACGACGTAGAATTGTTTTATTTTGGAAATCATATCTGCAACAAGTCTTTGTTGGAAAAAAAAAGGACCTAAAGAAATTTTAACTTTAAAGAAACAATTTAAGAATAACATATCTACTACGACAACAGTGACTAGAATTCCACTTCTTATTTTTTTCAACAAAAAAAGTAATCTGAACACATTGAGGCAAATAAGAAAGCCAAGTAAATGTTGTTTCAAGGTATGAAGTTAATCTACCAGTAAAATACATTAGATAATTCAGTACCTTTAAACAAAAATCTGAAATTACAGAATAATTTAACAATCTCACAAATTCAAACTGGTTCAAAATTTGAGATTAGCTAACACCATTTATAAAGGCTCGTGATCTAATTTTGACCTTTAAGTATTTCTAAAGAATCAATATCTTAGTTATTTTTTAAAAATATTTACTTTAAGCTAGATATTATTGTAACTATATAGTTTGGATAGGAACAAATAATTTGTTATTCATAATCTTCGGAATTTACAAATATCAGAAATTTTTATAATTCATTTTCTTTATAAATAGAATCCGGATTCCAATCCTATGTTTAATATTCCACGCAAATCAAATCTTATTTTGCTTCAGAATTAAGTTAGTGTTAGGTTTCTGTTAAGATACGTTATAGAGTTACAAGTTCGTAATTTACTCAGAGAAAAAAAAGATTTGAATCTCTTTTGAAGAATTCAGAAGCAAGTTTATAAGAATTTAAATTTTTTTATAAAGTTTTCCTTCTATTAAATACTTTTACCTGAAACATGATAAGGGGCGTAAAAACTAAATTTTATGCGGATACACTAAATATGTTTAGAAACTCAGAAAATCCAACTAAACATTAAGAGTTCTTGTTAAGATATTTAAATAAAACGCAATTTTATTTAGTCTTTTTCAGTCTTCACTTCAAACTTTCCCTTATTTGCCAATATTTTCTTTCTTTACCAAAAGATTTAAAGTTAAACAAAAATATTAAGTAACTTATTTACTAACTTAAAACAATTTATCCAATTGCAAAGCTGTTCATGTTCTATTAAATCTTTGAAAATTTTAAAATGAGAACAAATAAATTTTTAATATGCCTGGAGGTTGAAAAGCAAAAATTCCAAGTCACTGTGGGGCTTAAAATAAGTGCAAACACAGAGATGCCAACTTGCTCCGAACAGCAAATATATATTTTAAAGTGGTAGTTTATCAATTGTGATTTTAAGTTTAATAAATTCAATTTAGTAGATTTTTATCCACCACTATTTGTAAATAATTCGTAGGCTTATATAATTCACCGTTTTATAGTACTTATGTCACGCTATACCAAATAAAAAGCAAGCAAAAATAGTCAAATAATTGCAAAATTTATTTTGTAGTTATTCCTTTCATTATTTTGGCGTGTCCGGAGCATCTCTGTAAATATGGTAATTCTTTAAACATTTTTTAGACAGAAAAAATAGAATTTTGATTTAAAAATGAATTATCTAGAATATTCTTGAACACACTTCATTAGCTCTTCCTGAAGCTACGAATTTAGATTTGAAAATTTTAGTGGTGCAGAACACTAGAAAGTGCGTCCTTAGACATTACATTGAAAGTAAAGATACTGTAGCTCTTAGTTATTTAAACAGTGGTTGCAAAAAATCCAAACAGGTAAACTGACATGAAGTCTTCGTTTTTATTAAGATTCTTCCGATATTTACTTGCTTCCCATATCTATTTTTTGAAGCTGATTACTCGTACAAGCAAAACATTTTTGCTATATCTTAATAAAAAAAAGTAAACTAGTAATTAAATAAATGTTAGATTATTGGAATTACATGAATACTTTATAAAATATAAAAAAGTTCTCATTCAAAAATTTATCAATTGTATTAAAGAACTTTTAATGACGAATAACTTTCTTAAATTTAAATAAACTAAGATTGTTCAGAAGTGAGTCGTATTTTGAAGATTTCGCCTTTAACGCGGAAAAGTCACCGTTTCTTCACGCTGTATTTTAAAACTATTATTATAATTATTAAAATGCCAAATATGATGTTTGTCACTTTCTTATGGCATTAATACAAAATGAAAAAGTTAAAATTTGTTTAATGAAAATTCTGTGTCTAAGGGTTAAAAAAAGGAGGGGTCTGTTAAAGCTAAAATTACTTCTGCGAATCTAAAAAATTTACTACTGCCAACTATTTGGGAATTCGCAGAAACAAGGAAAACATATGAAGATAATGTTTGAAATTTCCAGATAACAGCAGATTTCTAATCTAAATGTTTCTGCTCTGTTTAAATTATAAACATCTAAATGTTTTGGATCATTTAGTTTAGTCTGACTGATGGCCATTTTTAATATTGAAAATATTAAATAGCCATTATGTAATTTTATAAATGTTAATACTTGATATTCTATTGCCGATTACACAATATATAGATTACTAAAATTGGTTTCTAGCCCTTGGAAAATTTCAATTTAGTTTCCCCTTGCGGAGAACGTATTTATATTTATTTCTATCATTTTACCGTTTAATAGTAAATTTATTCAGTTTTTCAATTTAATATTCTATTTTTAGAATTTAAGTTTTACCACTTTAGCTTTTTTTCTCATTACTTATAACCATTATATTTTACTATTGAATCACCATTCTTACACTTACTACTCTAATATAGTAAACTTCCGTTTAATGTAGCAATTTATTAATCTCTATCCACATTTGAAATATAAGTAACAATGCCAAATTGAGATAGAATTTTGGATTTAAGTTTGAGAAGTAAATCAAGTTTCACTTTGGAAGAAAATTTAATTTTTGGGATTATTTTTACCCAACTGGCATCTTTAAATGCAAAAACATGTTAGATTTTTATATCTCCCTGTTTTACGTTTTGAAAACGTTTACGTTAGTTATATTTTTAAAGAAATTAAAGATTTTTTAACTTTGAATTAAACTTGTAAATCTTTTGCTTATTCAACTATTGATCTAGACTGAATGGCTTTAAGAGTTTAAATTAACATAGATTACAATTTAAATGCCCAGATTCATATTACTATTCCTTCGAACTTCGATTAACTAAAACTAAAGACTTAAACCATTAATCAAAGAAACAAATAGAAGTCCAATTTATGATTTTCTGTCAAAGTATTCGCAAATTGAATATTTGATTGCTAAATCATGTAAAATTATTTTTTTAAAAAAAGGCATAAATTTAAAGTCTAGTTTTAAAAATGTTACAATTTTCACAGATTTTAATATTAGAATAGATACAGCTTAAATTACAAGATTAAGAATGCATGGGTTAAACAAATTCGTTAACTGTCTGTTATTTGACTTCGTTGTTATGTCTATACTAGTTCTGTACTGATAAAAGTCAGAAAAACCATATTAATTTTATATATGTTGATCAAAACAGGAAACAATTAGTTCGAGTGACATATTTGCCTCTGTAATTTATACCAAACTTTAAAGTGTACAAAAAAAAAAGCAACTGTTATTTCGAAATAATTGTCAGTTCTCTAAATCTCTAATAAAGGAACATTGAACAGTGTGCGGGTGGGTGACCACTTGGATCATTCTGCGTAGGGACCGAGGGTGTGCTGTATGGGTCCTCGTTAAACTGTTCTACCGTAAAGTGCTCGACTTCACGTGCAGGTCGTCGGGCTACCGAAGCGGGGGTGCCATCCCGTCTGCAGAGGATCAAAATTGTGAAGGCATGTCTTCGGATCATCCTCAGGGATGTTTCCCAGACCATCGCCAATAGCCCATTGTGCAGCTCTAGTGCGACGTAAATGAACTACTACAACTACAACTGGAAGAGGCCACTCTGGCAGAGCTGTATCATCCGCCAAACGCTACGCAAAGCTTGGAGGTAGCGTGTTCGAATCCCGATGTTACCCTAGATATATCTTCATGCTGTCCTTCTCTGTATTGTACCTATTTTACAAGTGTTTATAAGCTTTAATTGAGCATACAGCATGTGCATACAATCCTGCATACAAGCATGTATGTCGAAACAATAAATAAAATGAATTGGAACAGAGACCTCCCTGGCCAAGCGTTATCACCCGGCATACCATTTTCGGGCAAATCGTCGAGGTAGTAGGTTCGAATCCTACCATAACCCTGAATGTATTCTCCGTGATGCCCTACTCTAAACTATCTGTCCTTCCACTTCACAACTCGTTCAAGTTTACAAGCCTAAATTCAGATCGCTGGTTTGTAAATGTATGTAATTTCAATAAAGCAGGGGCCGAGATATCTTGGTTAACAGAGCATTGGGCCCATGTCCAAAAAGTTGTGAGTTCGATCCCCGCCGGCCGAAGACTCTCCGTGTAGTAAATGGTTAACTCTGTCCTCCATATTCCCATAACAAATTGGGGTACTGAATCGGAGATTGATCGCTCTCTGGTTCAGGTGAAAGTTACGACCTGTGGATGAATGTGAAAATGAGATGCGACGTCTCCTCATCATCCTTAGCGATGTTTCCCAGACCATCACCAATAGCCCATTGTACAGCTCTAGTGCGACAGAAATGAAAGTACAAAGTAAATAATTGGAACACCGTAATGATTGAGAGTTCTAGAAGGTTAGTTTCCCAAAATTACAGCAAGGGGCATTGTTACATTCCTTGTTCTGCAGCAGAAGTTTTGATAATAGCAAATGAAGTTTTGATCAATTTACGTCGCACTAGAGCTGCACAATGTACAGAGAAGGACAGCATGAAGATATATCTAGGGTAACATCGGGATTCGATCACGCTACCTCCAAGCTTTGCGTAGCGTTTGGCGGATGATACAGCTCTGCCAGAGTGGCCTCTTCCAGTTGTAGTTGTAGTTCATTTACCTTGCACTAGAGCTTCACAATGGGCTATTGGCGATGGTCTGGGAAACATCCCTGAGGATGATCCGAAGACATACCATCGCAATTTTGATCTTCTGCAGAGGGGGATGGCACCCCTGCTTCGGTAGCCCGATGCCCTGCACGCGAAGTAGAACAGTTTAACGAGGACCAATACCGCAAAGCCTCGGTCCCTACGCAGACCGATGCAAGTGGTCACCCACGCGTACACTGACCGTAGTCATTATGCTTGACTTCGGTGATCTGTTGGGAACCGTGTCTTAATGATCAGTCCACTGCGGGACTTTTTTTTTATTGCATTTTGTTACGATTGATACGTAAATATTTAAATGAAAGTGTACAGAGCAAAGCATAGCTAAAGAAGACTAAACTGTGCACAAACGTACATATTTATAGGGTTAATTTAAAAAATAAGTTATAAACATTTCGCATTTTGAAAGTCAATGCATTAGGAAACTGTGTTCTCAATATAAAGAACGGCTTATATAAGCTTGTCAAGTTGAAGGACAATGTAGAGAAAAACATCACAAAGATATATTTGATGTGGGATTCGAACTTCCTTCCTCCACGCTATAGGCTCTAAAGCATTCTAAATGGCATTTTCTTTTCAGCTGTCAAATCTTAAAAAAAATATATATATTAAATAACCGCCGTTTTTGTTTTATGTAAAGGCACACTTCAGAAAAAATAAAACAAGAAATATTCTAAAATACTGATTCTTTTACCACGTAAAGTGCAATATTGCAAAATATCATGAGATATAAAATAATGTGATGCTAACAATAGACATCACATACTATTAGCTTTTAAAATTTCTTTAATTCCTTAAACTTTTTTTTAAATTCATTCTTAACCGAATTTCATTTAAATTAAATCAATGAGTTAATTTTTATTAAAATTTATAAAAAGCAAACATAAAATAATTTATTCTTTTCTTATCGATCCATGTAACTGATATCTTTTTATTTCAATACCAAAGTAGACTCATTAATTCACTGCCGCACCTAATCGTAAACAAAAATCTATTTATAACTATTTATTCTTACATTCCTTACCACAAATATGTTTCAGTTACACTGTTATTCTAATTCTCACGGTCTTCTAGGCCATTCGCGATCGCCTAAGTATTTTCAAACTTAATATTAATTATAGGGGGTAGGCTTTATTTTTGGCTATTTTATCTTTCGATAAATCACCAACCTTAGATCTCTTCTGTGCTCCTAACTGTCCGTTGGGAACAATTCAATCACTTTTTAATTTGGCTTTTGAATAGGCAGGTCATGGGGGATTTATCCCCCATGACCTGTCCTTATTAATATTATTCTGCGAAATTTATTGAACCTAGAAAGTCTTATGGATAAAATTACAATTTGCGTCACGATGGAGCTCTACAAATACTGCCAAATAAAAGTTTTATTATAATTTATGATCCAGTTTTCATCTTCACCTGTCATTTTCCATTATCCTGTTTTTCATCCCAATTTTCAATTAGTCAATTACAACAAACCAACTCCGACCACACCTAATTTCCGTCATTATAATAAATAAGATATAAAGACATAAATAAAATAAGTCCATTAATTGTACTAGGAATCTGAATGTTAATTTAGATCTTTGGTGACACTACCGTAAATATAAACTTCAAACGAGATCCGATACTTCGTCGGTTAGATCAAGCAAACAGTGGAACGCACCCTCAACCACAAGAGTGCGGAGGGAGGGCGCACGATCCAGAAATAATAAATTTCATGCATAAGGCACGCATCCTACGGTAGCACTCAAACATAGTTAAAAAAAAAAAATTAGAAATTTTAAATTGCGCATGTTTCTTTGAACGCGCCAGATATGTAGTTTTTTTTATCACTCTTTTCAATGTTCATCACTACGAATTTTCATAGTTTTTAAAATCCTGACGATTTCAACACGACACAATTATGATGCGCTAATTTCGAATTTTAGAAATCAATTTTAAAGCTCTTTCTTCAATCGTTAATCCAAGTTATTTTCGATCGCGTTTTATCGGAAGTAAAATTTTTAAGAGCTACCCCCCCCCCCCCCCCCGAGTAGAATTTCCAAATGTTTCTTGTCTGATCTTCTTAATACAATATTAGAACTATCGATATTTTTAATATGTATTAATACGACACTAAATCGCGAATGTAAACGTGTACTTTATTTGTGCCAATTTCATCGAAATTCTAAATGATTTTTTTTTATAGTTCATTCAACAGTTATTGCTAGTCTTCTCCACAGTGTTTCAAAAATCCTGATATTTTTATCCCGGTATTAAAGCGCGACTTTCGAATTGGGCATTTTAATCATTAATTTTGACGTGCTTTGTATCTGTCGATTTCATCCTCCATTCATGATATTTTACAAGCTATTCTTTCTCTTTTGCAATTGTCATTATTTCCATTTTTTTTTTATGTCTTCGATTTTTATTTTTTAATACAATAATATTATTACAAAACGCGAAATTCGACAGTGAGATTTAATCCGTTTTTAGTTTTTTTGAGCTAAATTTCTAATTTTTGATAGTTTAAAAAAGTAATTGAAAAAAACTTTCATTATTTATCATTCATAAAATCTCTTACAATTCACTAATTATCAATATCCTAACGTTAAGAATATATAAAATTTAATCCCAAATGAATATTGAATTTTATTTTGAGCTATAATGTTTTTGTTTTATTTTAAATCATTTTAGACCCCATACGATTTCTTTAATTAAAATATTTAATTTGCAGTTATGTTGCTCAAACAATTATTTATCTCATTTTTTTTTTTACTTTCATTCAAGAACATTACAGTTAATTTTTTTCAAAATATACTTCTATTTTACGTGATGTGATAAAAAACCATAACTTTTTTCCCATCTTTATAATTTTCGATAAATCTATTTATTTATTTATTTTTGATAAAAGGAAATATTTTTATTTTGAAAAGTATTATTTTGGTTTTCTTCAGTTGTTAACGTTAATGATTAAAATAATTTAACTATATGCAAATATATTGCAAAGTTAACTGATAAAAAAGAAAGAATTAGTTGAAGGAATTAATGTAATAAAAAGAAAGAATTATAATTATTTAAAAGAATTTAATTTAATAGAAATTTATTACTAAATTGTCTGATGAAAATAGCTGTGTGTAAAACACTTATGTTTACTTAAGAATTATCATAATTGCATTATTGCTGTATTATAATTGGGCAAGTTGCCCTTCATTCAGAAATGTAGTGCACCCTACTAGATAAATTTGTGGGGACATATTTTTCGAACATGTCAACCTTCATCTATGAAAAGGTACCCCAACATAGAATCGAGTTAACATGCCTTATACACTAGTGAATTGGAATTTTGTAGTGGTAGATACACTATAGTAATCCCCCACCAGAATTATAGCTGTGATAGAATTCGGATAATACTAGTTGATTCATTCCTGTTTTGTGAGAAGCCGGAAGAGCTGTATTAAGATCACCGTAGATTTGCTGATCGTGAGAGCTGTACTAATTTCAGGGTCATGATAGCTCTTGCGTTGCCATTACCTAAGGTGACCATTTTTTTTAAACCTGAAACCAGGACAACATGATTTTGACCAGCCACGCCCCAAATTTTATAAATTTTTATCAAAAATTCACCCAACGGCCAACCTGTATACCTAAGTAAATAAAAAACTTTTATGTATCAAAAAATTTTGCGTTTATTTAAACACAAGAAATGTGAAAACTAAAATATGATATTACAATATAAAAATAAAACATAATAAACATAACATAACATGATAAGCCATACCTAATATAATAACATAATAAAACATAAGGAGTTATTTAATTTAGTTTGTTTTTTTATATTTTTCTGAGGAATGAATTGCTTTTAACAAATTTTTGTTTTCCTGTATATTTTCATAGAATTCCATACAGGTTGCATTTAAATTATTTTTGACAATCAACAAGGATTTCAAAGTTTCCACTTTCAATTGGGTTTTCTCACTCGTCCAGATGTTGTTTAATAAAGAAAAAACCCGTTCGGTCGGTGCATTAGTTCCTGGCATACAGAGGCAATACTCTACCAATTTGCCAATATTATTGGACACATCATTTTCTTTAAAGGCTTTAAAAATTTCAATCCACCTATCTGATACAGAAACACAATTTTGTTTCCAATGCCCAAGTTTCTCATCTGTGGTGTAGCCTTGAATGAAACAGATTTCATCAAAGAGCTCACCTTCAATTCAATTTATTTCCGGATAATGTTGAATTAAATAGTCACTGCATACTTGAACCATTTGATGTGTAGATTTCATGTTTAATGTCATCCAATTAAACTTCTTGATTCCCTCAAAATGGCCTTCTTCCAGATACTGAAAACATGTGCTGTAAAATTCCACCACTTTTTCTTTGAAAATATTCGATTTAAATAAGCCGTCTTCTTCTAACCTTTTTAAATTTTGTCGAACTTGCAGGGGCAGAAACACACTTGCTATCCTGTCAGCAATTTTGGTTTTAAAGTCCTTATAAATGATATTTGTTTCCAACATAGAAATATCCTCTCCTTCTATTTTTAAAACCGTGTTATGAAACATTGACGAGACATTATGGAGAAAGAAAAGCCAAGATTCTCAAAATAATTTTTAATAATTGTCGTTTCATTAGACGCAAAATACGATTTTAATGCAGGAAATATTTCCAACACGCGCTCAATAGCTGGTCGTAACTGTAACCACCGCGTAACCCAAAAGTTTTTTATATTCTATGTCTACAAAATTCTTTTAATTCACTGACGTGCACAGTAAATCTTGGTAATTAAAGTTTGTATATCAATTGGAAGGCAGTCCGCCGCGGTTTGTATAGAATTGTTTAAAATATGCGCTGAGCAACCCACAAGCCGTCCAAAGTAGCTTTTAGCTTGGTAAAAATATTCCTTTCCCCGGCTCTTCGCATGCCTCCAAAGTTAGTGTTGGTGTTGTCGACACAAAACCCTAATATCTTGCTTTCTAAATTATGTTTTTTTAAGACCTTTACAATATATTCGGTAACTATGTCAGACATTTCTCCTGGAAAATCTTTTACTTCAATAATTTTTACCTGTATTCCATTCTTTTGCGAAAAATATCTGACAAGTAAAGGAATAAGTTTAATTTCTTTGTGATTTGAGGTGTCTGAATACACTGATATAAAACTTACGTTTCTCAAATCTTCAGACAATATTTGATTTGCATAAGGGACAAGTACATTGGTGATTATAGCTTCGCATTTGGTCCTAGAGCATGTGAATTTAGCATCGAAACATGCCTTAATAAGTTTACAGGTACAGTCCATTGATCGAAAAGATTGATTATGCATAACTGTATAATATGCCTACAAACCTTCAGCTGCAGCTATTTTCTTCTCGGCAGTTACAAATTCTTTTTTCTTAAAATATGATGTCATACTCGAACTTGCAATTGCTGCTGACACTGCTCGTTTGTGTTTAACTGTTTTTATGTGGTTTTCAATGTCGCTTTTTCCACTATTTGCAATAGAAAACGTACTTCTACATTTTTCACACTATACTTCACTAGGATCAATATTTTAATTTTAAATCATCATTAAATACGCACTTTCGTCGTTTTGCCGCCATGATAATAATAAGGTAGGTACATCACAGTAGTTAGTACATCAGACCACCACTGGCTTGTATGACGTCGTGGCGGTCCTGCTCATGCGACACCTGACGATATCACATGGAATTATCAGGGTTGCCAGTTCTAATTTTATTATTTTTATTTTATTACTTTTTTTTGCTTTAATGTTTTCTAATCTAAAACCAGTACTTTTCGTGTACTGGTTTTGTTTAATGACTAACCAGGACTTATGCCCTGAAAACCAGTACTGTACTGGTAAAATCAGTACGAATGGTCACCTTATATTACCAGTCGAATGTATACAGGCCAACGTGGTGTGTGATTGAGACTGAGTAGCAACAGCGTGAGGAGGTGGATGATGTCGCAGTCCCAAGTCAAATGTTGACAATCCATCAAAGTTGGCGTGTTCAAATCGAAGTGGAAGTTTCTGTCAAAGTAGGCGTGTTCACATCACGTCCGGGTCACCAATAAATTGACTTATTATTTGATATTTGTTAACAAGACATTCGTTTGTTGTAACAAGATACTTATAAACAAAGTATGTATTTGTTTTCTGCCTGTTTACATTCTTTTTACTTAATATTGTTGGCAGTTAAAAAAAATATTCCTTCCGTCTCATAACCGTTATTTTAAATAAATCTTTATATAACATCATAAATCATTCATATTTAGAACTAAGAATTCGTTAGGGCTGGTTAATCTCGCAATTTGGCACAATTGCAATGACCGAAACTCCAATAATATAAGTTTTTTAGTTTAAATTCATTAATTCTTTCATACATATAAAAAAAAATTTTCATTCACAAATTTTCACTCCAAAATAAAAAAATATTAATTATCAGTCTTTAGACCAGGATATAAATATATACATTAAAAAAATACCAAATAGAAAAGTGTATTAAGTTTAAATGTTGTAAAAAATGTAAAATAATATTATGCAGCTTATATTTAAAGGATCCAACACTCTACAACGGTTTATGATGTTGTTTTCTTTTATTTACATACCGTTATTAATTTCCGCATTTTAGCGGATAATTTCTTGGAGACTTTCAAGATTTTTTTAATTTTTTTGGTTTCAAAGAGAATCTTGATATTAATTTCATGTGAAAGGATATGTGTCAAAAGTTTTAAAAATATATAGTTTCGTGCAAAATTATTTATAGAAGGTTTTTTAAAACTTATTTATTCGTCCTTGTCCATCTATTTTCTTATTGCAGATGTCGCTAAAATCGGAGATGCTGTAAATTATTTTAAAAAAATGTTGCAAAATAAGTTTATGCAGCTTATATTTAAAGGATCCAACACTCTACAACGGTTTATGATGTTGTTTTCTTTTATTTACATACCGTTATTAATTTCCGCATTTTAGCGGATAATTTCTTGGACATTTTCAAATTTTTTTTAACTTTTTTTGGTTTCAAAGAGAATCTTGATATTAATTTCATGTGAAAGGATATGTGTCAAAATTTTTAAAAATATATAGTTTCGTGCAAAATTATTTATAGAAGGTTTTTTAAAACTTATTTATTCGTCCTTGTCCATCTATTTTCTTATTGCAGATGTCGCTAAAATCGGAGATGCTGTAAATTATTTTAAAAAAATGTTGTAAAATAATTTTATGCAGCTTATATTTAAAGGATCCAACACTCTACAACGGTTTATGATGGTGTTTTCTTTTATTTACATACCGTTATTAATTGCCGCATTTTAGCGGATAATTTATTGGACACTTTCAAGATTTTTTTAATTTTTTTGGTTTCAAAGAGAATCTTGATATTAATTTCATGTGAAAGGATATGTGTCAAAATTTTTAAAAATATATAGTTTCGTGCAAAATTATTTATAGAAGGTTTTTTAAAACTTATTTATTCGTCCTTGTCCATCTATTTTCTTATTACAGATGTCGCTAAAATCGGAGATGCTGTAAATTATTTTAAAAAAATGTTGTAAAATAATTTTATGCAGCTTATATTTAAAGGATCCAACACTCTACAACGGTTTATGATGTTGTTTTCTTTTATTTACATACCGTTATTAATTGCCGGATTTTAGCGGATCATTTCTTGGACACTTTCAAGATTTTTTTAATTTTTTTGGTTTCAAAGAGAATCTTGATATTAATTTCATGTGAAAGGATATGTGTCAAAATTTTTTAAAATATATAGTTTCGTGCAAAATTATTTATAGAAGGTTTTTTAAAACTTATTTATTCGTCCTTGTCCATCTATTTTCTTATTGCAGATGTCGCTAAAATCGGAGATGCTGTAAATTATTTTAAAAAAAATGTTGTAAAATAATTTTATGCAGCTTATATTTAAAGGATCCAACACTCTACAACGGTTTATGATGTTGTTTTCTTTTTTTTACATACCGTTATTAATTGCCGCATTTTAGCGGATAATTTCTTGGACACTTTCAAGATTTTTTTAATTTTTTTGGTTTCAAAGAGAATCTTGATATTAATTTTATGTGAAAGGATATGTGTCAAAATTTTTAAAAATATATAGTTTCGTGCAAAATTATTTATAGAAGGTTTTTTAAAACTTATTTATTCGTCCTTGTCCATCTATTTTCTTATTGCAGATGTCGCTAAAATCGGAGATGCTGTAAATTATTTTAAAAAAATGTTGTAAAATAATTTTATGCAGCTTATATTTAAAGGATCCAACACTCTTCAACGATTTATGATTTTTCCTTTTATTTACATACCGTTATTAATTGCCGCATTTTAACGGATAATTTCTTGGACACTTTCAAAATTTTTTTAATTTTTTTGGTTTCAAAGAGAATCTTGATATTAATTTCATGTGAAAAGATATGTGTCAAAATTTTAAAAAATATATAGTTTTGCGCAAAAATATTTATAGAATATTTTTAAAAACTTTTTTATTAGTCCTTGCCCATCTATTTTCTTAATGCAGATTTCGCTAAAATCGGAGATGCTGAAAATTATTTAGATAAAAATGTAAAATAATTTTATTCAGCTTATATTTAAAGGATCCAACACTCTTCAACAGTTTATGATGCTGTTTTCTTTTATTTACTTACCGTTATTAATTGCCGCATTTTAGCGGATAATTTCTTGGACACTTTCAAATTTTTTTTAATTTTTTTGGTTTCAAAGAGAATCTTGATATTAATTTCATGTGAAAAGATATGAGTAGGTAGAAAAGGAGAGAGCTGGGCCAGGCGGATTGCGGATCGAGTGGAGTTGAGTTGTTTCCCTCCTGCTGCTGAGTTGAGTTGAGTTGTTTCCCCTCCTGCTTTAGTTTTGGTTTCGATTTCCAAAATTTTCACCTTCCGGTGGCAACGGTTAATTAGTTTCGGTTTCCAAAATTCATTACTTTCGTTGGCAACGCCCAATTTAGTTTCAGTTTTTCAAAAAAGTCATTTACCTCCTATTTCTGCCAACTTGCTTATTTCTGCCCGCTTGATTATCCGATTTTAGTTTTGGTTTTGATTTTTAATATTATTTTTCAGTGATGGCAACACTCCTTAATTTAAATTTCTTATTTAAGGATGGCAGCACCAATTTTTTAGTTTTGGTTTTCAAAATATGTAGACGCCGCTCGTGGCTCCATCTAGTGATTAAAATAGCAACTAATTTTAAAATATGAATGTTTTATATTGATGGCGCCATCTGGTGATTAAAATATTTACTAATTTCATTCATTTAAAATAGGAAAAATTTAATCATTATAAATAAATAATATAAATGCATGTATTTAATTCAGGAATCGAACTCACAATCTCCAGGACAAAATGCTTCCATGGGATACTGATTTGTCAGGCACGCTAACCAGTATCCCATGGACGCATACAGATACAAAGAAAACTTATGGTTTTAAGGAAATAAATTTAAACTCGCAGGCGGTTACGGATAAAATTTTAGTTTAATCTTTTTGTTGATTTCATAATGACAAGGCAGCACTGACTATTTCTGCCCGCGTTACGAACTGGCTACTTTGATTTTTACTTTCAGTTTCGATTTTAATATTACTTTAGAGTGGTGGCAACACTTTATTTATATTTCTATGGTGGCAACTGCTCCGCAATGATACTTATAAATTGTTGACGTAATGTTATTTTCACTTTTACACGTTACAAATCGCGAGATATCCAGTTCAAACAAGATTCAACAAGGTTGGTCTTGGTCTATGACGTGATAGTATTGAATTCAGTTCCTTTTAAACGTGTGTTTGATAATTTTACGAATTACTATTATAAAATATATTATTAATTGACGATGATTATTAATATTTTCTTTATTTAATAAAATTTCATTTCAAACGTATACACCTAAGATAAAAATAAGAAAATGCGTGATTCCAGACCACCCAGCTATTCATGACATTGACTGATAGGTCCCACCCACAAGTAAAATTACTGCAAAAACCTGAAATAGATCAATACGGGATACAATAGCACGTCATTCCCTCTTTCTTAAACAAGCTTTAACCAGAATAAGTCATTTTCACAAAAGTAGTTCTTACTATAGTTGCTGTAGTGAATGCAGTCTGTTTTTCTTTTTAACGCGTGTCTGATAATTTTACGAGTTACTATTATATTTAAAATATATAATTGATGATGATTATTAATATTCTCTTTATTTAATAAAAATTCAACTAAAAATGGATCAACATCATTGTGATATATGTGACATTACTTTTACGGTGAGAAGCAACTTCTTAAGACATATGCGTGCTAAGCATGAAAACGTAACCTTTGAATGTTTAGAAGGCAAGAAATCGTTTAATAGGACGGATACCTTAAAAAGACATGTTGAAATTCATTCAAGATCGCTAAAGAGAAAAACTAGTCCTGTCAGAGCGACCTCATCTAAGCGATCTAATATACCGATTAATGAAGGGGTATCACCATCTGCTGAAGAGAGTATAGTTAGACCTGTTATAGAAGAAGCATCTAAGCGATCTAATATACCGATTAATGAAGAAGCATCAACATCTGCTGAAGAGAGAATAGATGAACCTATTATAGAGGAATCATCATCTAAGCGAACTGATATCTCAGTTAATGAAGGAGCATCTACATCCGCTGAAAATTTAACGACAATAAAAGCACTGATAGATGCATTTGAAGGGAGACTAAAAACTATCCGTTTCAATAATGAAGAAAAGTTTATTGATATAGGTGATTTCTTAGAATCTAAAAGAAGGAACTTTTTCGAGTTAGTATCACCGGAACTTATGAAAAATAATTTGAAGGTTAATGTTCTATTGATTTGCTTGTATGACAAGGCAACGAGTGTTTGTATAATTACGGATGAAAAAAACTTTAAGACAAGGAACTGCATAATTCTACCTTCAACGGATATTAATGATGTATATAGCCGTAAAAAAGATAAACTTTTAATGGAAAGCTCCGAGTTCGAAGAAAAAGATAGTGGATGGACATTATCAGAAATTCATTTCTTAGAGATTAGAATTAATAAGTATAATCCCTTGAATGGTTCGACTTTTATTGAACTGCCAGCATGCATAGAAAACAAAAAAGCAGTCATTAATGTTCAGAATAAATATGATAATAAGTGTTTCATGTGGGCTATTTTGTCAGTCCTTCATCCGCAAAGTGATCACAGCTATAGAATTTTGAACTATGAGCCTTTTGAAGATGAACTAAACTTTGTGGGTCTCGAATTTCCAATGAAGCTAGAAAGGATTAAAAAGTTCGAAAAACAAAATACTATATCCATCAACGTGTACGGTCTTACAGAAAAAAATATCATATTTCCTCTACATATAACTAAAACTGAAAGAGAAGTGTACGTTGACTTACTATATTTAACATCATTAACTACCGCACATTATTGTTGGATAAAAAATTTATCCAAACTTTTAACATCACAGCATTCATCCCACAATGGAAAGAAGATGTCGCAGATGCCTGCAGTTTTTCTCAACCATGAAAATTATGAATGATCATAAACTAAATTGTGATACGCAGTACGAGTTTTAATGCCAGTAGAAAACGAAAAATATTTACGTTTCAAAAATGTTCGACACATGCACAAAATACCTTTCGTAATCTATGCAGATTTTGAATGCTTGACAAGAACTATAGATTCATGTGCTCCTAATTCAGATAGAGCGTTCAAAAACATGAAGCGATAAGTTTTTGCTACTATATATCATACTTTGGAGAAGCATATAAATCACCTGTGGTTTATCGAGGCAAATATGCTGCTAAAGTCTTAATGCAAATGCTTAAAGAAGAGGTGAAATCAATTTACAAAGATCCGCTTCCAATGACAGATGAGGAATTTGAATCTTATAGGACAGCTGACATGTGCAACCGAAACTTCACAATTTCCAATTATAAGGTATGTAAAATTTTATTATTTTTTTTAATATTGAATATGTACTTGTTTCATGCATGCGTATTTTCTTTTCTTTAATGTTAAATCACTGACGAAAGTTAGATATGTGCAAACTTTAATAATATCTTTTTATTAAACTTCTTTATTACTGTGCGTAAAATGAAACTTTAGTATTAACTTTTTAGTAAAATTTCAGTAGTCTTAAGTATTGCAAAAGGGTAAAAATAAGAATATTATTTCATGAGAAGTCACTAAATTATTCTCATACAAATTATATTAATTTATAACTTAAGGAGAAATTCGTATTTAATATAAACATCTATTTATATGTTAGATCAAGTTTTTCGCTACTCGATTTTTTTTAATCGATATTTTTTATTGAATACATATTTGCTTATACATTTTTATTTCTCAATTTTAAGTTACTGTTAAATATATATATATATATATATATATATATATATATATATATATATATATATATATATATATATATATATATATATATATATATATATATATATATATATATATATATATATATAATTTACTATCTTCTTGTTGTAATAGTATAAAGTAAGAATATTATTTTGAAGACATCATTCGAAAATAGAATTTAGGAAGCAATTTTTATTTCTACTCAGATGTTTATTACATTAAGTTAGAAATCAATTAACGATATTATAATCATCATGAATTTTCTAAGTGAATACTTTTAACGTTTAGGTAAAAGATCATTGCCATTTGACTAAAAGATTTAGGGGGACTAGTTGCAATGAATGTAACTTAAAAGCGACAGTTCCTGATTTTATCCCCGTAATATTTCATAATTTATCGGGTTATGATGGTCATCTTATCGCTGTAGAATTAGGCTCCGATGATGGAGATATTTCAATCATCCCCGAGAATACTGAAAAATATATTTCAATATCCAAAAAGACTACAGAAAAAATAACTTTAAGATTTTTAGACTCTTTCCGTTTTATGTCCACTAGTTTGGACAAGCTAGCTCAAAATCTGATTGAAACCCCCGAAAAATTTAAGCATATTAATAATCATTTTCCTTCCAACCAGGTTCCCCTTATTTTACGAAAAGGTGTTTATCCCTACGACTTCATTATCAATGAGGAACGTTTTCAAATTGAGGCATTACCCCCCAAGGAGGCCTTTTATAATAAACTTAACGAATGTAACATAACCGATGAAGATTATGCACATGCTCAAAGAGTCTGGGAAAGTTTTGGGATAAAAAATCTGGGAGAATATTCCGACATGTATGTAAAAACTGATGTCCAGATATCTTTGACAACTTCAGAGATGTATGTCTTAATACGTACGGCCTAGACCCCGCTTGGTATTTCACTGCACCCGGTCTTTCGTGGGACTCCATGCTTAAAAAAACTAAAGTTGAAATCTGACCGATTGCAATCAGTTACTTTTCGTTGAAAAAGGTGTAAGGGGTGGGATATCTCAATGCTCGAACAGATACGGTATAGCGAATAATAAGTATCTACCAGAACACGAGTAAACCCAGTAATTATTTGTTATATCTGGATTCAAACAACTTGTACGGGTGGGCCCAATTTCTCCCATTAAAACATTTCAAATGATATAACCATTGATTATTTAAATGTTCCGGATACATCCTTGAAGTGGATTTAGCATATCCATTCGATATACATGATGATCATTCTGATTTACCTCTAGCCCCCGAAATAGATAAACCTCCAGGTTGTAAAGAAAAAAGATTACTAACAACGTTAAATGATAAAGTAAAATACATCCTACATTATAGAAATTTAAAGCAATATGTGAAATTCGGCCTACAAATAAAAACAATTCACCGCGCTCTTCAATTTGAACAAACAACCCTGGCTTAAAGAATATATAGATTTGAATACTCAGCTTCGACAATCAGCTTCAAACGATTTTGAAAAGAATTTTTTCAAATTGATGAATAATTCCGTATTTGGTAAAACGATGGAGAACATCAGAAAGAGGGTAGATATAAAACTAACAAATAATGGGAAAAAAGCCGAAAAATGGATCTAACCTTCATGATCGTACGATATTCAATGAGAGCTTTACATATGCACAAAACAGTATTAAAATTTAACAAACCAATAACGGTAGGTATGGCTGTTTTGGATCTCTCCAAAACACTAATGTATGACTTTCATTATGAAACAAAAATATTCGTTACAGCTTTTATATACCGATACAGATATATAACATTGAAACTGAGGATATATATATAAGGATATAGATAAATTTGATACATCAGAATATCCTCAGGATAATATTTACGAAATACCTCTTGTTAACAAGAAGGGAAAATGAAGGATGAAACGAAAGGAGAAGTTATGTCTGAATTTATAGGTCTTAGATCAAAAATGTATACATATAGAGTGGGGGGTAAAACAATCAAAAAATTAAAGGGAGTGAAACGAGGGACTATCGAAACTAAAATTGATATAGGAGATTATAAAAGATGTCTTTTTGAAAATAATGAGCTTCTCGTAAAAATGAATTGTATAAGATCAAAAAAACATAATTTGTATAGTATAACACTCAATAAATTAGCTCTATCCCCCCATGACCAAAAGCGCTATGTTTTCGAGGATAAAGTCAGTACTGTCGCTTTTGGACACTATTGCTTACTATAAGTTAATATCTTTTCTTTTTCTTATAAAGAGGCGTTTTCTTGTTTGCAAGTTTTCTCAAGCTTTCTTTGAAAGGAGATAAACGATTTTTTTGAGTTCTTGTTAGTGATATATTTTCACACAACACGTTTAATACACACTCACACAAAGTTTTTATCTCACTTTTTGAACACTTTTTCAAAAGAGACTTTGAATTTTTAGTTTAAGAAATTAATTTTAAGAGCTGTAAAGTTTGTTCAGTACACACTGACATCTTGTAATCAAATGAATGATGTAATTATTATTCGAGTCTGTTTATCATTCTCTAAAAACCTTACAAAAGCTTTCACTTTAGTGAATGCGCACCTTTTAAAATTAGAAGTGTGAAGAGAACATAAGTTTGAATTTATACTTAATTGATCAATTTTTGGACAGCCAATATCTTCTAAATTTTTACAAAATCTTCCGATTAAAAATTCTATAAAATTCTTTTTCTCAAGTCCTTTAACGTAAATAAATGGAAACATATCAGATAAAAAATTTAAAATGGCAATTCTCCTTGTAAAATGTAAGGCAATTCTCCTTGTCCCCATTCTATGCCGTGAATGTTTCTCGTCACCCATTTGCACTGAAATTTCTGATCCACCGCATTCTTTTCAAAAGAATGCGGTGGCTGAAAAGTAAATATACCCGTCATTTTATTATTGTTAACCGAACGAAATGCTAATTCTTTCACGATATAGCCCCCTGAAGGTAATTGAAACCCCTCGAAATCTATAACGACAGCAGACATGTTGCTTCCACAAAATTGTTTGCTTTAATAAAGTTATCGGGGTTGGTACACATAATAAGTATCTCCAGGAAAATGTCCTGTACGCATGCGTAAGGATTCATCTGTATCACTTTTTAAATCTAATAATAAATAAGAATACGGCTTAAATGTAGCATCTTCAAAGCTTTCTTGAAAAAATTTTGATTTTGATGGATATAATTGTCTTCCTAAATGAGCTACTCGTGATCGATCTCTTGGATTTTTAAATAGGACTAAGTAATGTGAGTTTAAAGAGATTTCTCTCATTTCTTTCCCTTTATGGAAAATGTTTTGAACAATGAATATAATTGAAAGGTTTTGGTGATGTAAATATTTTAGTTAATCTCGAATCGCTACCTAACTCACTCATTAAATCATCGATTATAATTAAAGTGTCAGTTAATTTATTTATATTGGATGGAATTCCTTCATTGAATGTAGAAATGCTATTGCACCTTGTATTTCTGAATGAAATTTTTGAAACACTCCATAACACCAAATTATATTTTTAGGAAAAGGATTAATCATTCTATATTTAATGAGCTTTCTTACAAATTCAGTTTTCCCACACCCCGTTGGACCCCCAAT
Source organism: Parasteatoda lunata (assembly GCA_949128135.1). NCBI lineage: Eukaryota > Metazoa > Arthropoda > Arachnida > Araneae > Theridiidae > Parasteatoda > Parasteatoda lunata. The sequence continues at coordinate 25,025,797 of OX421971.1, forward strand.
GATCATTGTAAAGGGGGACCTTAACTTTAACGTATCCATCATGAATTCCATCCAATTGAATTCCATACTAATGAATTCAATTGTAAAATATGCTACTATTAACAAATTAAATTATGAATATTTAATATTCATAATTGAATATTAAATATTCATAGTTGAATATTTAAAAAAAAAAAAAAAAACTGGAAGAAAAAAAGTTTTTCTTCCAGTTTTATTCAAAAAAAATTCTTATAAAGTTTTTTTTTCTTCTTTTTTTTTTCTAATTTTAAAAAAAATTATATATCTAGAATAAGTTTAGAATTGTAGAATTATATATCTAGAATTGTTTCCCTCCTGCTGCTGAGTTGAGTTGAGTTGTTTTCCTCCTGCTGCGGAGTTGAGTTGAGTTGTTTACCTCCTGCTGCTGAGTTGAGTTGTTTCCCTCCTGCTGCTGAGTTGAGTTGTTTCCATCCTTCTGCTGAGTTGAGTTGAGTTGTTTACCTCCTGCTGCTGAGTTGAGTTGAGTTGTTTACCTCCTGCTGCTGAGTTGAGTTGAGTTGTTTAACTCCTGCTGCTGAGCTGAGTTGAGTTGTTTCCCCTCCTGCTGCTGAGTTGAGTTGAGTTGTTTCCCTCCTGCTGCTGAGTTGAGTTGTTTTCCTCCTGCTGCTGAGTTGAGTTGTTTCCCTCCTGCTGCTAAGTTGATTTGAGTTGTTTCCCTCCTGCTGCTGAGTTGAGTTGTTTTCCTCCCGCTGCTGAGTTGAGTTGAGATGTTTCCCTCCTGCTGCTGAGTTGAGTTGTTTTCCTCCTGCTGCTGGGTTGAGTTGAGTTGTTTCCCTCCTGCTGCTGAGTTGAGTTGAGTTGTTTCCCCTCCTGCTGCTGAGTTGAGTTGAGTTGTTTCTCTCCTGCTGCTGAGTTGAGTTGAGTTGTTACTTTTTTATTAGTCCTTGCCCATCTATTTTCTTATTGCAGATGTCGCAATAAGAAAAATAAATGCTGAAAATTATTTAGATAAAAATGTAAAATAATTTTATTCAGCTTATATTTAAAGGATACACTCTTCAACGGTTTACGATGCTGTTTTCTTTTATTAATTGCCGCATTAATTACGTTATTAATACCGTTATTAATTGCCGCATTTTAGACGGATAATTTCTTGGACACTTTCAAAAATTTTTTAATTTTTTTGGTTTCAAAGAGAATCTTGATAATATTTCATGTGAAAAGATATGTGTCAAAAGTTTAAAAAATATATAGTTTTGTGTAAAAATATTTATAGAAGATTTTTAAAAACTTTTTTATTAGTCCTTGCGACATCTGCATTTTCTTAATGCAGATGTCGCTAGAAACGGAGATGCTGAAAATTATTTAGATAAAAATGTAAAATAATTTTATTCAGCTTTTTTTAAAGGATCCAACACTCTTCAACGGTTTATGATGCTGTTTTCTTTTTTTTTACATACCGTTATTAATTGCCGCATTTTAGCGGATAATTTCTTGAACACTTTCAAAATTTTTTTAATTTTTTTAGTTTCAAAGAGAATCTTGATATTAATTTCATGTAAAAGGATATGTGTCTAAATTTTTAAAAATATATTGTTTTGTGCAAAAATATTTATTGAAGATTTTTAAAAACTTTTTTATTAGTCCTTGCCCATCTATTTTCTTAATGCAGACGTTGCTATAATCGGAGATACTGTAAATTATTTAGAAAAAAATGTTGTAAAATACTTTTATGCAGCTTATATTTAAAGGATCCAACACTCTACAACGGTTTATGATGTTATTTTATTTATTTACATACCTTTATTAATTGCCGTATTTTAGCGGATCATTTCTTGGAAAATTTCAAGATTTTTTTAATTTTTTTGGTTTCAAAGAAAATCTTGATATTAATTTCATGTGAAAAGATATGTGTCAAAATTTTAAAAAATATATAGTTTTGTGCAAAAATATTTATAGAAGATTTTTAAAAACTTTTTTATTAGTCCTTGCCCATCTATTTTCTTAATGCAGATGTCGCTAATATCGGAGATGCAGAAAAGTATTTAGATAAAAATGTAAAATAATTTTATTCAGCTTTTTTTAAAGGATCCAACACTCTTCAACGGTTTATGATGCTGTTTTCTTTTATTTACATAACGTTATTAATTGCCGCATTTTAGCGGATAATTTCTTGGACACTTTCAAAATTTTTTTAATTTCTTTGGTTTCAAAGAGAATCTGGATATTAATTTCATGTGAAAAGATATTTGTCAAAATTTTAAAAAATATATAGTTTTGTGCAAAAATATTTATAGAAGATTTTTAAAAACTTTTTTATTAGTCCTTGCCCATCTATTTTCTTAATGCAGATGTTGCTAAAATCGGAGTTGCTGTAAATTATTTAGAAAAAAATGTTGTAAAATAATTTTATGCAGCTTATATTTAAAGGATCCAACACTCTACAACGGTTTATGATGCTGTTTTCTTTTATTTACATACCGTTATTAATTGCCGCATTTTAGCAGATAATTTCTTGGACACTTTCAAAATTTTTTTAATTTTTGTGGTTTCAAAGAGAATCTTGATATTAATTTCATGTGAAAGGATATGTGTCAAAATTTTTAAAAATATATAGTTTTGTGCAAAAATATTTATAGAAGATTTTTAAAAACTTTTTTATTAGTCCATGGCCATCTATTTTCTTATTACAGATGTCGCTAAAATCGGAGAGGCTGTAAATTATTTGGAAAAAATGTTGTAAAATAATTTTATGCAGCTTATATTTAAAGTATCCATCACTCTACAATGTTTATGATGTTGCTGTCTTTTATTTATATACCGTTTTTAATTGCCGCATTTTAGCGGATCATTTCTTTGACGCTTTCAAGATTTTTTTAATTTTTTTGGTTTCAAAGAGAATCTTGATATTAATTTCATGTGAAAGAATATGTGTCAAAATTTTTAAAAATATATAGTTTCGTGCAAAAATATTTATAAAAGATTTTTAAAAACTTTTTTATTAGTCCATGGTCAGCTTTTTTCTTATTGCAGATGTCGCTAAAATAGGAGATGCTGTAAATTATTTGGAAAACAATGTTGTAAAATAATTTTATGCAGCTTATATTTAAAGGATCCAAAACTCTTCAACGGTTTATGATGTTGTTTTCTTTTATTTACATACCGTTATTAATTGCCGCATTTTAGCGGATAATTTTTTTTGGACACTTTCAAAATTTTTTTAATTTTTTTGGTTTCAAAGAGAATCTTGATATTAATATCATGTGAAAGGATATGTGTCAAAATTTTTAAAAATATATAGTTTTGTGCAAAAATATTTATAGAAGATTTTTAAAAACTTTTTTATTAGTCCTTGCCCAGCTATTTTCTTAATGCAGACGTTGCTATAATCGGAGATACTGTAAATTATTTAGAAAAAAATGTTGTAAAATACTTTTATGCAGCTTATATTTAAGGGATCCAACACTCTTCAACGGTTTATGATGCTGTTTTCTTTTATTTACATAACGTTATTAATTGCCGCATTTTAGCGGATAATTTCTTGGACACTTTCAAAATTTTTTTAATTTCTTTGGTTTCAAAGAGAATCTTGATATTAATTTCATGTGAAAAGATATTTGTCAAAATTTTAAAAAATATATAGTTTTGTGCAAAAATATTTATAGAAGATTTTTAAAAACTTTTTTATTAGTCCTTGCCCATCTATTTTCTTAATGCAGATGTTGCTAAAATCGGAGTTGCTGTAAATTATTTCGAAAAAAATGTTGTAAAATAATTTTATGCAGCTTATATTTAAAGGATCCAACACTCTTCAACGGTTTATGATGCTGTTTTCTTTTATTTACATACCGTTATTAATTGCCGCATTTTAGCGGATAATTTCTTGGACACTTTCAAAATTTTTTTAATTTTTTTGGTTACAAAGAGAATCTTGATATTAATTTCATGTGAAAAGATATGTGTCAAAATTTTAAAAAATATATAGTTTTGTGCAAAAATATTTATAGAAGATTCTTAAAAACTTTTTTATTAGTCCTTGCTCATCTATTTTCTTAATGCAGATGTCGCTAAAATCGGAGATGCTGAAAAGTATTTAGATAAAAATGTAAAATAATTTTATTCAGTTTATATTTAAAGGATCCAACACTCTTCAACGGTTTATGATGCTGTTTTCTTTTATTTACATAACGTTATTAATTGCCGCATTTTAGCGGATAATTTCTTGGACACTTTCAAAATTTTTTTAATTTCTTTGGTTTGAAAGAGAATCTTGATATTAATTTCATGTGAAAAGATATGTGTCTAAATTTTTAAAAATATCTAGTTTTGTGCAAAAATATTTATAGAAGATTTTTAAAAACTTTTTTATTAGTCCATGGCCATCTATTTTCTTATTACAGATGTCGCTAAAATCGGAGATGCTGTAAATTATTTGGAAAAAATGTTGTAAAATAATTATATGCAGCTTATATTTAAAGTATCCATCACTCTACAATGTTTATGATGTTGTTTTCTTTTATTTATATACAGTTTTTAATTGCCGCATTTTAGCGGATCATTGCTTTGACGCTTTCAAGATTTTTTTAATTTTTTTGGTTTCAAAGAGAATCTTGATATTAATTTCATGTGAAAGGATATGTGTCTAAATTTTTAAAAATGTATTGTTTTGTGCAAAAATATTTATTGAAGATTTTTAAAAACTTTTTTATTAGTCCTTGCCCATCTATTTTCTTAATGCAGATGTTGCTAAAATCGGAGTTGCTGTAAATTATTTAGAAAAAAATGTTGTAAAATAATTTTATGCAGCTTATATTTAAAGGATCCAACACTCTTCAACGGTTTATGATGCTGTTTTCTTTTATTTACATACCGTTAATAATTGCCCAATTTTAGAGGATCATTTCTTGGACACTTTCAAGATGTTTTTAATTTTTTTGGTTTCAAAGAGAATCTTGATATTAATTTCATGTGAAAAGATATGTGTCAAAATTTTAAAAAATATATAGTTTTGTGCAAAAATATTTATAGAAGATTTTTAAAAACTTTTTTATTAGTCCTTGCCCATCTATTTTCTTAATGCAGATGTTGCTAAAATCGGAGTTGCTGTAAATTATTTAGAAAAAAATGTTGTAAAATAATTTTATGCAGCTTATATTTAAAGGATCCAACACTCTTCAACGGTTTATGATGCTGTTTTCTTTTATTTACATACCGTTATTAATTGCCGCATTTTAGCGGATAATTTCTTGGACACTTTCAAAATTTTTTTAATTTTTTTGGTTACAAAGAGAATCTTGATATTAATTTCATGTGAAAAGATATGTGTCAAAATTTTAAAAAATATATAGTTTTGTGCAAAAATATTTATAGAAGATTTTTAAAAACTTTTTTATTAGTTCTTGCCCATCTATTTTCTTAATGCAGATGTCGCTAAAATCGGAGATGCTGAAAATTATTTAGATAAAAATGTAAAATAATTTTATTCAGCTTATATTTAAAGGATCCAACACTCTTCAACGGTTTATGATGCTGTTTTCTTTTATTTACATACCGTTATTAATTGCCGCATTTTAGCGGATATTTTTTTTGGACACTTTCAAAATTTTTTTAATTTTTTTGGTTTCAAAGAGAATCTTGATATTAATTTCATGTGAAAGGATATGTGTCAAAATTTTTAAAAATATATAGTTTTGTGCAAAAATATTTATAGAAGATTTTTAAAAACTTTTTTATTAGTCCATGGCCATCTATTTTCTTATTACAGATGTCGCTAAAATCGGAGAGGCTGTAAATTATTTGGAAAAAATGTTGTAAAATAATTTTATGCAGCTTATATTTAAAGTATCCATCACTCTACAATGTTTATGATGTTGTTTTCTTTTATTTATATACCGTTTTTAATTGCCGCATTTTAGCGGATCATTTCTTTGACGCTTTCAAGATTTTTTTAATTTTTTTGGCTTCAAAGAGAATCTTGATATTAATTTCATGTCAAAAGATAAGTGTCAAAATTTTTAAAAATATATAGTTTTGTGCAAAAATATTTATAGAAGATTTTTAAAAACTTTTTTATTAGTCCTTGCCCATCTATTTTCTTAATGCAGATGTCGCTAAAATCGGAGATGCTGAAAAGTATTTAGATAAAAATGTAAAATAATTTTATTCAGTTTATATTTAAAGGATCCAACACTCTTCAACGGTTTATGATGCTGTTTTCTTTTATTTACATAACGTTATTAATTGCCGCATTTTAGCGGATAATTTCTTGGACACTTTCAAAATTTTTTTAATTTCTTTGGTTTCAAAGAGAATCTTGATATTAATTTCATGTGAAAAGATATTTGTCAAAATTTAAAAAAATATATAGTTTTGTGCAAAAATATTTATAGAAGATTTTTAAAAACTTTTTTATTAGTCCTTGCCCATCTATTTTCTTAATGCAGATGTTGCTAAAATCGGAGTTGCTGTAAATTATTTAGAAAAAAATGTTGTAAAATAATTTTATGCAGCTTATATTTAAAGGATCCAACACTCTTCAACGGTTTATGATGCTGTTTTCTTTTATTTACATACCGTTATTAATTGCCGCATTTTAGCGGATAATTTCTTGGACACTTTCAAAATTTTTTTAATTTTTTTGGTTACAAAGAGAATCTTGATATTAATTTCATGTGAAAAGATATGTGTCAAAATTTTAAAAAATATATAGTTTTGTGCAAAAATATTTATAGAAGATTTTTAAAAACTTTTTTATTAGTTCTTGCCCATCTATTTTCTTAATGCAGATGTCGCTAAAATCGGAGATGCTGAAAAGTATTTAGATAAAAATGTAAAATAATTTTATTCAGTTTATATTTAAAGGATCCAACACTCTTCAACGGTTTATGATGCTGTTTTCTTTTATTTACATAACGTTATTAATTGCCGCATTTTAGCGGATAATTTCTTGGACACTTTCAAAATTTTTTTAATTTCTTTGGTTTGAAAGAGAATCTTGATATTAATTTCATGTGAAAAGATATGTGTCTAAATTTTTAAAAATATATAGTTTTGTGCAAATATATTTATAGAAGATTTTTTAAAAACTTTTTTATTAGTCCTTGGCCATCTATTTCCTTAATGCAGACGTTGCTATAATCGGAGATGCTGTAAATTATTTAGAAAAAAATATTGTAAAATAATTTTATGCAGCTTATATTTAAAGGATCCAAAACTCTTCAACGGTTTATGATGTTGTTTTCTTTTATTTACATTCCGTTATTAATTGCCGCATTTTAGTGGATAATTTTTTTTGGACACTTTCAAAATTTTTTTAATTTTTTTGGTTTCAAAGAGAATCTTGATATTAATTTCATGTGAAAGGTTATGTGTCAAAATTTTTAAAAATATATAGTTTTGTGCAAAAATATTTATAGAAGATTTTTAAAAACTTTTTTATTAGTCCATGGCCATCTATTTTCTTATTACAGATGTCGCTAAAATCGGAGATGCTGTAAATTATTTGGAAACAATGTTGTAAAATAATTTTATGCAGCTTATATTTAAAGTATCCATCACTCTACAATGTTTATGATGTTGTTTTCTTTTATTTATATACAGTTTTTAATTGCCGCATTTTAGCGGATCATTTCTTTGACGCTTTCAAGATTTTTTTAATTTTTTTGGTTTCAAAGAGAATCTTGATATTAATTTCATGTGAAAGGATATGTGTCTAAATTTTTAAAAATGTATTGTTTTGTGCAAAAATATTTATTGAAGATTTTTAAAAACTTTTTTATTAGTCCTTGCCCATCTATTTTCTTAATGCTGATGTTGCTAAAATCGGAGTTGCTGTAAATTATTTAGAAAAAAATTTTGTAAAATAATTTTATGCAGCTTATATTTAAAGGATCCAACACTCTTCAACGGTTTATGATGCTGTTTTCTTTTATTTACATACCGTTAATAATTGCCCAATTTTAGAGGATCATTTCTTGGAAAATTTCAAGATTTTTTTAATTTTTTTGGTTTCAAAGAAAATCTTGATATTAATTTCATGTGAAAAGATATGTGTCAAAATTTTAAAAAATATATAGTTTTGTGCAAAAATATTTATAGAAGATTTTTAAAAACTTTTTTATTAGTCCTTGCCCATCTATTTTCTTAATGCAGATGTCGCTAATATCGGAGATGCTGAAAAGTATTTAGATAAAAATGTAAAATAATTTTATTCAGCTTTTTTTAAAGGATCCAACACTCTTCAACGGTTTATGATGCTGTTTTCTTTTATTTACATAACGTTATTAATTGCCGCATTTTAGCGGATAATTTCTTGGACACTTTCAAAATTTTTTTAATTTCTTTGGTTTGAAAGAGAATCTTGATATTAATTTCATGTGAAAAGATATGTGTCTAAATTTTTAAAAATATATAGTTTTGTGCAAATATATTTATAGAAGATTTTTAAAAACTTTTTTATTAGTCCTTGGCCATCTATTTCCTTAATGCAGACGTTGCTATAATCGGAGATGCTGTAAATTATTTGGAAAACAATGTTGTAAAATAATTTTATGCAGCTTATAGTTAAAGGATCCAAAACTCTTCAACGGTTTATGATGTTGTTTTCTTTTATTTACATACCGTTATTAATTGCCGCATTTTAGCGGATAATTTTTTTTGGACACTTTCAAAATTTTTTTAATTTTTTTGGTTTCAAAGAGAATCTTGATATTAATTTCATGTGAAAGGATATGTGTCAAAATTTTTAAAAATATATAGTTTTGTGCAAAAATATTTATAGAAGATTTTTAAAAACTTTTTTATTAGTCCTTGCCCATCTATTTTCTTAATGCAGACGTTGCTATAATCGGAGATACTGTAAATTATTTAGAAAAAAATGTTGTAAAATACTTTTATGCAGCTTATATTTAAAGGATCCAACACTCTACAACGGTTTATGATGTTATTTTATTTATTTACATACCTTTATTAATTGCCGCATTTTAGCGGATAATTTCTTGGACACTTTCAAAATTTTTTTAATTTTTTTGGTTACAAAGAGAATCTTGATATTAATTTCATGTGAAAAGATATGTGTCAAAATTTTAAAAAATATATAGTTTTGTGCAAAAATATTTATAGAAGATTTTTAAAAACTTTTTTATTAGTTCTTGCCCATCTATTTTCTTAATGCAGATGTCGCTAAAATCGGAGATGCTGAAAATTATTTAGATAAAAATGTAAAATAATTTTATTCAGCTTATATTTAAAGGATCCAACACTCTTCAACGGTTTATGATGCTGTTTTCTTTTATTTACATACCGTTATTAATTGCCGCATTTTAGCGGATATTTTTTTTGGACACTTTCAAAATTTTTTTAATTTTTTTGGTTTCAAAGAGAATCTTGATATTAATTTCATGTGAAAGGATATGTGTCAAAATTTTTAAAAATATATAGTTTTGTGCAAAAATATTTATAGAAGATTTTTAAAAACTTTTTTATTAGTCCATGGCCATCTATTTTCTTATTACAGATGTCGCTAAAATCGGAGAGGCTGTAAATTATTTGGAAAAAATGTTGTAAAATAATTTTATGCAGCTTATATTTAAAGTATCCATCACTCTAAAATGTTTATGATGTTGTATTCTTTAATTTATATACCGTTTTTAATTGCCGCATTTTAGCGGATCATTTCTTTGACGCTTTCAAGATTTTTTAAATTTTTTTGGTTTCAAAGAGAATCTTGATATTAATTTCATGTGAAAAGATATGTGTCAAAATTTTTAAAAATATATAGTTTTGTGCAAAAATATTTATAGAAGATTTTTAAAAACTTTTTTATTAGTCCTTGCCCATCTATTTTCTTAATGCAGATGTCGTTAAATTTGGAGATGCTGAAAAGTATTTAGATAAAAATGTAAAATAATTTTATTCAGTTTATATTTAAAGGATCCAACACTCTTCAACGGTTTATGATGCTGTTTTCTTTTATTTACATAACGTTATTAATTGCCGCATTTTAGCGGATAATTTCTTGGACACTTTCAAAATTTTTTTAATTTCTTTGGTTTCAAAGAGAATCTTGATATTAATTTCATGTGAAAAGATATTTGTCAAAATTTTAAAAAATATATAGTTTTGTGCAAAAATATTTATAGAAGATTCTTAAAAACTTTTTTATTAGTCCTTGCCCATCTATTTTCTTAATGCAGATGTCGCTAAAATCGGAGATGCTGAAAAGTATTTAGATAAAAATGTAAAATAATTTTATTCAGTTTATATTTAAAGGATCCAACACTCTTCAACGGTTTATGATGCTGTTTTCTTTTATTTACATAACGTTATTAATTGCCGCATTTTAGCGGATAATTTCTTGGACACTTTCAAAATTTTTTTAATTTCTTTGGTTTGAAAGAGAATCTTGATATTAATTTCATGTGAAAAGATATGTGTCTAAATTTTTAAAAATATATAGTTTTGTGCAAAAATATTTATAGAAGATTTTTAAAAACTTTTTTATTAGTCCATGGCCATCTATTTTCTTATTACAGATGTCGCTAAAATCGGAGATGCTGTAAATTATTTGGAAAAAATGTTGTAAAATAATTTTATGCAGCTTATATTTAAAGTATCCATCACTCTACAATGTTTATGATGTTGTTTTCTTTTATTTATATACAGTTTTTAATTGCCGCATTTTAGCGGATCATTTCTTTGACGCTTTCAAGATTTTTTTAATTTTTTTGGTTTCAAAGAGAATCTTGATATTAATTTCATGTGAAAGGATATGTGTCTAAATTTTTAAAAATGTATTGTTTTGTGCAAAAGTATTTATTGAAGATTTTTAAAAACTTTTTTATTAGTCCTTGCCCATCTATTTTCTTAATGCAGATGTTGCTAAAATCGGATTTGCTGTAAATTATTTAGAAAAAAATGTTGTAAAATAATTTTATGCAGCTTATATTTAAAGGATCCAACACTCTTCAACGGTTTATGATGCTGTTTTCTTTTATTTACATACCGTTAATAATTGCCCAATTTTAGAGGATCATTTCTTGGAAAATTTCAAGATTTTTTTAATTTTTTTGGTTTCAAAGAAAATCTTGATATTAATTTCATGTGAAAAGATATGTGTCAAAATTTTAAAAAATATATAGTTTTGTGCAAAAATATTTATAGAAGATTTTTAAAAACTTTTTTATTAGTCCTTGCCCATCTATTTTCTTAATGCAGATGTCGCTAATATCGGAGATGCTGAAAAGTATTTAGATAAAAATGTAAAATAATTTTATTCAGCTTTTTTTAAAGGATCCAACACTCTTCAACGGTTTATGATGCTGTTTTCTTTTATTTACATAACGTTATTAATTGCCGCATTTTAGCGGATAATTTCTTGGACACTTTCAAAATTTTTTTAATTTCTTTGGTTTCAAAGAGAATCTTGATATTAATTTCATGTGAAAAGATATTTGTCAAAATTTTAAAAAATATATAGTTTTGTGCAAAAATATTTATAGAAGATTTTTAAAAACTTTTTTATTAGTCCTTGCCCATCTATTTTCTTAATGCAGATGTTGCTAAAATCGGAGTTGCTGTAAATTATTTAGAAAAAAATGTTGTAAAATAATTTTATGCAGCTTATATTTAAAGGATCCAACACTCTACAACGGTTTATGATGCTGTTTTCTTTTATTTACATACCGTTATTAATTGCCGCATTTTAGCAGATAATTTCTTGGACACTTTCAAAATTTTTTTAATTTTTGTGGTTTCAAAGAGAATCTTGATATTAATTTCATGTGAAAGGATATGTGTCAAAATTTTTAAAAATATATAGTTTTGTGCAAAAATATTTATAGAAGATTTTTAAAAACTTTTTTATTAGTCCATGGCCATCTATTTTCTTATTACAGATGTCGCTAAAATCGGAGAGGCTGTAAATTATTTGGAAAAAATGTTGTAAAATAATTTTATGCAGCTTTTATTTAAAGTATCCATCACTCTACAATGTTTATGATGTTGCTGTCTTTTATTTATATACCGTTTTTAATTGCCGCATTTTAGCGGATCATTTCTTTGACGCTTTCAAGATTTTTTTAATTTTTTTGGTTTCAAAGAGAATCTTGATATTAATTTCATGTGAAAGAATATGTGTCAAAATTTTTAAAAATATATAGTTTCGTGCAAAAATATTTATAAAAGATTTTTAAAAACTTTTTTATTAGTCCATGGTCAGCTTTTTTCTTATTGCAGATGTCGCTAAAATAGGAGATGCTGTAAATTATTTGGAAAACAATGTTGTAAAATAATTTTATGCAGCTTATATTTAAAGGATCCAAAACTCTTCAACGGTTTATGATGTTGTTTTCTTTTATTTACATACCGTTATTAATTGCCGCATTTTAGCGGATAATTTTTTTTGGACACTTTCAAAATTTTTTTAATTTTTTTGGTTTCAAAGAGAATCTTGATATTAATTTCATGTGAAAGGATATGTGTCAAAATTTTTAAAAATATATAGTTTTGTGCAAAAATATTTATAGAAGATTTTTAAAAACTTTTTTATTAGTCCTTGCCCATCTATTTTCTTAATGCAGACGTTGCTATAATCGGAGATACTGTAAATTATTTAGAAAAAAATGTTGTAAAATACTTTTATGCAGCTTATATTTAAAGGATCCAACACTCTACAACGGTTTATGATGTTATTTTATTTATTTACATACCTTTATTAATTGCCGCATTTTAGCGGATAATTTCTTGGACACTTTCAAAATTTTTTTAATTTTTTTGGTTACAAAGAGAATCTTGATATTAATTTCATGTGAAAAGATATGTGTCAAAATTTTAAAAAATATATAGTTTTGTGCAAAAATATTTATAGAAGATTTTTAAAAACTTTTTTATTAGTTCTTGCCCATCTATTTTCTTAATGCAGATGTCGCTAAAATCGGAGATGCTGAAAATTATTTAGATAAAAATGTAAAATAATTTTATTCAGCTTATATTTAAAGGATCCAACACTCTTCAACGGTTTATGATGCTGTTTTCTTTTATTTACATACCGTTATTAATTGCCGCATTTTAGCGGATATTTTTTTTGGACACTTTCAAAATTTTTTTAATTTTTTTGGTTTCAAAGAGAATCTTGATATTAATTTCATGTGAAAGGATATGTGTCAAAATTTTTAAAAATATATAGTTTTGTGCAAAAATATTTATAGAAGATTTTTAAAAACTTTTTTATTAGTCCATGGCCATCTATTTTCTTATTACAGATGTCGCTAAAATCGGAGAGGCTGTAAATTATTTGGAAAAAATGTTGTAAAATAATTTTATGCAGCTTATATTTAAAGTATCCATCACTCTACAATGTTTATGATGTTGTATTCTTTAATTTATATACCGTTTTTAATTGCCGCATTTTAGCGGATCATTTCTTTGACGCTTTCAAGATTTTTTAAATTTTTTTGGTTTCAAAGAGAATCTTGATATTAATTTCATGTGAAAAGATATGTGTCAAAATTTTTAAAAATATATAGTTTTGTGCAAAAATATTTATAGAAGATTTTTAAAAACTTTTTTATTAGTCCTTGCCCATCTATTTTCTTAATGCAGATGTCGCTAAAATCGGAGATGCTGAAAAGCATTTAGATAAAAATGTAAAATAATTTTATTCAGTTTATATTTAAAGGATCCAACACTCTTCAACGGTTTATGATGCTGTTTTCTTTTATTTACATAACGTTATTAATTGCCGCATTTTAGCGGATAATTTCTTGGACACTTTCAAAATTTTTTTAATTTCTTTGGTTTCAAAGAGAATCTTGATATTAATTTCATGTGAAAAGATATTTGTCAAAATTTTAAAAAATATATAGTTTTGTGCAAAAATATTTATAGAAGATTTTTAAAAACTTTTTTATTAGTCCTTGCCCATCTATTTTCTTAATGCAGATGTTGCTAAAATCGGAGTTGCTGTAAATTATTTCGAAAAAAATGTTGTAAAATAATTTTATGCAGCTTATATTTAAAGGATCCAACACTCTTCAACGGTTTATGATGCTGTTTTCTTTTATTTACATACCGTTATTAATTGCCGCATTTTAGCGGATAATTTCTTGGACACTTTCAAAATTTTTTTAATTTCTTTGGTTTGAAAGAGAATCTTGATATTAATTTCATGGGAAAAGATATGTGTCTAAATTTTTAAAAATATATAGTTTTGTGCAAAAATATTTATAGAAGATTTTTAAAAACTTTTTTATTAGTCCATGGCCATCTATTTTCTTATTACAGATGTCGCTAAAATCGGAGATGCTGTAAATTATTTGGAAAAAATGTTGTAAAATAATTTTATGCAGCTTATATTTAAAGTATCCATCACTCTACAATGTTTATGATGTTGTTTTCTTTTATTTATATACAGTTTTTAATTGCCGCATTTTAGCGGATCATTTCTTTGACGCTTTCAAGATTTTTTTAATTTTTTTGGTTTCAAAGAGAATCTTGATATTAATTTCATGTGAAAGGATATGTGTCTAAATTTTTAAAAATGTATTGTTTTGCGCAAAAATATTTATTGAAGATTTTTAAAAACTTTTTTATTAGTCCTTGCCCATCTATTTTCTTAATGCAGATGTTGCTAAAATCGGAGTTGCTGTAAATTATTTAGAAAAAAATGTTGTAAAATAATTTTATGCAGCTTATATTTAAAGGATCCAACACTCTTCAACGGTTTATGATGCTGTTTTCTTTTATTTACATACCGTTAATAATTGCCCAATTTTAGAGGATCATTTCTTGGACACTTTCAAGATGTTTTTAATTTTTTTGGTTTCAAAGAGAATCTTGATATTAATTTCATGTGAAAAGATATGTGTCAAAATTTTAAAAAATATATAGTTTTGTGCAAAAATATTTATAGAAGATTTTTAAAAACTTTTTTATTAGTCCTTGCCCATCTATTTTCTTAATGCAGATGTTGCTAAAATCGGAGTTGCTGTAAATTATTTAGAAAAAAATGTTGTAAAATAATTTTATGCAGCTTATATTTAAAGGATCCAACACTCTTCAACGGTTTATGATGCTGTTTTCTTTTATTTACATACCGTTATTAATTGCCGCATTTTAGCGGATAATTTCTTGGACACTTTCAAAATTTTTTTAATTTTTTTGGTTACAAAGAGAATCTTGATATTAATTTCATGTGAAAAGATATGTGTCAAAATTTTAAAAAGTATATAGTTTTGTGCAAAAATATTTATAGAAGATTTTTAAAAACTTTTTTATTAGTTCTTGCCCATCTATTTTCTTAATGCAGATGTCGCTAAAATCGGAGATGCTGAAAATTATTTAGATAAAAATGTAAAATAATTTTATTCAGCTTATATTTAAAGGATCCAACACTCTTCAACGGTTTATGATGCTGTTTTCTTTTATTTACATACCGTTATTAATTGCCGCATTTTAGCGGATATTTTTTTTGGACACTTTCAAAATTTTTTTAATTTTTTTGGTTTCAAAGAGAATCTTGATATTAATTTCATGTGAATGGATATGTGTCAAAATTTTTAAAAATATATAGTTTTGTGCAAAAATATTTATAGAAGATTTTTAAAAACTTTTTTATTAGTCCATGGCCATCTATTTTCTTATTACAGATGTCGCTAAAATCGGAGAGGCTGTAAATTATTTGGAAAAAATGTTGTAAAATAATTTTATGCAGCTTATATTTAAAGTATCCATCACTCTACAATGTTTATGATGTTGTTTTCTTTTATTTATATACCGTTTTTAATTGCCGCATTTTAGCGGATCATTTCTTTGACGCTTTCAAGATTTTTTTAATTTTTTTGGCTTCAAAGAGAATCTTGATATTAATTTCATGTCAAAAGATAAGTGTCAAAATTTTTAAAAATATATAGTTTTGTGCAAAAATATTTATAGAAGATTTTTAAAAACTTTTTTATTAGTCCCTGCCCATCTATTTTCTTAATGCAGATGTCGCTAAAATCGGAGATGCTGAAAAGTATTTAGATAAAAATGTAAAATAATTTTATTCAGTTTATATTTAAAGGATCCAACACTCTTCAACGGTTTATGATGCTGTTTTCTTTTATTTACATAACGTTATTAATTGCCGCATTTTAGCGGATAATTTCTTGGACACTTTCAAAATTTTTTTAATTTCTTTGGTTTCAAAGAGAATCTTGATATTAATTTCATGTGAAAAGATATTTGTAAAAATTTAAAAAAATATATAGTTTTGTGCAAAAATATTTATAGAAGATTTTTAAAAACTTTTTTATTAGTCCTTGCCCATCTATTTTCTTAATGCAGATGTTGCTAAAATCGGAGTTGCTGTAAATTATTTAGAAAAAAATGTTGTAAAATAATTTTATGCAGCTTATATTTAAAGGATCCAACACTCTTCAACGGTTTATGATGCTGTTTTCTTTTATTTACATACCGTTATTAATTGCCGCATTTTAGCGGATAATTTCTTGGACACTTTCAAAATTTTTTTAATTTTTTTGGTTACAAAGAGAATCTTGATATTAATTTCATGTGAAAAGATATGTGTCAAAATTTTAAAAAATATATAGTTTTGTGCAAAAATATTTATAGAAGATTTTTAAAAACTTTTTTATTAGTTCTTGCCCATCTATTTTCTTAATGCAGATGTCGCTAAAATCGGAGATGCTGAAAAGTATTTAGATAAAAATGTAAAATAATTTTATTCAGTTTATATTTAAAGGATCCAACACTCTTCAACGGTTTATGATGCTGTTTTCTTTTATTTACATAACGTTATTAATTGCCGCATTTTAGCGGATAATTTCTTGGACACTTTCAAAATTTTTTTAATTTCTTTGGTTTGAAAGAGAATCTTGATATTAATTTCATGTGAAAAGATATGTGTCTAAATTTTTAAAAATATATAGTTTTGTGCAAATATATTTATAGAAGATTTTTAAAAACTTTTTTATTAGTCCTTGGCCATCTATTTCCTTAATGCAGACGTTGCTATAATCGGAGATGCTGTAAATTATTTAGAAAAAAATATTGTAAAATAATTTTATGCAGCTTATATTTAAAGGATCCAAAACTCTTCAACGGTTTATGATGTTGTTTTCTTTTATTTACATACCGTTATTAATTGCCGCATTTTAGTGGATAATTTTTTTTGGACACTTTCAAAATTTTTTTAATTTTTTTGGTTTCAAAGAGAATCTTGATATTAATTTCATGTGAAAGGATATGTGTCAAAATTTTTAAAAATATATAGTTTTGTGCAAAAATATTTATAGAAGATTTTTAAAAACTTTTTTATTAGTCCATGGCCATCTATTTTCTTATTACAGATGTCGCTAAAATCGGAGATGCTGTAAATTATTTGGAAAAAATGTTGTAAAATAATTTTATGCAGCTTATATTTAAAGTATCCATCACTCTACAATGTTTATGATGTTGTTTTCTTTTATTTATATACAGTTTTTAATTGCCGCATTTTAGCGGATCATATCTTTGACGCTTTCAAGATTTTTTTAATTTTTTTGGTTTCAAAGAGAATCTTGATATTAATTTCATGTGAAAGGATATGTGTCTAAATTTTTAAAAATGTATTGTTTTGTGCAAAAATATTTATTGAAGATTTTTAAAAACTTTTTTATTAGTCCTTGCCCATCTATTTTCTTAATGCAGATGTTGCTAAAATCGGAGTTGCTGTAAATTATTTAGAAAAAAATGTTGTAAAATAATTTTATGCAGCTTATATTTAAAGGATCCAACACTCTTCAACGGTTTATGATGCTGTTTTCTTTTATTTACATACCGTTAATAATTGCCCAATTTTAGAGGATCATTTCTTGGAAAATTTCAAGATTTTTTTAATTTTTTTGGTTTCAAAGAAAATTTTGATATTAATTTCATGTGAAAAGATATGTGTCAAAATTTTAAAAAATATATAGTTTTGTGCAAAAATATTTATAGAAGATTTTTAAAAACTTTTTTATTAGTCCTTGCCCATCTATTTTCTTAATGCAGATGTCGCTAATATCGGAGATGCTGAAAAGTATTTAGATAAAAATGTAAAATAATTTTATTCAGCTTTTTTTAAAGGATCCAACACTCTTCAACGGTTTATGATGCTGTTTTCTTTTATTTACATAACGTTATTAATTGCCGCATTTTAGCGGATAATTTCTTGGACACTTTCAAAATTTTTTTAATTTCTTTGGTTTCAAAGAGAATCTTGATATTAATTTCATGTGAAAAGATATTTGTCAAAATTTTAAAAAATATATAGTTTTGTGCAAAAATATTTATAGAAGATTTTTAAAAACTTTTTTATTAGTCCTTGCCCATCTATTTTCTTAATGCAGATGTTGCTAAAATCGGAGTTGCTGTAAATTATTTAGAAAAAAATGTTGTAAAATAATTTTATGCAGCTTATATTTAAAGGATCCAACACTCTACAACGGTTTATGATGCTGTTTTCTTTTATTTACATACCGTTATTAATTGCCGCATTTTAGCAGATAATTTCTTGGACACTTTCAAAATTTTTTTAATTTTTGTGGTTTCAAAGAGAATCTTGATATTAATTTCATGTGAAAGGATATGTGTCAAAATTTTTAAAAATATATAGTTTTGTGCAAAAATATTTATAGAAGATTTTTAAAAACTTTTTTATTAGTCCATGGCCATCTATTTTCTTATTACAGATGTCGCTAAAATCGGAGAGGCTGTAAATTATTTGGAAAAAATGTTGTAAAATAATTTTATGCAGCTTATATTTAAAGTATCCATCACTCTACAATGTTTATGATGTTGCTGTCTTTTATTTATATACCGTTTTTAATTGCCGCATTTTAGCGGATCATTTCTTTGACGCTTTCAAGATTTTTTTAATTTTTTTGGTTTCAAAGAGAATCTTGATATTAATTTCATGTGAAAGAATATGTGTCAAAATTTTTAAAAATATATAGTTTCGTGCAAAAATATTTATAAAAGATTTTTAAAAACTTTTTTATTAGTCCATGGTCAGCTTTTTTCTTATTGCAGATGTCGCTAAAATAGGAGATGCTGTAAATTATTTGGAAAACAATGTTGTAAAATAATTTTATGCAGCTTATATTTAAAGGATCCAAAACTCTTCAACGGTTTATGATGTTGTTTTCTTTTATTTACATACCGTTATTAATTGCCGCATTTTAGCGGATAATTTTTTTTGGACACTTTCAAAATTTTTTTAATTTTTTTGGTTTCAAAGAGAATCTTGATATTAATTTCATGTGAAAGGATATGTGTCAAAATTTTTAAAAATATATAGTTTTGTGCAAAAATATTTATAGAAGATTTTTAAAAACTTTTTTATTAGTCCTTGCCCATCTATTTTCTTAATGCAGACGTTGCTATAATCGGAGATACTGTAAATTATTTAGAAAAAAATGTTGTAAAATACTTTTATGCAGCTTATATTTAAAGGATCCAACACTCTACAACGGTTTATGATGTTATTTTATTTATTTACATACCTTTATTAATTGCCGCATTTTAGCGGATAATTTCTTGGACACTTTCAAAATTTTTTTAATTTTTTTGGTTACAAAGAGAATCTTGATATTAATTTCATGTGAAAAGATATGTGTCAAAATTTTAAAAAATATATAGTTTTGTGCAAAAATATTTATAGAAGATTTTTAAAAACTTTTTTATTAGTTCTTGCCCATCTATTTTCTTAATGCAGATGTCGCTAAAATCGGAGATGCTGAAAATTATTTAGATAAAAATGTAAAATAATTTTATTCAGCTTATATTTAAAGGATCCAACACTCTTCAACGGTTTATGATGCTGTTTTCTTTTATTTACATACCGTTATTAATTGCCGCATTTTAGCGGATATTTTTTTTGGACACTTTCAAAATTTTTTTAATTTTTTTGGTTTCAAAGAGAATCTTGATATTAATTTCATGTGAAAGGATATGTGTCAAAATTTTTAAAAATATATAGTTTTGTGCAAAAATATTTATAGAAGATTTTTAAAAACTTTTTTATTAGTCCATGGCCATCTATTTTCTTATTACAGATGTCGCTAAAATCGGAGAGGCTGTAAATTATTTGGAAAAAATGTTGTAAAATAATTTTATGCAGCTTATATTTAAAGTATCCATCACTCTACAATGTTTATGATGTTGTATTCTTTAATTTATATACCGTTTTTAATTGCCGCATTTTAGCGGATCATTTCTTTGACGCTTTCAAGATTTTTTTAATTTTTTTGGTTTCAAAGAGAATCTTGATATTAATTTCATGTGAAAAGATATTTGTCAAAATTTTAAAAAATATATAGTTTTGTGCAAAAATATTTATAGAAGATTTTTAAAAACTTTTTTATTAGTCCTTGCCCATCTATTTTCTTAATGCAGATGTTGCTAAAATCGGAGTTGCTGTAAATTATTTAGAAAAAAATGTTGTAAAATAATTTTAAGCAGCTTATATTTAAAGGATCCAACACTCTTCAACGGTTTATGATGCTGTTTTCTTTTATTTACATACCGTTTTTAATTGCCGCATTTTAGCGGATCATTTCTTTGACGCTTTCAAGATTTTTTTAATTTTTTTGGTTTCAAAGAGAATCTTGGTATTAATTTCATGTGAAAAGATATGTGTCTAAATTTTTAAAAATATATAGTTTTGTGCAAATATATTTATAGAAGATTTTTAAAAACTTTTTTATTAGTCCTTGGCCATCTATTTCCTTAATGCAGACGTTGCTATAATCGGAGATGCTGTAAATTATTTAGAAAAAAATATTGTAAAATAATTTTATGCAGCTTATATTTAAAGGATCCAAAACTCTTCAACGGTTTATGATGTTGTTTTCTTTTATTTACATACCGTTATTAATTGCCGCATTTTAGTGGATAATTTTTTTTGGACACTTTCAAAATTTTTTTAATTTTTTTGGTTTCAAAGAGAATCTTGATATTAATTTCATGTGAAAGGATATGTGTCAAAATTTTTAAAAATATATAGTTTTGTGCAAAAATATTTATAGAAGATTTTTAAAAACTTTTTTATTAGTCCATGGCCATCTATTTTCTAATTACAGATGTCGCTAAAATCGGAGATGCTGTAAATTATTTGGAAAAAATGTTGTAAAATAATTTTATGCAGCTTATATTTAAAGTATCCATCACTCTACAATGTTTATGATGTTGTTTTCTTTTATTTATATACAGTTTTTAATTGCCGCATTTTAGCGGATCATTTCTTTGACGCTTTCAAGATTTTTTTAATTTTTTTGGTTTCAAAGAGAATCTTGATATTAATTTCATGTGAAAGGATATGTGTCTAAATTTTTAAAAATGTATTGTTTTGTGCAAAAATATTTATTGAAGATTTTTAAAAACTTTTTTATTAGTCCTTGCCCATCTATTTTCTTAATGCAGATGTTGCTAAAATCGGAGTTGCTGTAAATTATTTAGAAAAAAATGTTGTAAAATAATTTTATGCAGCTTATATTTAAAGGATCCAACACTCTTCAACGGTTTATGATGCTGTTTTCTTTTATTTACATACCGTTAATAATTGCCCAAATTTAGAGGATCATTTCTTGGACACTTTCAAGATGTTTTTAATTTTTTTGGTTTCAAAGAGAATCTTGATATTAATTTCATGTGAAAAGATATGTGTCAAAATTTTAAAAAATATATAGTTTTGTGCAAAAATATTTATAGAAGATTTTTAAAAACTTTTTTATTAGTCCTTGCCCATCTATTTTCTTAATGCAGATGTTGCTAAAATCGGAGTTGCTGTAAATTATTTAGAAAAAAATGTTGTAAAATAATTTTATGCAGCTTATATTTAAAGGATCCAACACTCTTCAACGGTTTATGATGCTGTTTTCTTTTATTTACATACCGTTATTAATTGCCGCATTTTAGCGGATAATTTCTTGGACACTTTCAAAATTTTTTTAATTTTTTTGGTTACAAAGAGAATCTTGATATTAATTTCATGTGAAAAGATATGTGTCAAAATTTTAAAAAATATATAGTTTTGTGCAAAAATATTTATAGAAGATTTTTAAAAACTTTTTTATTAGTTCTTGCCCATCTATTTTCTTAATGCAGATGTCGCTAAAATCGGAGATGCTGAAAATTATTTAGATAAAAATGTAAAATAATTTTATTCAGCTTATATTTAAAGGATCCAACACTCTTCAACGGTTTATGATGCTGTTTTCTTTTATTTACATACCGTTATTAATTGTCGCATTTTAGCGGATATTTTTTTGGACACTTTCAAAATTTTTTTAATTTTTTTGGTTTCAAAGAGAATCTTGATATTAATTTCATGTGAAAGGATATGTGTCAAAATTTTTAAAAATATATAGTTTTGTGCAAAAATATTTATAGAAGATTTTTAAAAACTTTTTTATTAGTCCATGGCCATCTATTTTCTTATTACAGATGTCGTTAAAATCGGAGAGGCTGTAAATTATTTGGAAAAAATGTTGTAAAATAATTTTATGCAGCTTATATTTAAAGTATCCATCACTCTACAATGTTTATGATGTTGTTTTCTTTTATTTATATACCGTTTTTAATTGCCGAATTTTAGCGGATCATTTCTTTGACGCTTTCAAGATTTTTTTAATTTTTTTGGCTTCAAAGAGAATCTTGATATTAATTTCATGTCAAAAGATAAGTGTCAAAATTTTTAAAAATATATAGTTTTGTGCAAAAATATTTATAGAAGATTTTTAAAAACTTTTTTATTAGTCCTTGCCCATCTATTTTCTTAATGCAGATGTCGCTAAAATTGGAGATGCTGAAAAGTATTTAGATAAAAATGTAAAATAATTTTATTCAGTTTATATTTAAAGGATCCAACACTCTTCAACGGTTTATGATGCTGTTTTCTTTTATTTACATACCGTTAATAATTGCCCAATTTTAGAGGATCATTTCTTGGACACTTTCAAAATTTTTTTAATTTCTTTGGTTTCAAAGAGAATCTTGATATTAATTTCATGTGAAAAGATATTTGTCAAAATTTTAAAAAATATATAGTTTTGTGCAAAAATATTTATAGAAGATTTTTAAAAACTTTTTTATTAGTCCTTGCCCATCTATTTTCTTAATGCAGATGTTGCTAAAATCGTAGTTGCTGTAAATTATTTAGAAAAAAATGTTGTAAAATAATTTTATGCAGCTTATATTTAAAGGATCCAACACTCTTCAACGGTTTATGATGCTGTTTTCTTTTATTTACATACCGTTATTAATTGCCGCATTTTAGCGGATAATTTCTTGGACACTTTCAAAATTTTTTTAATTTTTTTGGTTACAAAGAGAATCTTGATTTTAATTTCATGTGAAAAGATATGTGTCAAAATTTTAAAAAATATATAGTTTTGTGCAAAAATATTTATAGAAGATTTTTAAAAACTTTTTTATTAGTTCTTGCCCATCTATTTTCTTAATGCAGATGTCGCTAAAATCGGAGATGCTGAAAATTATTTAGATAAAAATGTAAAATAATTTTATTCAGCTTATATTTAAAGGATCCAACACTCTTCAACGGTTTATGATGCTGTTTTCTTTTATTTACATACCGTTATTAATTGCCGCATTTTAGCGGATATTTTTTTTGGACACTTTCAAAATTTTTTTAATTTTTTTGGTTTCAAAGAGAATCTTGATATTAATTTCATGTGAAAGGATATGTGTCAAAATTTTTAAAAATATATAGTTTTGTGCAAAAATATTTATAGAAGATTTTTAAAAACTTTTTTATTAGTCCTTGCCCATCTATTTTCTTAATGCAGATGTCGCTAAAATCGGAGATGCTGAAAAGTATTTAGATAAAAATGTAAAATAATTTTATTCAGTTTATATTTAAAGGATCCAACACTCTTCAACGGTTTATGATGCTGTTTTCTTTTATTTACATAACGTTATTAATTGCCGCATTTTAGCGGATAATTTCTTGGACACTTTCAAAATTTTTTTAATTTCTTTGGTTTCAAAGAGAATCTTGATATTAATTTCATGTGAAAAGATATTTGTCAAAATTTTAAAAAATATATAGTTTTGTGCAAAAATATTTATAGAAGATTTTTAAAAACTTTTTTATTAGTCCTTGCCCATCTATTTTCTTAATGCAGATGTTGCTAAAATCGGAGTTGCTGTAAATTATTTAGAAAAAAATGTTGTAAAATAATTTTATGCAGCTTATATTTAAAGGATCCAACACTCTTCAACGGTTTATGATGCTGTTTTCTTTTATTTACATACCGTTATTAATTGCCGCATTTTAGCGGATAATTTCTTGGACACTTTCAAAATTTTTTTAATTTTTTTGGTTACAAAGAGAATCTTGATATTAATTTCATGTGAAAAGATATGTGTCAAAATTTTAAAAAATATATAGTTTTGTGCAAAAATATTTATAGAAGATTTTTAAAAACTTTTTTATTAGTCCTAGCCCATCTATTTTCTTAATGCAGATGTCGCTAAAATCGTAGATATCTAAAATTATTTTGATAAAAATGCAAAATAATTTTATTCAGCTTATATTTAAAGGATCCAACACTCTTCAACGGTTTATGATGCTGTTTTCTTTTATTTACATAACGTTATTAATTGCCGCATTTTAGCGGATAATTTCTTGGACACTTTCAAAATTTTTTTAATTTTTTTGGTTTCAAAGAGAATCTTGATATTAATTTCATGTGAAAGGATATGTGTCAAAATTTTTAAAAATATATAGTTTTGTGCAAAAATATTTATAGAAGATTTTTAAAAACTTTTTTATTAGTCCTTGCCCATCTATTTTCTTAATGCAGACGTTGCTATAATCGGAGATACTGTAAATTATTTAGAAAAAAATGTTGTAAAATACTTTTATGCAGCTTATATTTAAAGGATCCAACACTCTACAACGGTTTATGATGTTATTTTATTTATTTACATACCTTTATTAATTGCCGCATTTTAGCGGATCATTTCTTGGAAAATTTCAAGATTTTTTTAATTTTTTTGGTTTCAAAGAGAACCTTGATATTAATTTCATGTGAAAAGATATGTGTCAAAATTTTAAAAAATATAGTTTTGTGCAAAAATATTTATAGAAGATTCTTAAAAACTTTTTTATTAGTCCTTGCCCATCTATTTTCTTAATGCAGATGTCGCTAAAATCGGAGATGCTGAAAAGTATTTAGATAAAAATGTAAAATAATTTTATTCAGTTTATAATTAAAGGATCCAACACTCTTCAACGGTTTATGATGTTGTTTTCTTTTATTTACATACCGTTATTAATTGCCGCATTTTAGTGGATAATTTTTTTTGGACACTTTCAAAATTTTTTTAATTTTTTTGGTTTCAAAGAGAATCTTGATATTAATTTCATGTGAAAGGATATGTGTCAAAATTTTTAAAAATATATAGTTTTGTGCAAAAATATTTATAGAAGATTTTTAAAAACTTTTTTATTAGTCCATGGCCATCTATTTTCTTATTACAGATGTCGCTAAAATCGGAGATGCTGTAAATTATTTGGAAAAAATGTTGTAAAATAATTTTATGCAGCTTATATTT
The DNA here is from genome assembly GCA_949128135.1 of Parasteatoda lunata. Lineage (NCBI taxonomy): Eukaryota > Metazoa > Arthropoda > Arachnida > Araneae > Theridiidae > Parasteatoda > Parasteatoda lunata. Next base: position 25,051,375 of record OX421971.1, read on the forward strand.
AAAGTATCCATCATTCTACAATGTTTATGATGTTTTTTTCTTTTATTTATATACAGTTTTTAATTGCCGCATTTTAGCGGATCATTTCTTTGACGCTTTCAAGATTTTTTTAATTTTTTTGGTTTCAAAGAGAATCTTGATATTAATTTCATGTGAAAGGATATAAGTCTAAATTTTTAAAAATGTATTGTTTTGTGCAAAAATATTTATTGAAGATTTTTAAAAACTTTTTTATTAGTCCTTGCCCATCTATTTTCTTAATGCAGATGTTGCTAAAATCGGAGTTGCTGTAAATTATTTAGAAAAAAATGTTGTAAAATAATTTTATGCAGCTTATATTTAAAGGATCCAACACTCTTCAACGGTTTATGATGCTGTTTTCTTTTATTTACATACCGTTAATAATTGCCCAATTTTAGAGGATCATTTCTTGGACACTTTCAAGATGTTTTTAATTTTTTTGGTTTCAAAGAGAATCTTGATATTAATTTCATGTGAAAAGATATGTGTCAAAATTTTAAAAAATCTATAGTTTTGTGCAAAAATATTTATAGAAGATTTTTAAAAACTTTTTTATTAGTCCTTGCCCATCTATTTTCTTAATGCAGATGTTGCTAAAATCGTAGTTGCTGTAAATTATTTAGAAAAAAATGTTGTAAAATAATTTTATGCAGCTTATATTTAAAGGATCCAACACTCTTCAACGGTTTATGATGCTGTTTTCTTTTATTTACATACCGTTATTAATTGCCGCATTTTAGCGGATAATTTCTTGGACACTTTCAAAATTTTTTTAATTTTTTTGGTTACAAAGAGAATCTTGATTTTAATTTCATGTGAAAAGATATGTGTCAAAATTTTAAAAAATATATAGTTTTGTGCAAAAATATTTATAGAAGATTTTTAAAAACTTTTTTATTAGTCCTTGCCCATCTATTTTCTTAATGCAGATGTTGCTAAAATCGGAGTTGCTGTAAATTATTTAGAAAAAAATGTTGTAAAATAATTTTATGCAGCTTATATTTAAAGGATCCAACACTCTTCAACGGTTTATGATGCTGTTTTCTTTTATTTACATACCGTTATTAATTGCCGCATTTTAGCGGATAATTTCTTGGACACTTTCAAAATTTTTTTAATTTTTTTGGTTACAAAGAGAATCTTGATATTAATTTCATGTGAAAAGATATGTGTCAAAATTTTAAAAAATATATAGTTTTGTGCAAAAATATTTATAGAAGATTTTTAAAAACTTTTTTATTAGTCCTAGCCCATCTATTTTCTTAATGCAGATGTCGCTAAAATCGTAGATATCTAAAATTATTTAGATAAAAATGCAAAATAATTTTATTCAGCTTATATTTAAAGGATCCAACACTCTTCAACGGTTTATGATGCTGTTTTCTTTTATTTACATAACGTTATTAATTGCCGCATTTTAGCGGATAATTTCTTGGACACTTTCAAAATTTTTTTAATTTTTTTGGTTTCAAAGAGAATCTTGATATTAATTTCATGTGAAAGGATATGTGTCAAAATTTTTAAAAATATATAGTTTTGTGCAAAAATATTTATAGAAGATTTTTAAAAACTTTTTTATTAGTCCTTGCCCATCTATTTTCTTAATGCAGACGTTGCTATAATCGGAGATACTGTAAATTATTTAGAAAAAAATGTTGTAAAATACTTTTATGCAGCTTATATTTAAAGGATCCAACACTCTACAACGGTTTATGATGTTATTTTATTTATTTACATACCTTTATTAATTGCCGCATTTTAGCGGATCATTTCTTGGAAAATTTCAAGATTTTTTTAATTTTTTTGGTTTCAAAGAGAACCTTGATATTAATTTCATGTGAAAAGATATGTGTCAAAATTTTAAAAAATATAGTTTTGTGCAAAAATATTTATAGAAGATTCTTAAAAACTTTTTTATTAGTCCTTGCCCATCTATTTTCTTAATGCAGATGTCGCTAAAATCGGAGATGCTGAAAAGTATTTAGATAAAAATGTAAAATAATTTTATTCAGTTTATAATTAAAGGATCCAACACTCTTCAACGGTTTATGATGCTGTTTTCTTTTATTTACATAACGTTATTAATTGCCGCATTTTAGCGGATAATTTCTTGGACACTTTCAAAATTTTTTTAATTTCTTTGGTTTGAAAGAGAATCTTGATATTAATTTCATGTGAAAAGATATATGTCTAAATTTTTAAAAATATATAGTTTTGTGCAAATATATTTATAGAAGATTTTTAAAAACTTTTTTATTAGTCCTTGACCATCTATTTCCTTAATGCAGACGTTGCTATAATCGGAGATGCTGTAAATTATTTAGAAAAAAATATTGTAAAATAATTTTATGCAGCTTATATTTAAAGGATCCAAAACTCTTCAACGGTTTATGATGTTGTTTTCTTTTATTTACATACCGTTATTAATTGCCGCATTTTAGTGGATAATTTTTTTTGGACACTTTCAAAATTTTTTTAATTTTTTTGGTTTCAAAGAGAATCTTGATATTAATTTCATGTGAAAGGATATGTGTCAAAATTTTTAAAAATATATAGTTTTGTGCAAAAATATTTATAGAAGATTTTTAAAAACTTTTTTATTAGTCCATGGCCATCTATTTTCTTATTACAGATGTCGCTAAAATCGGAGATGCTGTAAATTATTTGGAAAAAATGTTGTAAAATAATTTTATGCAGCTTATATTTAAAGTATCCATCACTCTACAATGTTTATGATGTTGTTTTCTTTTATTTATATACAGTTTTTAATTGCCGCATTTTAGCGGATCATTTCTTTGACGCTTTCAAGATTTTTTTAATTTTTTTGGTTTCAAAGAGAATCTTGATATTAATTTCATGTGAAAGGATATGTGTCTAAATTTTTAAAAATGTATTGTTTTGTGCAAAAATATTTATTGAAGATTTTTAAAAACTTTTTTATTAGTCCTTGCCCATCTATTTTCTTAATGCAGATGTCGCTAAAATCGGAGATGCTGAAAAGTATTTAGATAAAAATGTAAAATAATTTTATTCAGTTTATATTTAAAGGATCCAACACTCTTCAACGGTTTATGATGCTGTTTTCTTTTATTTACATAACGTTATTAATTGCCGCATTTTAGCGGATAATTTATTGGACACTTTCAAAATTTTTTTAATTTCTTTGGTTTGAAAGAGAATCTTGATATTAATTTCATGTGAAAAGATATGTGTCTAAATTTTTAAAAATATATAGTTTTGTGCAAATATATTTATAGAAGATTTTTAAAAACTTTTTTATTAGTCCTTGGCCATCTATTTCCTTAATGCAGACGTTGCTATAATCGGAGATGCTGTAAATTATTTAGAAAAAAATATTGTAAAAAAATTTTATGCAGCTTATATTTAAAGGATCCAACACTCTTCAACGGTTTATGATGCTGTTTTCTTTTATTTACATACCGTTAATAATTGCCCAATTTTAGAGGATCATTTCTTGGACACTTTCAAGATGTTTTTAATTTTTTTAGTTTCAAAGAGAATCTTGATATTAATTTCATGTGAAAAGATATGTGTCAAAATTTTAAAAAATATATAGTTTTGTGCAAAAATATTTATAGAAGATTTTTAAAAACTTTTTTATTAGTCCATGGCCATCTATTTTCTTATTACAGATGTCGCTAAAATCGGAGAGGCTGTAAATTATTTGGAAAAAATGTTGTAAAATAATTTTATGCAGCTTATATTTAAAGTATCCATCACTCTACAATGTTTATGATGTTGTTTTCTTTTATTTATATACCGTTTTTAATTGCCGCATTTTAGCGGATCATTTCTTTGACGCTTTCAAGATTTTTTTAATTTTTTTGGCTTCAAAGAGAATCTTGATATTAATTTCATGTGAAAAGATATGTGTCAAAATTTTTAAAAATATATAGTTTTGTGCAAAAATATTTATAGAAGATTTTTAAAAACTTTTTTATTAGTCCTTGCCCATCTATTTTCTTAATGCAGATGTCGCTAAAATCGGAGATGCTGAAAAGTATTTAGATAAAAATGTAAAATAATTTTATTCAGTTTATATTTAAAGGATCCAACACTCTTCAACGGTTTATGATGCTGTTTTCTTTTATTTACATAACGTTATTAATTGCCGCATTTTAGCGGATAATTTCTTGGACACTTTCAAAATTTTTTTAATTTCTTTGGTTTCAAAGAGAATCTTGATATTAATTTCATGTGAAAAGATATTTGTCAAAATTTTAAAAAATATATAGTTTTGTGCAAAAATATTTATAGAAGATTTTTAAAAACTTTTTTATTAGTCCTTGCCCATCTATTTTCTTAATGCAGATGTTGCTAAAATCGGAGTTGCTGTAAATTATTTAGAAAAAAATGTTGGAAAATAATTTTATGCAGCTTATATTTAAAGGATCCAACACTCTTCAACGGTTTATGATGCTGTTTTCTTTTATTTACATACCGTTATTAATTGCCGCATTTTAGCGGATAATTTCTTGGACACTTCCAAAATTTTTTTAATTTTTTTGGTTACAAAGAGAATCTTGATATTAATTTCATGTGAAAAGATATGTGTCAAAATTTTAAAAAATATATAGTTTTGTGCAAAAATATTTATAGAAGATTTTTAAAAACTTTTTTATTAGTCCTTGCCCTTCTATTTTCTTAATGCAGATGTCGCTAAAATCGGAGATATTGAAAATTATTTAGATAAAAATGTAAAATAATTTTATTCAGCTTATATTTAAAGGATCCAACACTCTTCAACGGTTTATGATGCTGTTTTCTTTTATTTACATACCGTTATTAATTGCCGCATTTTAGCGGATATTTTTTTTGGACACTTTCAAAATTTTTTTAATTTTTTTGGTTTCAAAGAGAATCTTGATATTAATTTCATGTGAAAGGATATGTGTCAAAATTTTTAAAAATATATAGTTTTGTGCAAAAATATTTATAGAAGATTTTTAAAAACTTTTTTATTAGTCCTTGCCCATCTATTTTCTTAATGCAGATGTTGCTAAAATCGGAGTTGCTGTAAATTATTTAGAAAAAAATGTTGTAAAATAATTTTATGCAGCTTATATTTAAAGGATCCAACACTCTTCAACGGTTTATGATGCTGTTTTCTTTTATTTACATACCGTTATTAATTTCCGCATTTTAGCGGATAATTTCTTGGACACTTTTAAGATTTTTTTAATTTTTTTGGTTTCAATGAGATTGTTGATATTAATTTCATGTGAAAGGATATATGTCTAAATTTTTAAAAATATATAGTTTTGTGCAAAAATATTTATAGAAGATTTTTAAAAACTTTTTTTTTCGTCCTTGTCCATCTATTTTCTTATTGCAGATGTCGCTAAATTCGGAGATGCTGTAAATTATTTGGAAAATAATGGTGTAAAATAATTTTATGCAGCTTATATTTAAAGGATCCAAAACTCTTCAACGGTTTATGATGTTGTTTTCTTTTATTTACATACCGTTTTTAATTGCCCTATTTTAGCGGATCATTTGACACTTTCAAGATTTTTTTAATTTTTTTGTTTTCAAAGAGAATCTTGATATTAATTTCATGTGAAAGAATATGTGTCAAAATTTTTAAAAATATCTAGTTTCGTGCAAAAATATTTATAGAAGATTTTTAAAAACTTTTTTATTAGTCCATGGTCATCTTTTTTCTTAATGCAGATGTCGCTAAAATCGGAGATGCTGTAAACTATTTAGAAAAAAATGTTGTAAAATAATTTTATGCAGCTTATATTTAAAGGATCCAACACTCTACAACGGTTTATGATGTTGTTTTCTTTTATTTACATACCGTTATTAATTGCCCAATTTTAGAGGATCATTTCTTGGACACTTTCAAGATGTATCTAATTTTTTTGGTTTCAAAGAGAATCTTGATATTAATTTCATGTGAAAGGATATGTGTCAAAATTTTTAAAAATATATAGTTTTGTGCAAAAATATTTATAGACGATTTTTAAAAAATTTTTTTTTAGTCCATGCCCATCTGTTTTCTTAATGCAGATGTCACTACAATCGGAGATGCTGTAAATTATTTGGAAAATAATGTTGTAAAATAATTTTATGCAGCTTATATTTAAAGGATCCAAAACTCTTCAACGGTTTATGATGTTGTTTTCTTTTATTTACATATCGTTATTAATTGCCCAATTTTAGAGGATCATTTCTTGGACACTTTCAAGATGTTTTTATTTTTTTTGGTTTCAAAGAGAATCTTGATATTAATTTCATGTGAAAGGATATGTGTCACAATTTTTAAAAATACATAGTTTTGTGCAAAAATATTTATAGAAGATTATTAAAAAAATTTAATTTATCCCTGCCGTCTACATTCTTAATGCAGATGCCCCTAAAATCGGAAATGTAGTAAATTAGGTGGAAAAAAATGATTTAAAATAAATTTGATTAACTTATATTTAAAGGATTATGTACTGTACAACGGTTTCAGATGTTGTTTTCTTTTATTCACATACTGTTATAAATTGTAGCATTCATTTATTAATTGTAGTACCCATTTTCGAACTTATAAATTATTCTTTCTGCTCATGAATTTCATTTCAATTTTAAAACTCAGCTGTTTACTTGAACAATAAGGCAAAAATCTTAATACAATTTTTATCACAAAGCATATTTATAATGAAACTACATAAATTATTTATTCTATGCCTTGTTATTGAATTTTTTTTATTTGCGACTAAATACTTTTTATTTTTAAATTATTATAAATTTAACTCGTTTTACTCTTATCTGAAATATTTAGGATCGTCTCAATCTACTTTTGTTACTCAATAAAGAGCTTAATTTATAAGCTTTCTGTTCATTCCTCAAATGTTGAAGAATAGAAAGGAAGCATGAGTTTAAAAAAAAACGTTTAGATAGAAAGACTGTGGTGCTGCCGTCTACAGAGACATTATTGAAATATAAGATTTTTTATTATTTTTTTTCAATGATATGTACTTCTTTCGCTTAAATTAGTAACTTAATACATTGATTTTGGGAAATGAATGCAAAAATGATATGTTTAAATTAATTCGAATTATGTGAGCCAATTTCACGCAAAAAATTCCTGATTTTCTAGATGATTTTAATCAAGTCTATTTCGCATAGAAGTTAAAAATATTGGCCTAAAATTTTTAAAAAGCTTTTGAATTCATCAAATATGATGGAAAATTTACCTACACTCAATAAATAAATTCCTCAGATCTTACATTGTTGCTAAAATTAATTGATTCACATGCTTTATATTAGTCACACTAATTGCGTCATATATATAGGCTTGAGTTATATTTTATCGTGTTTATAAAATATTTCTTAAGTATTTTTCATTAAGTAATCATGTGAATACTTTATTGAGATAATGAAGAGGAAAGCGATCTTCTTATTATGAGTAGTAATTATATTATATTTAATACATGAAATGCAGCCTTTTCTCTAAATTGAATGATCGTTAAATACTAAGGATTGTAAAAATATATTTGCATTTAATAAGAATACTTAATTTATTCAGATTTCTGCTGTGAAATGAACATATAAAACTTTAACAGATTGCGACTCGATCTTGACTCAGTGACTTTATTCTATGTTCAAGGAGACTTTAGCTTGATATATACTGTGCTCAAAATAAAAAGCGAACGCTCAGAATTTCTTTTTGGTGTAATCTAATGAACGGATTTTCACGTACTCAATCTTTTTAGTTCGAGGACTCTACATGCTAATGAATAGTGGTAAATATATGTAAAAGCAGACAAAAAAAGAAAAAAAACTGGAGTTTTTAATGCTTCTCATTTATTTTTTTCATAATGAACAATACATAAATTTATATTCAAAATCTTTAAATAATAAATTGAATGCGTTTTTTTAGAAACTTAGGCAGATCTGTCAATGATTTTTTTCAACATCCAAATCAATTTCTCGATTAATGTTTAATAATGCGAGTCCATTTAATTGTTCTTGATTTTGAGTTGCTCTAAACCAAGTTTCGAGAGGTCGAAGAGTTGAAAAGGAACGCTGCACTAACTGGCAGAGTTATTAAAATTCTCAACAACATATTGATTGATGGGTACAAATCGATGTCACAGGCATTAATAATCTTGGAAAGATCCACTCCAAGTCCTGCTTCTGTGTCACGCTGCCATTTTGCCACCCAAAGACGAAATTCTGTAACAGTTTGACTTGAAACAGTGAAGAACATAATTAGATATTTTTCAGTGGCGCCATTTATGGCCAAGAACTCGACTTCTGCCACACCATACTGCCACTAACCCGTTCATAGGGTGGGGCCACATTCACACACATTCACGCAATCACACGAAAGGAGAAAGAACACGAAGAGAAAGAAACATCCATGCCTTGCCCAAGATTCGAACCCAGGACCTTCCTGATGCAACGGCAGTTCCCTGCCCCCTACACGGGCCGGTCGGCAATTGATACTCATACTAATTTATTTTATCTAGTGAAGGCAATTTGAATTGTAAAGTATAATATTGTTAAGTATGTACTTTTCAACGACAAAAAAACGAAATTTATTTTGAATTGATGGAATTGTTCTCGAGAAATGAAGTTGATAATTTATTAACTTGGAAACAATTTGATCTAACTCCGTTCTAATTTTGTATTTGAAAATTAAGTACTTTAAAATGGTGTAAAATAACATTACAATTGAAAAATGTTTCGACTACTTTTACATAAAATAAATAATAATTGTACATTTTTTTAATGAAATTTTCTTTAGATTAAACGAATTTTATAATTTTGTACAAAAATCGTTTGATTCGCTTCCTGCTTCGGTAGCCCGACGACCTGCACGCGAAGTCGAGCACTTTACGGTAGCACTGTTTAACGCGGACCACTCTCGGTCCCTACGCAGACTGATCCAAGTGTTCACTCACCCGCAGCCAGTGATGCGTGATCTGCTGGGAGCCGTGTCTTAACGATCAGTCCACTGCTGGACGACTTCTTTCGATCAGAGAGGCCCAGAGACAGAAATAGGTAGGCAGAAACCTACTTTATACACGAAACTGTCTTTTTATATGTCGTTGTATGTTTGTGATTATGATTGTTGACGAGCTATTGAATAAATTACTTATTTTAAATGAAGAATTGGAAAATTTAAACATTCTAGAAACTATGATGGAAGAAAAGAGACTTCACGTCCGTTATGAACTGTAAGTTATTATCGATCAAATTTACTCTTTAATATTATACCAAGTATATTTTTTGATATCATTATTAATGACTCGTCCTGGTATTTTAAATGATTAGTGTCGCTTTTGGTAAAGAAAATATATTGCTATTATTCCTACTGTGTACTTTGGTCTAGAGACAGCTTCCTTGAACACATTCAACTTATAAACCAACTTACAAATGTAAACCAAATTTAATGTTTTTTTTTTTTATTTTTTTAGCAGGAAAAAGTTTAATTTCTTCTATTTAGTTTCGATTTTGTAATGAAAGAATAATCATTATAGACCTAGCATATTATCAAGTAGAAAAATAATTTTTTCTCTAATTATATAAAAATCGCGCAAAAGTTTAAATGTGTGTTTCATTAGAATAATATTGCAATGAAACAGCAGTACCTATAGGTTCATATGCATTGGTATATCTCACTGTGTATTAAAGTTTTAATACTTATTTTAACGAGGTAACTAAATATTTTAAGTATGTTTCAACTAATTATTTTCATCACTTTGTTAGCGCACAGTGCTCAAAATTAAAAAGTGAACACCCTGAGTAAATTTGGAACTAATGATCGGATTTTCACGTACTAAGATTCAATCTGAATTGCCTAATCGTAAATATGCTAATTAATTAGTATAGACCACGAAAGCAGAATTTACAGAGTATCGTCAAAAATTTGAATTTGTCTGTACACAATTTGGCAGAGATAATTAAGCTAAATCTAACATCCATTTAACACAATGTGCTATTATTAAATTTAATAAAAGTTAGTTATAAACAAATCCTTTCTGATGTTTAATTTTTTTTTAAATCTTTTTTACGGTTATTTTACGGTTGTTTGCCCAAAACGGAGGTGGGGGGAACAGAGGCGTATACTAATAAAAAAACCAGACGAAGTTTAAACCAGTAATAAGAATTAAAAAAAAAAAACAGACAAAAACTCAATTTAAAAAAAATCAGACAGATGATAATGTCAAAATTAAATCTTTTTCATTTTAAATAAATTAACAAAATTATAATTTATGGTATTCTGATTTGTGCCTATTTAAAATATTTTCAAGTGAAATTTATTTCCATCCCATGCCCAGGTACTATACTACCAGTACTAACAGACAAATAAAACAAATAACTAGAAAAATGAACATTGAATGTTTCATGCTTCGGTATCTGATTAAAAAGAAGAAAAAAAACTTACTTTTTATTAAAAAAAATTTTTTTAATTTTTATTTGTTCTCGTTTTTTTTTTTTTTTTTCTGTTATCAGTTTTTCTCTTATTCTTTAAAATCAGAGGTGTAAAATAATCAGCAGATACTGTGTTAATCTGCCCCACCTGCTGGAGGATTTCAGTTACCGGGATACAGACTTTGTTTTAAATTGCGTAATGGGACACATAGACATACTTTCCTTGTATAAACAGAAATTTTTTTCTACAGGTGTGAATTATAGACCTTCAAAATACGGGGGTGGGGTAAACGCAATCTGGAGAATAGGGTCTGTAAATTCCATGTAAAAAATCATTTTAAGTAATTATTAAATTATCTTAAAATAGTTTAAAAAATGTGAATTTTGAGGTATAAAAATATTTACATTATTTTAAATAATGCAATTCTAAATCGGCAAAATACAAAATTTGAACGAAATCCGCCGAATCGTCACTGAGTTATTCATTTTCAAAAGGTCGTATATTTAAAAAGGAGTACGTTCCATTTTTCTATTTAGTCATATTTAGTCAACGAAATCTTCTTTAAATATACGACCTTTTGAAAATGAATAACTCAGCGACGATTCGGCGGATTTCGTTCAAATTTTGTATTTTGTCTATTTAAAATTGCATTATTTGAAATAATGTAAATATTTATGTGCCTTTCAAATCAAACTTTTCTACCCCTGTTACTAAATTGAATATTAAAATATAATTATCTAAAAAAATAGCGTGAAAATATCTTTGATAGAACACATTTTATAATTGTAATCAAAATTTTTGCATTTCGCTTAAAATGATCATGATATATAGTGAAATACTCAAAATGTGAAAGTAACATTTAGGAGTTAGGAACTGTTCTCCAGATCAAACTATTAGGAACCTTCTTTCCAAATTGCTGCTGCCCCTCATATTTTAAGTGTCAATCTCTTAAAAAAAGAAAGATAGGATTATTTATGCTAAAATATTGTTAAAATATGTTGAAAAGGCGGGTTAGTTGAACAATTATAATTTTGAAAAGATAATAATTTTCTCAAAGTATGTTAATGAATTACTTGTTTTTACTTCAGACATAGTTTATTGCATATTTGAGTTTATGTTGAATACGTATTATAATAAATTGTTTAAAGTGATGTGAGCGGCATGTAACCCCATTAGTTAGTCTCTTATTATGAGTGTGACATCCAACTAAACGTTCACAATCCGTGTAAAGCATCGCGACAGGATATAACTAGTGTAAGAATAGCTAAAAATTTTATAGCGTAGGAGCCAATTGGTACCTGTTAAACCTGGTTTTGCTCATATATTGCTTACGATTGTTCCCCAATTGGGCTCTTTTTGTGTGTCATTTCATAATGAAATAACGAAAAAATAATTCGATGTTGTAACTAATATAGAAATCTGCTGACTGAATTTTTATTTTCATGTCATGTTAATATAGAAAAAACAAGTGAAATATAATATACAAGAAATGGATCAGCTTATGAATAGAAGGAAACATTAAGAAGTTATCTTAACGCTTTTATTTGAAAACTACCTTATCTCTAAATTTGAGAGAATAATTTAGTTTCCTATGTTTAAAAGCGAGGGTTCGAAAAATCCAGCCAGGCTGATGCCTGAAATATAATAGCACTGCCACCCAATATTTCGTACATAAGTCTACATATTTTAGTAGGGAAAAAATGGCGTTGTTGTTCTGCACTAGTTCTGTGTTGGGATCTGTTTGTTCTACTTTATTGAAATTTTATGTTCTTTTGAAATAATATGCGTTTATGATTCGTTTAATATTTATTGTGGATTAAATTAAAAAAAAAAAATACAGAAGATGAATTGTAAAAAATATCACTCATAGTTAAAAAAAAAACTGATTAAAGATTTGAGAAACTGAAGACTTGATGTTGAAAGTTTCATATTAAACCATTAAAAAATAAAAAAACTCGGACAGGAAAATATTCTTCTCTCTATATAAGCACCAAAAATGTGGGTTATCACTTTTTACTTCTAAAGTGATCGTTCAATATAATAATTATTATAAAGGGATGAACCGAGTACCAGGAAATTATCCAACCAGTTTTTCATTAACCGGTAATTTTCCGGACCCAGCAAATGAATTTTACTACCCGGTATCGGATAGCCGGACTCAGTTTTTAGTCTCAAGACCCGGTACCCGGCCGGGCCAATTTTGCTATATATCCAGTGTCGGATAACATTTATTTATGAGTAGCCTACTTAAATCCAGTGCAGAATTTTAATTCAGATAAATTTTTATAAAATGGATACCTTTGGGGCAGAGAAATAAAAACTAAAGAGAGATGTCCGCTTTAGTAAAGGACGAAGTCAGTTGAAAAATCTGAAGCTGAAAACTATTTCACTTTTATTTTTATGATGCTTAAATAAATACAAAGTTATAAATATGAAATTCGATTAATATTTATTTCATTTTATTGGATAAAAGCATCATGATTTGAATTAAAAAATATCTATAGAAATTTAAGATACATGCTTATTACTTTTTTACTAAATTTGCTAAATTAGTAAATGCAATTATATGATTGTAATGGGCCGGGATAGCCTGGTTGGTAGGGCACTGGGCCCATGTCCAAGTGCTCGTGGGTTTGATCCCTGCTGGCCGAAGACTACCAGTGTAGTAAATGGTGACTGATGGACGATGAAATCTGTGGAGTCTCAAAGCCCTCCATGTTCCCATAACAAATCAATACCTCTGGGGGTACTGAATTGGAGATTGATCGTTCTCTGATTCAGGTCAAAATTACGATCTGTGAATGTATGAATGGTGTCCGCGCATGCGCGCACTGTCACGAGCGCAGAGCATAGCAGATGATGTTTTCATGTTGAAGAGAACAGCAGCTTTCTCTTTTGCGGGAATTTTCCCCAATATTTACCTTTTCTATGTCATGTGTGTGTCTAAATAAACTAATGAAAGGACACATGGTCCGTCATTTATTTACGTTTAATTTACGAATATCTTTCATCATCTCGATACTTCTAATATCTTAACAAAGTGGTCCGTCGAGCCGGAGACGTACCAACAAAGCCTATGGAGAAACTAAACCGTTCTAAGGGAGCTATTAAATGCTCGATAACGAAATTTGAAACTTTTGTGCAAGAACATTCTGAAACAGATTTATCGGATATATCAGTAAGTGAGCTAGAAGTGAAATTGAAAAAAGTTGAAACGCTTCAAAATCGCCTTTACCATATCCGTGAACAATACTATGATTTACCGAACTTCAGTGACATTCCAGACGTCGAAAATGACTTGGAAGATACTGAAACAAGATTGGAAAATTTGGAGGTAAAATTCAGACTATTTATTGATTCAATTAAGAATGTAAACTGTTCTAATGTTTTTTCATCAGAATGTTCAGAAACAAAAACTGAATCAAAAGTAAAAGTTAAGTTACCCGAAATACCACTTCCTATTTTTACTGGAAAGTATGAAGAGTGGTCTAATTTCAAAACTCAATTTGAACATGTAATTTCAAACAATGAACAGTTAAATGATGCTCAAAAACTTTATTATTTGCGCGCTTCTTTAAGTGCCGAAGCTAAACAACTAGAAAGTGCTGATGATTCATTTGATTCCTTATTTACAGCACTAACAGAGAGATTCGAAAATCATAGAATGCTAGTTGACACTCATTTAACTGCTATAATTAATTATGAGAAAATTCAACATGAATCCTCAAGGGAATTAAGAAATTTCTTAGACTGTGTAAACAAAAACTTACGAGCATTAAAGGTCTTAAAATATGAGCAGAATAATCTTTCGGAGGCATTCCTAATAAATATTATCCTTCAAAAATTGGATAGGGAAACACGAAAATTATTCGAATACACAACTAAGAAAACAGAATATCCGAAATTTACAGAATTAATGTCATTTCTAGAAAGCAGAAGTTCAACTCTAGAAAGTGTAAATCAATGCTTGTCTGTCAAACCTAACAAACACTCCCCTTATTCAAATAAATCTAAAACTTTTATGCTGAATTCTAATGATAAATCAAAACAAAAAACATGTGTTTTGTGTAAAAATGCGCATACTTTAAATAAATGTTCTAAGTTCCTTTCAATGAATGTTTCCGAAAGATATGAATTCGTAAAACAAAATAAACTTTGTTTTAACTGTTTTAAAAATCATCATGTGAAATTATGCTCTTCCAAATATAACTGTTTTTATTGTCCGTTACGTCATAACACACTCTTACATCGAAATGAGGAACGGATAAAACCACGAACTGAAACTGAAACTAATAATGGCGCCTCTCCTCTTTGTGATTCATCGGTTGTTTTGACTGGCAAGGACCTTCAAGTGTCGCAGGACAGTTCAGAAATTAAACATTTTCAAACTCTGAGTAATGTAATGAAAGAGAAAAAATCTGTATTATTAAGTACGTGTTATATATTCATTAATGATTCTTACGGGATGCGCTACAAATTGCGCGCTGTTTTAGATAGCGGAAGTAATGTAAATATTTTGATGAATGAATGTGCTGATAAATTGGGTTTGATAAGACAAACAATTAACGTACCTGTAATGGGATTAAATGGAGCTACTCATAATATAAAAAATAAAACTAATACTGTTATTTCTAATGCAGATGAAACTTTTAAAGAAAATTTAGAGTTCTTGATTGTTCCTAAAATTACTGGGTTTATTCCATCAACTCAATTAGATATATCGAATATTGAATTACCTCCTTTTATAGATTTTGCTGACCCTACATTTTTTAAACCAGGAAAAATTCACGCTTTAATTGGGGCAGAACTGTTCTATAAGATTTTAAAACAAACTTCACATAAGGTTAATGATAAACTTATTTTGCAAGATTCTGTTTTTGGATGGATACCAACAGGTGTTCTTGATGAAGTAATGCCGTCTAATGTTCATGCACAGTGTCATTTAATTCGAGATTTTGAAGAATTAAACGATAATATAAAACAATTTTGGGAGTTAGAAGCTATCGGCATTAAGCACGAAGATCCAAAACTTTCGGAAGAAGATAAGGCATAAGCAATTTTTGACAAAACTGTCAGGTTTATTGACAATCGTTACGAGGTTCAATTACCTTGGAAAAGGGATAATAAAGAACTAAAGGATAATTTTAATATTGCAAAACAACGTTTAGAGGGGTTGCAAAGAAAGTTTTTTCGAAATCCTGAATTGTATATTCAATATTCTGAAATTATTAAGGATTATTTAAATCAGGGTATTATAGAGCAAGTGAAGGGGAATGAACCTATTTCAAATAAGCCCATTTATTATCTACCTCACCATGCAGTTTGTAAGGAGGATAAACTCACAACAAAAGTTCGTATAGTGTTTGACGCAAGCTCACATGATAGTAACGAGTTTTCACTCAATGACTGTTTATGGCCTGGCTCAAATTTAAACCCACTTCTGTTTGACATTTTAGTCCAGTTTAGACTAAATGAAATAGCTTTTACGTCTGATATTGAGAAGGCGTTTTTACAAATATCCCTTGCTGAGAAAGATTGCGATGCAGTTCGCTTCCTGTGGTTTAATGAAGATTACAAAACACTTAGGAATTTAAAAATATTTAAGTTTAAGCGCGTTCTTTTTGGAGTGAACGCTTCACCATTTCTGTTATCAGCCACCATCAAGCACCACATTGAGAAGTTTAGACATGAATATCCCAAAACTGTTCAACTACTTGACCATTACATTTATGTTGATGATTTCATCTCAGGCGAAGATACCTTGCAAGAAGCTCTTGTGGTTTCTCTGAATGCTAAGAAAATTATGTCTGAAGCAAGAATGACTCTCCGAAAATGGGTTACGAATGATATGACTCTAAAGAAATGCTGGAAGGAAGAAGGTTTCGATATTCAAGAGGAATATGCAACCATTAGCTTGGGGAGCAATTTGACGAAAGTGTTAGGTATGGCGTGGAAAACAGAAGAGGATTGCCTTACCTTGGAAGTAAAGGGTCTCCTAGAATTTATTTCCTCTCCTGAAAATTCGAAGCGTCGCCTCTTACAAGCAGTTGGTAAAATTTTTGACCCGTTAGGAATGTTAACACCATTTACCATTCGTGTCAAGTGTTTATTTCAAGAGCTCTGGATGAAGAAGGTACCGTGGGATGGCCAGTTACCACCCGATGTTCACAAACAATGGCTAAAATGGTGTAAAGAACTACCAACTTTAGCAGAATTGAAAATTCCAAGAAAGATTCTAGGCTGCACAAATCAAAGAATAGTCGTAGAAATTCACGCCTTCTCCGATGCCAGTAAGTCAGCATATGGCGCTGCAGTCTATTTACGAGTAAGAAGAGAACAGGAAGTAGAAGTCAACCTCATAGCTTCCAAGAGCCGAGTAGCTCCGATAAAGGAGATCACTCTTCCCAGATTAGAACTTCTTGGAGCTCTACTAAGTGCAAGGCTTACTAATAAGATAAAACACATTCTGGATATGAAAACTCCTTCTGCAGTTTACTTCTGGACTGATTCGAAAATTGTTGTTTATTGGATTAGAGGCTCCACCAAGCGATGGAAGCAGTTCGTGGCAAATCGTGTTTCAGAAATTAAGAGACTCACAGATTCATCTTCTTGGCATCATTGCTCAAGTAAGGACAATTCTGCCGACCTCTTGTCTAGAGGTGCTAGTGTCCAGTCCATTATAGACAATTCTATGTGGTTCAAGGGACCTGATTTCTTAACAAACATTGACTTATTAATCACTGGAGACAATGTTGATGTTCTTGAACCAGACTATCTTTGTGAAGTGAAAAAGGACTATGCGCAACAGAAAGAAACACCTAGGGACTCAAAAATAACTCTATCTATTACTAACTCTTCCAGCTTATTGAATACATTATTTCAAATTAGCAATAAGTTCATTAAAATTTTACATGTTCTGAGTTATCTTTTCAGGTTCTCCAACAACTGTAAACACCCTGGGAATAAAGTAATAGGACCTTTAACCTCGGATGACTTAAGGCATGCAGAAATGTTCCTAATCAAGGAAGCACAAGGGGTTGAATTTAAAGATGACATCAAATGTCTCCTTAGAAATGCTACTGTTCCCACATCCAGTAAGATTAAAAGTTTATCCCCTTTTATAGATCAAGAAGGTATAATTAGAGTTGGAGGTAGGTTAATTAATTCTTCTTTAAGTTATAGTAGTAAACATCCAATTTTGTTGCCCTCTAACTGTAAGTTGACAAAATTGATCATTCAATACTATCATGAAAAATATCTGCATTCTGGACCTCAAGCCTTGCTATTTCAATTAAGACAAAGGTATTGGCCTTTAAATGGTCGAAATTTGTGTAGGAAACTAACACATGATTGTCTTACATGTTTCAAGGCAAATCCTCAAATATGTAATCAAAAAATGGGTGACCTTCCAAAGGAAAGAATTAATCCAGATTTCACATTTAATTCTGTTGGGATTGATCTATGCGGCCCTTTTTTCATTAAAAATAAAAACCAAAGAAAGGGTCCTCTAGCCAAAATTTATGTTTGTATATTTATTTGTCTAGTAACTAAAGCGATCCATTTGGAAATTGTATCGGATCTCACTTCAGAGTCAATGATTGCAACAATTAAGCGCTTTATAGCAAGGCGAGGAAAATGTTCAAAAATCTTTTCGGATAATGCGACCAATTTCGTTGGCGCAAACAAGGAACTACGAGAATTTCATAACAAAATGCTTAAACAAGACAATTTTACTAAATTTTTCTCGGAAGAGAACATTGAATGGAAATTCATTCCTCCTAGAGCCCCAAATTTTGGAGGATTGTGGGAAGCGGGAGTGAAATCCATCAAATATTACCTTAAACGTGTTGTGAGCAACTCTAATTTTACCTATGAAGAATTTTTTACTGTATTAGTTCAGGTTGAAGCAATGCTCAACTCACGTCCCTTGACTCCTCTCTCTTCTGATATAGATGATTTAAACATCTTAACACCGGGACATTTTCTTGTAGGAAGATCTCTTACTTCAATTGTAGAACCTACTCTAGTAAATATCTCTGAAAACAGATTACATTTATGGCAGAAAACTACAAAGGCAATACAGTTGATTTGGAAAAATTGGCATAAATCTTATTTAAGTACCTTGCAACAACGCACTAAGTGGATGTTTTCTAAACAAAATGTAAAAATTGGGAATATGGTTATCTTAAGGGAGGAAAATGTACCCACTTCTAAATGGATTTTAGGTCGCATTATACAAACTTATCTTGGTAAGGATAATAACATTCGTGTTGTAGACGTCAGAACAAAAACTGGCATATTTAAACGACCAATATCCAAATTATGTGTACTGCCTTTGGAAGAATGAAACAAAATTCTTAACAATTCCTAATTCATTTTTATATAATTTTCTTGCTATGCTAATTGTTTACTTTATATACTATGCATTTCCAATATTTGTATTATGTTGCTTTGTTAGTTTACAAATTGTAAAAAATTGTGTTTGTAGAAATTCCAGTCAATTGTGTTTATTATGTCAAAAATATTGAATGCTTCACATTGCAATGGCGGGCGGCATGTCCGCGCATGCGCGCACTGTCACGAGCGCAGAGCATAGCAGATGATGTTTTCATGTTGAAGAGAACAGCAGCTTTCTCTTTTGCGGGAATTTTCCCCAATATTTACCTTTTCTATGTCATGTGTGTGTCTAAATAAACTAATGAAAGGACACATGGTCCGTCATTTATTTACGTTTAATTTACGAATATCTTTCATCATCTCGATACTTCTAATATCTTAACAAATGGGTCCACCCTATAAACGGGTGTGACGTATGGGTGTGGCAGAAGTCGAATTCTTGGCCATAGATGGCTCCACTGGAAAACAAGAACAATCGCACCCCCTTGCCTTAATGGCATACGTCAACAACAACATATGATTGTAACGCTTGGGTTTGTATTTTATCAGTTTAACAGGCAAAATTTGCAAACCGAACATGAAACATTTTCTTGCAAATGACACACTATTTATTCTAATGCTAGTTTAAACATCAATGAAATTAAAGTATATGTTTAAACGGAGACAATTTTGTTTAACAAAAATTGATAAATACATTTTCTGAAGATAGTTTTTATTTTAAAAACATTATTATTATTATTATTTTTTTTTTTGCATAACTCGTCAGAAAACTAATTTTAAAACATTCTATTGTATTTTCATTATAAGTTTATTCACGTTTATATTGAAATGCATGAATTAAATGGCAATCGGCAACTTTAGACTTAATTTTTATTAAAGAGCGTGTTTCTTACTTTTAAGTACAATAAATTAAATTTTTAACCAGTCAGGTTAAAGTTCTCTTACAGTCGTGCTAACCATGAGAAGTTTCCGTATGTTTTCTTTGTGTAACGCAAATACGGGTTAGTTTCACGGAAAAAGTTTTTCATGGAAGCAGTTTTGCTCTTCTTTTGTTGCTTGATCTGGAAGTTACTTTATAGTTTGGAGTTTCAAAATTATACGGAAATAGAATTCTAACACGAAAATTGAATTCTAACAGCAAAATGACTCTGCTGTTCACCATTAGTATAAGAAAAAATTTCTCACCAAAAGTTGGAAATAGTGTACTAAAGTAGATCTCTTTGCGTGTAAATTACGTTTATTGTTCGAATGATTAAAAATTCTTAATGATCTCATTAAGAATTTTATGGTAAACATATGGCGAACACATTTTTCATTCTATATACCGTCATTTTATTAATATTTTAAAAACATCCTACGTTTAACAAATACTACATTAATAAATGCAATTGAAAATTTATGTATAAATCAAATGAAAAATTAATTATAATGTCTAGTAGTAGCAGATTTCACGACTTCATAGCAAAGTTTAACATTAAACATTCTAAACGTATCCGAACTGTCATAAAAAAAAATTTTGGAAACTTTTTTAAAATTTAGTTTATTTTTTCAAAAAAAATTAATAATAAAAGCGTCTATTTTTATTTATACAGGCGCGAAATAAATTACCTCAGGTATTATATCTAAATTTTACCTAGTATCCGGAATCACCGGGTAACAAAGTTTTTGCCGGGTACGCAGCAAAATTTTTGGATCCGGTACATCTCTAGAAATTATAGGTTAGAAATTATTAAAACTATTACAAATGGAAATTTTTTATTAATCTGAAACAGTTATAAAAATTATAGATCAGAAATTATTATAGATTTTTCTTCTTCCTTTGGTACTTCAAGTATTAAGGAACCATTCTCGTTCTCCTTAAAGTAAGGAATAATTTTTGATCGCATCGCAACTACAAGTTTTTCATGAAGACAGCAATAATCAAAGTCTGAAAAATTAGTTCCGTTTACGAGGAAGAACCAATCACAGTAAGAAAATTCTTTGCAAATCATTTGTAAAGTAGATCTCTTTGATAAAGAGTCCACTGATTTGAGAATGTTGATTCTTATAGTTCTTGGAATAGACACCAAACGATAAATCAAGACCAGTGCTGTAAGAATACTCAAACATACATACCATAATCTTGTGATTAAAAATAGAATCATGAATAGATGGTTAAGGGGTAGAATACACACAGCTTCAAAGTGGATCCGGTCTCCAGAAGCGCTATATTTAAAAAATTTACACATCCCCGAAGTAGGAAAGTAAATTTCGCGGTATTCTGACCATGTTAGCGATCCTACCGGCAAAAAAACTTCTGTTGCGGTGTTGCCATTTGCTTGAAAGAAATTCACGAGCATTATTAACTGTCCCACTGAAATCCCAAAGTTGCAGATTTCCAAAATTACGTAAAGAAAAGTGAACAGTTTATGTTTTCCACGGCTAAGTAACAGGTAACTAACAAATCGATCGAGATATGAGTTCTTTTGTTCCTTTTGATAACTTTCGCAGCGTTCTAACAAAATGGCGCTACATCTGGATACGTATGTTTTCCACACAAAATTAGGCAGATAGAAGACAAATGCCTGGAGTATGAACATCAAATTTACCCATTTGTAGAAAGATTGGTATTTTAAGAAGTTATCAGACGGCTGAGACATTGAACTGTATCCTCGTTCTCTGCCAAACAGTGTCGTTGGAATCACATAAACTGATTCGGAATAACATTTAACTTCCAAATAACTTTGGGGAATCACATCTGGAGGAGCCAAGCATGAGAAAGAATCGCCAAAAGCAAGTTTGCAGGTAACAATCAGGCTGAAGAAAAGCAGAACGCTCGGTGTCCATAGTGCACTAACTCGAAATACGAAACTGCATCTGACTGGAGAATTTTGATAACGAATGCAATAATTAATAATTCTTTTCATCATTTTTATTCCAAAATAGCGTTTAATAGACGATTTTAATTTCCTTTATTACCAGCCAAGATAAAAATCGATTTTTTGAAAAGAAAAATTATTTTAAATCACTTCATGATTACGCTGTAAGTTTTCCTTTCAAAACTGGTCATTCGACCAGCAGATTCTTTTTCTTCAGCGAATTATTTTGATTCCCCCTCCCTTCCAACCTGCTGATGCAGCTACAAAAGGAAATCATAAAAGATAAAATAAATAAAAAAACAGCGAACAATGTAATCGTGCTAAAGGAAACAAAGAGAAATAAAATTTTCTTCTTCATCCGTTTATGGCTTTTGCTAGAAAATAAAGATGGGTGTTAAAAGAAATAAATTTTTTAAAAATACAAAGCGGTGAATCACTTCTAAAGGTGTTGATATTTATTAAAAAATCACGACGTGGCTATCCGTTTCAAAACAGATATATTTTATTTTATAATCCTGACTCTAGTTTAATATTTGAGCACGAAAAAAATATATGCTAATACTAAAGAAAGAGTTTAAATGTCTATATTTTTTCAGCCTTTGTTCTAAAATTCTGAAATTTAAACAGCGAGTGCAAGGGGAAACCTTGAAAATAACTGTTATTATTTTGCCTTTTTTTTTTAATATTAATTTTTTATTAGAGAAATATTTAGAAGAATTCTCTTTTCATAATATATTTCTCAGATGAATTAATTTAATTACAAATAAAAAAAGAAAAGAAAAAAAAAGGAAAACGAACCATGTGAAGAAATTTCTCAAAAGAAAAGGCCTGAGTTTGAAAATTATCTAAAAAATGCTCCATAATCAGAAACTGAATACTTTTTCTTTTATTTAAGGAATATATTTTTTGGATGAATAAAAAATATTGGAATTATAAACTTTTTCTTGACGTGATCTGTTAAATTGGAATAGAATATAAAATAATTGCACAGTGGGCCAGAGGACCATGATCTTTGGCTAAAAGTCAAAATTAAATTTTCAATTAAAATATGTGTGGGCAGTTTCAATAACGCCCAAATTAAGTATTCATAATCATTCCAAACATAATTTACTTTTTGGACCGACGAGAGTACAATGTAGTGAAAAATATATTAAAAAAAAATTTTTTTTAATGTAACTTTTAAATTTATATTTCAGAAATATATATAAGAATTTCACCTTACTGTTGCATTTTTATCAGAGTAATTAGTCTGAAATTATAGTAAAATTTTTCAATTTGTTGAATTAGTTAATACTCTTGACAAACTTATAGTTTATATCTTATCATTTGACATTTTATAATGTTTGACTCACTTTCGAAACTTATCTCCAAAAAATTTCCACGAGGTAATTAGCTAAACTTTTTTTTTGTTGTCTTCTTTGATGTTTCTTCTTTCGAAAAAACTTGTCCCATTTTGCCCATATTGCAAAGGTGGACTAAATATACCGCGAAACAAAAATTATGTTTTTTCTTCATGTTTTCTCGTATTTTATAATTAATTCGCGCTATTTTGTAATATTATTTCGGAAATATAATTAGCTTTTCATTTTTTATATAAAATTACGAAAATTATTATATTTTCATTGCTATATTTAATTATTTAAACGTACTATATTATTATTATTATTTTTTTTTTTGCTCGCCATATTTCAGCCGCCATTTTTTTTTTTTTTTGGAATTTTTAGTGTAGTTCAAAATTTTAACTATGAATTCAATTTACCTGCACATGAAAACCCCCAAATTTTGAAACAAATTTTTATCGAAATACTAATTTTGGCCACGAAACCTTAGATGCTGGCCCACTGTGCATTGCATGTATTATCATTTTATCTCTTTATTTTACGCCTTACTCCAAATTATTTGAACTCTTTTTCATCAAATTAATTCAATTTTTTTTGCTTTCCTTAATGTGTACAATAGTAAAATTCGCAAGTTTTGAAAAAAGAGACAGAATAAAATGAAAATTATTTAGTAACTAAGCCTATATATTCTCCTGATACCCAACGACCAATATATTGGACAGCATTTGATATAATTTTAGTACTTCAAAATTAATACTTAAAAACTTGTATTTCAGTTCAGGTGTTTCTATAAAGGATTGCCTATGTAAAAATATAATCAGACTTATCTTCGTTGGGCAAAATTTTTGATTATAATGAAGACGTAATAGAAAGGTTTAAAATTTCATTTAGAATTCCTGACACATAATCATTTCACGTCATGAATCGATAAGCAATCCTATTTTAGTCTTGTGAAATTTGTTTAATGACCGAATTGTGAAGAAAAAATATCCTAATATATATATATATATATATATATATATATATATATATATATATATATATATATATATATATATATATATATATATATATATATATATATATATATATATAAATTAATACGAAGGCAAATTTATATTTTTCTTATGTTGTTGTTGTTGTTTCTAATGCACTTGCAAATGCAAGCCTGCCTGATGAAACTAAGCGAATTTGAGACAGAGGGTGCGTTTCTTGTTTCTTAGTGGCGCCATCTATGGCCGAGAATATGACTTCAGCCACACAAACGCCACAGCCCGTCTGTTTATAAGTCTGACCCATTCATTCATCCACAGATCGTAATTTTGACCTGAACCAGAGAACGATCAATCTTCAATCCAGTACCCCCAGAGGTATGATTTGTAATGGGAATATGGAGGACCTTGTCACCTGACTGATTTCACGTGCACTAGTCACCATTTACTACACGTGGAGTACTCTATCGGCAGGAATCGAACTCTGGCCTTTTTTTTACATGGGCCCAACACCCTGCTAACTAGGCTATCCCGGCCCTTTTTTTATGTCATAATTGAAAATGGTTTAAAAAAATTATAAAACTTAGATCATTGATTTTTTTCTTTAATTTTCATCGTATTTATGAGTTTACTTTATAATGTATATTTTTAAGTAAAAATCGCCTTTCTGCGATTTTTTAAAGCTTTGGTCTCAGAAGATAAAGGCCATTCTAGGCCTTAAGTATCTTTGGATCAAATGTCAAAAAATTAAAATAAATTTTATACGTATTCATGAAAAAAATATTTTTAAAGTTATAATTTCTTCTGCTGTGGAATAACCCTTAATAAATTTACAGAATGTATTAAGATATTCTGAGAATATCTTAATAAATTCTGTAAATTTATTTACGGTTATTCCAAGGGATAATAATTCCATGTTGTTATTTGGACCAACTAACAGCGATTAGGCTCTTACTTTGGTTCTAGATCATGTAAACAATGAAGTTAGTTGCTGACTTGCAACAACAATTTTCAAAGCGGCTGGTGACAGGGAACAATCATTTCCATAATTTCGACAATTCTCTGAATTCCACTTAAATGCAACATTTACAAATTTGTGGTTTCTACAATGTTTAATTCGCGCAGCATATGTTGGGTGTTCGGTAATGACTGCCCTTAATATGCATTTTTAGAATCCTCGTATTTGCCCTCTAGGGTCGCATATTTATATTTAAGATAGGAAAAAACCAAAACGTTTTCCAAATCTAACTAATAAACTGATGATTTAAGTTTATTGAAGGCGGGACAGAAAAATCAAAACCTATTTGATTGCTGGAGAAAATTTAGTACGGTTTTTCTTAATTCCACATTATACGGTGGTTTATAGCATCCTTGAATGTGCTCAATATGATGAGCAATAAAGAAATCTTTTTCGAAAAATCTAGAAATCATTTATAGGTTAAAAATCTCAAAATATTAGCATTATTGTATCGAGATAAATAAATAAATAAAAAACGCAAACTTTGATTATGAACAGGATGATGCTCCCCTTTAACATAAAAAAAAAAAAAACTTAGTAAATCATAAAAATTATTTTAATTTTAATAATAATAAAATGATGGCCTCTACAAGCTATTAATCGAAGGAGAAAAGAATATCGTTTGTTCTAAAATATTTCAAAATGATTTATTTATTTTTAAGTTTAAACACAAATGAAATAAATTTCACGCCTCATAAAGCTCAAATAAGAAAAGAAAACAAACATTGAAAACCACTAAACTACTAATTGACTGTAGCTAACTTTATAAAAATGTATCTTAAAATGACTATACTCTACAAGAATAGGTGGCTTACTGCGCTATTCAGTGAAAAAGTTTGGCTTTACCTATTTCGAAAACAGTATAGGATAACGAAAAATTTGAGTAAGAAAGTTGCAGACCATCATCAAACTTGTGAATATTATAGCTAAAAAAAAGTAATAAATAAATAAGAATTCGAAATTCATTTGTTTGTAAGTGACTTTTCATATACTGTGAAGCATAAGAAAATGTTTATCATAAGTGCTTATTTTTAATGCTCAAAACAGGAAATAAATGCATTATTTTCTCCACTTTAATATCCACGAGATTAAATTCATATTCTACAACGTTCTAATTTACAGTTTTCGAGTTAGAACGACAACAGTTTTCTACCAAGTGGTGCTGTAAAGAATCTTAAATTTGTGAAACGTATAGTTACTTTATTATACATAGATACCATTTTTATAAATATAGCTGCAGCCGTTCGTCAATTAAGAGGGTAATTTCAAACTTTGTGTATCTCTGCCCCATTACTCCTATCGTTTTCAGAGAAGAGGGATTATCGGGGGGGGGGGGAACATAATTTTTGAGGCTAAACTTTTTCTATTTTTTCACACATATTTTTACAATGTAAAAGGCGTGTTTAAAATTATTTGAAATCGTTTAAACTTAGATTTTAGTTAATTTTATAAGCTATATCAAATTTTTTTTTTTCGAAAGCTGTTATTTTGACTTTTTTCGCTTTATTATTTATTTTTTTTTCCTCTTTGGACCTTGAAAAGATCAATTAAACATAACTATTTTCCAACTTTAACTTTCATAACAAAGGGAACATTCTGCGTTGTTAAGGAAAAATTTTGTCAAACTTGCGACTGGTTATAAAAATAAACTTTGGTCAATTTTTCTATGTTTCCAGAAATATTACGTAAAATTTTTCTTAGTTGAAAGCAGTTGAGAAGAAATTCGATCTTTTATTTTTTTTTAATTTTTTTTTTTTTAATTCCCAACTCGTCTGCAGTTTCTGAGCAAGGAAGTTGTATGAGAAAAAATTTTCTAGAACACAGTAAAACGTTTTATTTTAAGTGATAACTTATACAATATATTGTTCGGTTAAATAAAACTAAATACTCTTGAAAAAAAATACATTGTCAATTAAGTTAATAATCAATGGACAATGTTACGGGACCGTCGCTAAACTTTGCAGGGAGGGGGGGGGGGGGGAGGTTAAATAATTTTTTCCCCGTGGAAAAAAAAATTTACTACCAATTTCTTTAGGAAATGGAATGACTTAGCTTCCCAAATTTTCGCCTATTTAATTAAAATAATTATAAATTTTATTTCTTCGAATTTTATATCGTCTTTTGTTTTTTATATTTTATTTATGCCGCATAAACAGCCCTTACCAGTAAGGAATTATGCGTATCAGGGGGTCCATTTTAATAATTATCTAATATTGTTTAAATGAATCTTTTTTTTTTCTAAATCTAAAATTTCAATTTATAAGAAATTTTTTTGTGCCCCTTACAGACATGCAGACTACTGTCTACTTTCTATTTCAGCTATATGAAAAGATAGAAAATATGGTTTTCATATTTCCAATGCTAAAAATCAATAGAAACAAAACTGAAATTTAAATTTTTTTTTTTTTTTTTTTTTCAAATATTATCGGCGTGGAGAGCAAGGCAAATAATCCATTCTCCCTACTCTTACAAAAACTCTATTATTTTTTTTAAATTATAAATGCAGAACACGATAATCTAGTTTTTATTATTACTTATTTATTTTCTAATCGTATTTCGAAATTTTGATTAAGAACAAAGATGCTACTTCCCTCCTTTCTAAACGTCACGCATGACCGTTATTTCTAAATCATTAGGAAAGTATTTAATTGAAATGAAAATGCGATAAAAGTTTTTAATATTTTAGTTTGAGAGAAATGTGACAGTAAAATAAAAAGATGCGAGAAACGTTAATACACCTGCTTCCGTCTTCGAGTGATAAACAACACGGAAGCTACCTCACCTATTTCCTTTTTTATAATTTCTGGACTAGACTAATTGGATTCCTTGCAAACATACATCCAAACGAATTCTTGTTAAACAACAAACCTTTGAAAAATATTTATTTTTACAACGAAGACAAATATGTATCAAAAATTTCTCAGTAAGCTGATTCCTAAACGACAACTACCAGACAATTTCATATTTTACCTGCACTACAGATGGACTGTACTGCTGTTGGTAACACTCTGTTTAATTGTAACCTGCCGACTGTTTATCGGTAACACTTTTGCTTGTGAAGCTACCAACATTTCTGCTTCTCAACGCCTTATAGAAACTGGTTGCTATGCTGGTAATGTCTATTCCCTCCCTGGAGAATATTTTAATGATGTAAACGGTCCTACAGCGGATCCAAGTACTCAGGGTTTTCGAAGGTACCAAACTTACTACTCTTGGGTGAATTTGTTCTTCTTGGTGCATGCTTTTAATTTCTACTTGCCTCATTTGCTATGGAAATCATATGAATCTGGCTACTTAGTCGTTTGACTTCAGGCATCGAAAGTTATAAAGGAGAGAAACGGAGCATGGAACTTTGTTATCTTGCCAAGTACATACTAGTTACGCAAGGTAAGCACAAACTGTACACATGCTTCTACATTTTGTGCGAGATCTTTAATTATTGCGTGGCATTGTCGCATACTCTGTGGCTGGTGTACTTTTTTGATGTTACCGGTGTGCCCGATTTCCTACATTTTCAAATCAAAACCTGGTCGGACTTCCAGTTGTTCTATTTCCCCAAATACGGTATCTGTACCTATCATGAACTTTATAGACATTTCACGCCTGCTCAAGAATACAGTGGTACATGCCTGTTACCTTTAAACCAACTATATATGCTGATGTTTCTCTTCGTCCATGCTTGGTATATTTTCTTAACCATCTCGGCTGGAATCGTGTTGGTGTTTCGAATTGTTCTTTTAATACCTTCTGTGAGAATGGGTGTTACACGTTTCTATGCGCCACTACCGGAGAGACCGATTCTGAAATCTCTGTGCAGCAGACTGTCGTACTCTGATTGGCTCTTCTTGACTAGATTCCAAAGGGTTATGAACGACATTGATTTTGCCCAAATGTTGGAAAAAATCACCGTGGTGTCTCAGTTCAAGACTTACGAAGTTGACAGCGATGAAAATAAAATCTGTATGTGTGATGAGTATCCAAGAGATCTTGATAACTCAGATACTACTTCACCTGTATAAATAGTCTACTGAGTTTTATAAGATTATTAGTGTATTTGAATTTCAAAAAAAAAAAAAAAATTATCTATGTTCAGTTCCGATTTTATTGATAAAAAAATGGCAATGAGCATTATATAAGGAGCGCTGCGAGTCGAAACAGGAAAATCATTTAACATTTTAAGAATTGAACATTCTATGAAATTGAGGGCAAAACTTCTGTATTAGACCATCAAGGGATATAGTATGTAGAAAAATTTAAATAAATGTAGAGTTTGAATTATGGGAAAATGTGTTTTTGTATCATGAAAACTTCCTGCTAAACTATTCTTTAATACATATTTATTTTGCTCCCTTTTTATTATGTAAATTATCCATATGCACAAACTAATTACATCTGCACAATTTAAGTATTTAATTACGACTTCTTTAAAATTTAAGCTCTAAAGAACTATTCGTTCAAATTTTTCCTGACAAAATTACTTTATTTAAAAGGACCTAAAAAAAATTTTTTTTTACTAGTATTATTAAACAAAATAGTAAAATATACTAAATTATTTTTAAAATTTTTTTCATGGAATTATCTTTGGAAATTGTGTAAAAAAATGCTTTGATTCGTTTAAAAATTCTCGAGATGTGGCGCAATACGCAAAAATAACAGTTAGGGGTTCACATTTTGGACCTATCTTCGAACTAAACGATGGATGGAGTTTTGAAAAAGAATATAACAAAAACAATCTCGAGTTCTTGGCCTACTCGACTTCTGGTTTGAAAGTTTGCTGCTGCTTATTACAGCTTATTCTGCGAGGCGATATTTAAAACAGATAATTTGATTTCAACAAAAGAAATAAATTTTGTAATTTCTGTGCTCAAATATGCTGTATTTCATAAGATATTGATGTTAAGTAATTCTGTTGAGATTAAAGTGAAATTTTATTTAAGTAATTTATAGATATAGTGTTAAAAAAGAAGATGGTTGCTAGATTTAAAAATAACTGGCTTTTTTGGTAGTCCAGTCCTGATTTGGCCACTTTTTATTTGTTTATTACTGTTTGTTCTTGTTGTATGCGGTGTACCATCACATATGTTAGTGTCAGCATATTGTTCGGGCTGCGAAATTTAGTTCCTTTTACAAATTATCATTTAGGTTTAAATTTCGAAGTTGGTATATTGTTGATAAGATCCGAAATGTTTTATAACGATTCTCCCCCCCCCCTAAACTAAATGTTAAGCTACACAGTAAGAACCACTTTGCATTTCAGACTTAGAACTTATTGCAAACACTAACTAAATATTATGTATACAAGAAATACTACACGCAGTTTATGGATTGTTTTTTCAGGAGCTATTTGATTTGTCGTTTCTCAAAATTTCCGTTTTTATTTATTTTTTTTTTTTAAGTTCCGATATTTTAATTACCATATTATGGCTAAGAAATTTCGAATTTTAATAATGACTTTTTACAATTTTTTTTTCCGTGGCGATTGCATCGTAAATCCTCATAAATTTCCGATTGCTTCTTCTGTAGTCATTAGTTACTCTTCATTTTTCTAGACATTTCTAGGAATTTTTTTTAAATAGTAATTTTTAAAATTAAATTATAAGGCATTTTTAGTCTAGAAATGTTTTTTAAATTAAATTATTTTTGTTTGAATATATATATATATATATATATATATAAAATAACAGATTTCAATTCAATTAATTTTTCGATTTTGATAAAATTTAATGTTGAAATATTATTAAAAAATTTTACCCTCAGATTTTAAAATTTCTTTAATTGCGTTTTAGATTCAATAGTATAAAAATTCAATAGTCTCGAAGCAAGCAATTTTTACAGTAAACATTCAAAGATTTTTTGATTTACTTATTAGTTTCTTAATATGGCAAATTATTTCCACCATATAAATTTCACATCAGCACATATTGATATCCTGGAATATTGTTTTATTCCTATGAATGTTGATTCTCTTGTTAATGACATTAGTTCCTCACTATATCCTCTCTATGGCACGTGGAAATGCATTTTACCCTGATTTGCACTTTGCAGTCACTGAGGTATTTCTTGTTCGTCTTTCATTTTTCTCTTTCTTGGCTACTGTGGTTTTTTAAGTTTTGTTTCTCACCTTTATTTTTCCACTTTTCATTGGCAACATTTCAGATTTCTTATCACTTTTGTTTTTTCTCATTCACATCTGGCAAGTCTTGAAAATGAGCATCTATTTTTGAAACATGTTGACTGCTATTTATATATTTTTTAAGCAAATGTAGTTTTTAACCAGGTAGTTTAAATATTATTTGAAGTTAGTAATTTTGAAGAAACAGAACAAGTACTTTAGTTATTGTTGTAGTTATTTTAGTTACTTTTGTAGTTTAATATTAGTTCATTGTTGTTAAACAAAAGCAACTGAATCCACAGTACGTTTTTATGGGTGGTCAGAAATACTAAGGAAAAAAATCCTGATTTTTGTTTCTGGAAGTCTAAATTTTATTTTTA
Source organism: Parasteatoda lunata (assembly GCA_949128135.1). Taxonomy (NCBI): domain Eukaryota; kingdom Metazoa; phylum Arthropoda; class Arachnida; order Araneae; family Theridiidae; genus Parasteatoda; species Parasteatoda lunata. The sequence goes on from OX421971.1 coordinate 25,082,889, forward strand.
AATATTTAGTTATGCCTTATTCTCATACGTAAAATATATTACTAACCACTTAAACTGGCTAATAGAGTTTTTTTTTAAGTGGTTAAAATACCAATTCCTTTGGAAAAAATATTGGACTTTTTGATATCTCAAATTAGAATTCATTTTCACTGATTTTTAGGGTATTTTATTTCCACACTTATAAAGCGCCTAGACTTTTCTCTGTTCCGCAGTGGACTGATCGTAAAGACAGGGTTCCCAGAAGAACACCGAAGTCAAGCATCACTGGCAGTGGTCAATAAGCGGGTGGGTAATCACTTTGATTAGCCCGTGTAGGGACTACACCAAAAGGACCAAAGCAGAGGAGTCATCCCCTCTACAGAGGATCAAAATTGTGATAGCATCTCTTTGGATCGTCCTCAAGGGTGTTTCCTAGACAGTCGCCAATAGCCCATTGTGTAGCTCTAGTGTAGCATAAATAAAAAACCAACCCGTCCTTCCTCCGCCCCTTTCCCCCCCCCCCCCCCCAAAAAAAAAAAAAACGTTTTTTAGGTTTAAAACTATCTTGAAATAACAGGGGTTTGTCTAGGTTTTTCTGAGAGGTACCAATTTTATGAAAATTTAGACATAATTTGTGAAAATTAAAAATTATGGCAAAAATATGGATTTTTTACGAGATACAAAAATAAAATTTTAAGAAAAAGTACTTTGTGAAACTACCGTTTTTCCTAAAGTTGAATTTGTGAAAGTACTGCTAAGCGGTAGTAAATTTGGGATGGACAGTACCCTGAATAACCATAGATTCTTTTAAATGCCTGGATGGAAGATTTTTTTTTTTATTTACTTAAAATATAGGGAAATTGATTGAGCTGGTTTTGAAATCAAAAACCTTGACTCAAACCGGGTTGAATAGTGACACAAGATAAAAACCCTGAAAATTGTATGAGCGAAAAATCAATATCAAGATATAAATTTTTATGATTCATATTTAACATAATTTTTTGAAAAAAGGTTTATAACTAAATTGCCTATCAATGAAGAATGTCAAATTTTAATAGTTACTAATTTAAGAAAAATCTTAGTTCTCACAAGAATCGTGATATTGGATTTTTAAAATCGTCAATCGCGATAATTGATTTTAAAAATAAGAATCGCAATGCTTAGCTTTTAAATCACGTAAAAATACGAAAATCGATGTTTCATATTACAAACAAGTGAATATAAGTCACAATATTTTACTTTAAAAACATGTGAATACAATCCATGACAATGGATTTTTAAATCGCGTGAAAACGAATCGCAAAGTGTAACTTTTAAATTAGATAAATACGAAAAAGGATGTTTATTTTGAAACCACATGAATAAGAATCACGATATTAGCACATTCCGGCTCAGTTACAAATATTAAAAATGGCGACATTCTCCCTAACCAAAATAAATACATTGGCAGACTTCTGCCCTTTGGCATAAGAATCACGTATATGTAAGCGTCTTGTTAGCGGAAATTAGCAAAAGTTTCAAAATTTGAATTTTAGATAGAGGAATTTTGTGAAAATTGCGTAGGATTACGTGTTCTTGATTAGTTAAAACTTTGAGAAACAAGAAATTTCGCGATATTCCCAGAAAACTCATATTCCTATTTTTTTAGACCCAGAATACAATAACCCTAGTCAAATAGAAAACAAAAATGGTGAAAAAAAGCTTTATAAAATATATAAAAGGAATACATATAACAAACAAGTGTATATATTAATTTAGAGGTTTGAAATAACAATTTAGTTAGGATGTGAAACTATTTTATCAATCATCCGATAAACAGTTTTAATGCGTCAATTATTTGAGTTCTTTTCACGGGTGCCAGGTTTCTTTGACACCATATTCGTCGCTAAGAACTTCAAACCCGTTTGAAGAGGAAGAGAATTACAGCTTTAAGTATTCAATTTGAGTTATCAAGACTTGATAATGAACTTAAGTTAGAGGGAGATATATTTTTATCAGGCATCTGATAAGCAGTTCCACAATGATAATAATTATTTGAATCTTTTGCACTAGTGCCTGCTTTTTTCATACCATCAAAGGTTATTTCAATTTGCCTTATATCATGGAAGTTTCTTTTGCTTGAGGAGAAGCAATGAGATGGAATTTCTCCGGAAGAATGAAACTGGGGTGAGTTTTCAGGGTTCCAAATTGGAGTGGAAAAGTTTATTTGTTTTGCATTTTGACCCAGGCGAGATAAAGACGCTTCACTCGTAGAACTGTTGACAAAATTCAAAGTCTTCTCAGTTGGTGACCTTAGCTGACTTAGAGTTGCAGAAGAATGAGCTCCTGGAAAAAGATTAATCTCATGTAAAATCATAATTTTTATTTTATAAAAGTGTTTAATTAAGAGTGTGATATTAAAGTAGTACAGTTTATTTATTTGGAAATAGATTACAGGATGTGTTCAGAAAGAAATGCCATTAAATTTATTGAAAGGCATTCCAGCATGCTTACACCAGTTGGAATCTGTAAAGAAGACCAACTTACATTTGCAGAATCGCTAAATTGTCTCCAACTTTTTGGAGAGTAAAGACAAACATTTATGTAAAGCCTATTTTTCTCTCTCTTGCAAACCATAATGCATGACTGGATGGATTGCTATTAAGCTTTGTGGGAACTTTGCAATATAAACTTTTATGATAAAGCTTGCAAATGGTGAGGATTATTTGTAGACATGGATGTCACTCTAAAAAACTTTTAAGACTGAATTTACTTTTTGATCAATTAACTTAGTCCAGCATTGCTTGCCAGAATTTTATAGCTCACTGACAATCTATAATAATAACACATATGATCATCAATCTTTAAAAAAAAATATATATATATATACTATTTAATAAATTATTTTACAGCCAACAAAACAGCTAATAGTGTATTTACATCAGTCACTGAATAACAAGCCACTAATTTTTTTTCTTAGCTCCATAAATTTCATTTAAAAAAAAAAAATCTTAATTCAACTTTGGCTAGCATATCAAAACGTTGGAGGAAAAAATGCTAATTTATGCAGATTTAGATTCAACAATAGAATAAATTTTGTTGATACAAGCAGATGTTAAAGTTTAATCTATTCAATTCTGTCATTGAAGTGTAACATCACTATTTAATCACTAATTTTTTCATTAAAATGTAATATTTTTTTAAAGAATTTTTTTTTATTTTATCTAAATGTGAAAGAGATATTAATTGATGGAGTTTAGTTCACATAGACAGAAGAGTGGCACCCATGTTTGTCGGAATGCCAACACAAAGGGAGCATTTTTTGAAGGTCTTGTACAGATCAGAAAAGAAAAGCTCAGACTAGAAGGCCAACAATGAGCATCGAGAAGAACCAGATTAGTGTGACCAAATTTTTGAATTTAGACCATTATTTGAAGGCAGGAGGATTAAACATTCCAAGATGTTCTAGATTGTAGACAACTGGAAATTTTATTATGACACTGCACCTTGACAATCTGACTTCTCTGTGTCAATATGTGTAGAACAAAATAGTAGTTTTAAAATGATATTCTATGTAGAAATTCTATTTCAATAGGAATTCCTTCAGGGAATTTTTAAAAATTTACAGAAACCAGGAGAATTTTTATTAAATCTTTAGATAAGGAGAAACTGAGAAAATTCAGTAGAATTGGCAGTTCTGCACTTGATAAAAAAAAAGGCTCCAAAGCTCTTTAAAGGGGCAGAGACAATTTAACACATAAAGTGACTCTCTTTTACCGATCGCAATTAAAATCTGATCATTAAATCCAAAGTTATTTAGGGTGATACTTTTTTTAACACTGTGGACTGGTGTACAATCCTAAGAATCGAACATATTTTTGAAGATAATTCAAGAAATAGTGAACCAAATCAAGTGGAATAAAATATGAATGTAATTTCTATGTATTATAAAAAAGTTAATGAAATGGTGCAGTGATATGGCATTAATGGAGTGCTTAATAAGGTCCCTTGACAACAATGCAGGTCTAAAAAAAAACAAACTTATATTTACTGTTTATGAAGTTTTTTTTTACACAGGCTTGGTAGAGTAAATGGCAGTCTTGGGTGGCAAACGCTCTACCAAGAGCATCCCAGATATGAGATTTAGGTCTGACTCTATTCTTTGTCTTCAAGGTACTCTGTTGTCGCTTCCACAGAAATGAAGGCATTGCTGAAGCATAGGGCTCAGCAAAGTCAGGCAAGCTACATGCTGAAAAGGCAAACAGGTGGTGAATTCCTATACTTTTGCCTTCAGCCACGATGGCTCAGGGGTTTGATAGAGCGTTTGCCTTCCAATGAGGAGAACCAGGTTCGAATCCCAAAGGTTGCTGGTCGCTACGAATCCGCATCCGGCTTGCACCGACAACAGTATGACGTGAAATATCGTCAGTGGTAGATGGATCATGGATTAAAGTCCCTTTGCCGTCAGGCTAAGCGTGGTAGGTTCTTGTGTAACGCAATGCAGGCTAATTGTAAAATTTATTGGGGGCTCATCAGTGAAGAAAACAAAGAACCAACTCCACCTGCATCTATGGTTGACATGTTTCCATTGCCAATTTATTTAGGCTCTTTTATAATCTAAAGATTCAGGAAAGCCTCTTGCATTTTCAGAGATATAGCACAGAGATCTTAAGAGATAAGATCTTTCATAAGTGTTGTTGGTCTACAGTTCATTGTAATAAGTTACAGACATACAAGGCTAAGTTGAACAAGAAACACTTTGATGTCAAATATATTCAGGGGGATAGCCGGCCTGATCTCCAGACCTAAATCTTAAGATCATGCCTGAGAAGAAAAACAATTATAACTGATAAATACTTCCAAAGCTAAAATCTGTCTTAATGCAGTGGGATTTACTGCGCAAATCTTGTCTATTATAAACAGCATGAGAGTGCATTGTCGTCAAGGGTAATGATGTATCATATTAAACACTCCAATATTCAAGCTATGCTACACCATTTTTGTACTGTTATAAAAATTAAATCATCTAGGTGGATGAAATTTTGCATGTTTCGCCATTATTTCAGGAACTTTTTAAAATTGAAAATTTTTACAGCACACTTACATAATCCATATAATAATCATTTTATTTAACAATGGTCAGAAACATTTCAAACTGCAAGGTATACAAATTTTTATATCATTTAAAAATTTGAAGAAAATCAGCCAAATAGTTTGCAAGTTATAATTTTTTTTTAAAAGAAGTGCTTTTTAAAAATTTTAATTTCCAAAGAACTATTGACAGATTGAGTCATAAAATACACAATTTAAAATATATAAAAATTTCTATACCAAACAATAAATGTTTTTTTCAGACTGCTATTAAATGAAACAAAAAGTTATTATCATAAAGTATATATATATATATTTTTGCATAGAAATAATTATTTTTGGATAATATTGTGTAAATTTTTGTGTGTGATTATCTTTAAGTTCTGAGGAATGGTAAAAGGCCCTCTAAGTGAAATTAGCATTAAGGGGCCTAAAATTTTAGCCACCCTTCTGACTACACCATTGTGACCTAACTAACCAGATTGCATACATTCCTCACAATTTGAAGGTGAAGAATTGTAATCTGATAAAAGAAAGGATTTATTACTAGGACTAAAGAAAGGAAAGGTTTATTCAGAGAAATATGTTTCTGCCTTATTTTATAATTCAATTACTAGTAATAATAAAATAATTTCATAAAATCAAACCATTTAAGCAATAAAATTAGCCTCTAAGTACATGAAAATTTTATCATTAAAAGAAATTATTCAAGGTAATGTTTTCCCCCCGTTTCATTAAACATCTTAAAATAATTTTTTATAATGCATTACAAAGAGGAAGCAAAGTGGCACAACTAAATATTTAAATTTATGAATTTTACAAGAAGATTCCTAAAGCATAAAAATTGGTTTAAATGTGTTCTTTTTATTCCTTAAAATATGTGCCAAAATAAAAACACAATGAAATTTACTTATCTAACTAAAACATAAAATTTACCTTTGTTGAAACTATCAGCTGAAACTGGAAAATTATAAGATGATTGAAGATATTGGGGATGAATTTCACCTTCACTAAGAGAATAGTCTTTTTCCTGAAATAACAACACATTTTAGATATAACCTTAAAATAAAACAAAGCACTATTAGAATATTTGAATCATTAGCAATATAAGTGACGCTAATTATCAAATACAAATAGTTCATCAATTAGGTGTTTTTTCCAAAGCAAAATAGGAATCTAAAATAATGCCAAACCTAGTAATCCTACTTAGATAATTTGAACAAATATTACTTATAAAACAAATATTACAAATATTGTTTATTAAATAGAACAAATATTACAATTATTGTAAAAATACTCAAAAGTAAAATAATGGAATAATTTCATTTGATGTTAAAAAGTAGTTTAGTTATTTATTTTATAATTATTGTTGCATTTTGATGTTTTATCAAGTTAAAAACATCACCTGATTGAAACCTTTACCAACATTTTTAAATACAATTCAAACACTAATCCTAAAAAGTAGTCTTAAACTTATACCACATTCCAAATGGGCTTATTCCACTATAACGGAACATTTCATAAATCAGTCAATAGTATGTTAAAAAGTTAAGCTTTCTCACGAATACCCATTGTGGGTAAGAGGGTAATAGATATTGAGGCTTTACATTTTTATGACCAAGGTTATGATGATGGCCAATGGCCAGTAATGCACAGTTCATCCTTGCACCCAGGACAAGTTGTGTGAACTTCAAGCCCTTACCGGTGATGGAATGCCACTGCTACTAATCACCACTGAGTAAACTCCAAAAGAAAGGACATATGAAGACAAAATAAGAAATATTGATAACTTGATTTGATATTACTTTTTGAGAACAACAAATAAACAGAATGGTTATATTTTATTTTTATACTCGTCGTTGAATAGCCAACCCAATTTTGAGTTTACGGCTACTAATGTTCATTGCCGTAGCCTTGTAATTTTGAACCCAATCCTGAAGAAAAGGAAACTCCTGGATCAATCAAGTACTCGGAAAAATTTGCCTTTGTGGGGGACTTTTTGGTGGAACTAACCCGCATTTGTGTTACATGGAGAGGAAAGCCATGAAAACCGCCCGTGGTCAGCCTGATGGCGAGGAGACTCTAACCAATGATCCATCTACCACTGAGGATATTTCACGCTAGCACTGCGGTTGGTGCAAGCTGGGTGCAGAATTCAAATCGACCAGCTATGGCTGGGATTGTACCCGGGTCACCTCATTGGTAAGTGAGTGCTCTATCCCTTGAGCCACCATGGCTCCTTAAATATTGATTACAATATTTCTACCAAACTGGGAACAATACTAAGGAAGAGTTTTAATGAAAAGTCAAAGAGAAAAAGATGTTTATTAATATATTGATAAAAATATTTACTAATCAAGCAGATTAACTGTTAAAAAAAGGTATACCCAAAAACAATGAGATTTTCAGAACATGATTTAACGTAGTTAAAAAATTTTAAAGGCAGAATAAAAAGAGTTATTTATTCAAACATGAATCATACTCGAACATCCTGAAGTGTATGACACATGTGTGATGTCTAATATGTTAGTGTAATAATTAAGCCTACAGTATAGTGCAATTATAAGTGATTTCTAAATCAAACAATTAGCTGCAATATCCATAAAAATGTTGCACAGGAAACAATGACATTTAAAAATGTCCCTTCATAGCAATAAACAAAATTCTTTATTTGAAATTCATTATAGGATTGACATTAAAAGATCAAGTGAAAAATTTATAAAATATGTCTTTTTTTCTTTTTAAATAATAATTTAACATTCAATGCTATAACACAGTTTGTATTTCCATGCTTTGAAAAAAATTACTGAGTATAACACAGAGCACTTTGGTAATGTCTATAATTTTTCCAAAAGAATTTTTTACGAGGGCAAAGCTCTTAACTATTTTGATTATTTAATGTTATGGTACAATTTGTATTCACCATAACTAAGATGCAACAACATCATGAGTAAAAAAAAAAAAGTTAATAAGAATTGCAATTAGGTTCGATAACAATAGTAATTTTTTCTAAGAAATTAAACTGTTATAGTGTAACATACAAAGATAAATGTTTTAGAATATTCTTATGTTTTTTTAATACCTCAAATAATTTAAAACTGATATTAAATCTAAGAGAATAATATTTTTTGATGGAACATCCAAAAACCTCAAGCTAGTTCAAAATATCTTTAGCAGATTGTTTGTTCTCTTTGCATAATATAAGTGAAAACACTATAATAGCATTGGTATATAAAAAAATTTACAGCTGATTATCAAACTTATAAAAATATTTTGCATAATCAGTAAATATATAGTACATGTTTTTAGATTCATTTTTAAAAATACACCCTATATCTTAAGATCATTAAAAATATTTTTTCAACACGAATTACCAACAAATTTTTAGACAACTTTCACTATGCAGTTGATCAGCTAGATCTAAATTCCTGGCTTAATTTATTTCAAGTGTTTTTTAAATTAATTTTGTAATAGATTAACACCAGAAATCTTATGAATGACTGATGATTTTAAAGATTTAAAGAAAAACAGGAAATGATAGAAAAGTATAGTTTGTTCTATTTAATAAACCAGATAAATTATTCTCACCAAGTTTTAAAATTAGATACAAAGTTTACCAACAGATGGCTATGTTGACTGATAAAAAACATTGTGAAATTTTAATATCCTGGTTAACTAAACTAAATGGGTCAATCTTTTATAGCTTTCTAATATTTTCATTTTTAGGATTAGTATTATATAAAATATTACAAGTAAATGCAAAAATTAAGTTAAATCTTTATGTTCATAAATCAAATGTATTTTTACACCATATCATTAAAGAACGCTTGTTAAGTTCAAAGAATTCTTTTACAGAATTCGAGATTAAAGCTTGGTTTGTATATGATTAGAGCAATAGACATATAGAGCATTTGCAAACCGTCTTATTCCAAATTGTAGATTAATATTAAACATAATAGAATAAGTTAAAATTTTTGAATGAAAACAAGTAAAATAGTGTATACATTTACAAGTTATTGAAAAATGAACAAATACAAGATAAAAAACAAAATTACCAACCTCACTAGATTCAGCAACGGTAGAATTTAGATTGGCAGTACGATCTATAAATAAAAAAATTCATGTGTACAAATCATTCATTATCTTTTTGTAAATAAAGCTGTAACATGCACACTGTATAACATATCTTACAAATAAAACAAAACATCAACATAAATGAATTTATATACATACCATGAAATGACAAGAATTTCAAATGAAATGGAATTTCTCCCTCCGAAAGGATATCATCTAGAAAAGGACTATCACTGACAGGAGTTACTGATACAGAGCTGTTATTGGAATGTTCAGGTACTTCTAAAGTTTGTACCCAATTATCTATAGTAACAGTACAGTCTGACTGTGTGGCAACAGTAGCACTTTTTTTTATTTCAGCCTCAGAAAGAGATGATACTGCTGCTGCCTGTGTAGAAACACTGAGATACTGTTTCTTTGTTTGGCTTGAGTGAAGATAACTGGCACACTGGTTAGCTTTTTCTAACGTTCGAATGGGAGACGTATGCACACTTCGGTTGATCAAATAAGGACTGAACTGTAGAGACACATCTCTGGTGTGAATGGGCCGTTCGTTGTTGCTGAAATAATCAAGTCTTCATTAAAATTTGTTAAAAACTACCTAATGAATCACATAATTTAAAATTAAATGTCGTAAATACAGAATAGAGGAGTAAGATTAGACCAATTTTTAAATCAAAACTCCACGTAAAATAGTTTTAAAAATTGAAATCTGAATTAAAGCATATTCCTTTAGGATGCGTAATGAGGAATTAAAGTGGATTATCTGTGCCTGAAAGTCTATCAATTCAAGCCCAATCACTTTTTAATACTAAAAAGCTGAACATTGCTGTATACCTTGAAAGACTGAAAGGGCCAGTTTAGCCCATCCCAGATTTTTTGTATATAGATTAATTAGGCATTCATTTCAAAATCTTAAAAAGTGCTGAAATATATATATTTTTTTAATGAAACTGGGGAACCAAAGAGTATCTTACACCCATAACTATCTAGGGTTATAGGATACATACCAAAAGACCCAAGAGGCCATTCTGGCCCCTTTTGTCATTCTAGATATAATGGTTCGACATACACATTTCTGAAAGGCTAACACATGAATGATTAAAAAAGCACTAATATTGGAAATGAGAGGGGGGGGGGACAAATTAATCCCTCTTGTTTTATATCTTTTTAAAAACATGAACAGTACTAAAGAGATAAAAGTTGTTTTTCATTGCCTAATATCTGTAGATTACTTTTAAAACCATAAGATAGTAAAACCATAGATAGTAAGTTAATAAGTTATACCAAAACAAATGTTCACGATAAAATAATCAAGTCTGATGAGAAGGAAGGAAATTTCTTGTGTGAACATTGTAAATAGTCTCCACTGCACTTTATATGCTTCTTAATAAGCAATTCCATCCTTTTTTAATTGAGTTTTAAATTAACAGTTAAAAGGTTAAAAAAAATACAAAAATGTTAAGAGAAAATATCTAATGAATGCAATTTAAAAGGTAATCCTAAATAGCAAGTTATTATAAATTTGGAAGATAAATTAATAAATTAGAATTCTTTGATTAAACTTGAAAAACAGGAAGATAACACATGGTTAAAAAGAAAAATAAAGAAAAGTCACAAAAAGATTTTGAAATACAAATCAATGCACTACTTGGAGTTATTTAGAGGTTTATTTTCAGCAAATGATTCACTCTTCATAACATGGTTGTTGAAAACATTCATCAAATTTTCGACTTTCGAAGTTACAGCAGCTAATTGTTGCTCAAGGCTACAATTTAAAGATTCTGAAAGTTTAAAAGAAACATTAGTAATGAAACAGTTATGCTATTATGTCATTTTTACAAATCTAAAATAAAATTAAAGTTTAATTTAGAAATATAATTAGCTTTTGAAAGTAATCAATACAGTATCTTAATACACCCATGGAAATATAATTAAATATACTTATAAATTTTAATAAGGAAGTACAAGGGTAAGCATGTTGCATTTTTTTCTTTTCATTACTATTTGAGAAAGCCACTATTGTTGTTTAAAGTATTGTTTTAACTTTATTTTAATTTTTTTGGGGAGGATGAAGATTGTGGTGTGGATTTTGTCAAGAAAAAGTAGGTGTTGCCATTTGAAAATTTGCCCACTATCAAGAAAGCTCAATTATTTAATAGCACAGATCTTAATATCACACTCTGCAAGACTTCTTTTTGATTGTCCTACGTATTATGTTATATTATGTGACTTATTTTTATGTACATTAAAAACATGAATAATACAATAATTTAAAAACAAGATACTTAAGACAAACATAGTTATATCGGATATTGATTAATAGAATTATTATTATTTTTTTGATTTATAAAAATTTAATTTAAAAGTTCTGAACAGAATTTAATCATTTTATTGAGAAAAAAAAAATCAAAATACAGTGTGAACGCAACATGTGAAAGTTTAGCATAAGAGTGGGGTAAGGTAAAAGTGCTTTAAAATTATAAAAGCATTAACAAAAGCAAAATGCCAGTAAGGAAAAAAAATGTATTATCAAGATGGTTCTAAAGATGAATAAAGTACCAAATTAGTAGTTTTTATGGGATATGTATTTTTAATAGAATATGTTTAACAGAAAATACATTGTAAAATAAAATTATAACCTAGTGACTCAGTTTCAACTTATTAGAAAAAAAAATTATTGACTTAGAACAATAGAACAGAAAGAATGACTGATAATAATAAAAATCTATTAGAAACATACCATTTTCTGACTTATTTTCATTCATTATTTTACATCCACTATTATCTATTTTTTCTTCTTCAATGAGTGTGTGAGAATTATAATTTTCTACAAACATTGAGACTTGTGTTTCTTTAGACATTTGTGTTGTGGAATTCCTTTCCAAAATAGGAATGCTTACCTGAACTATTTTCTCTTCCTGAAAAAAAAAAATCATAGCATTAACATTTAACATCTTCACACTGTAATTCCCAGGGAGAAAATTTGAAAAGTATTGATTGTGAAAACTTAGTAGCCCTCATAATGCATTAGATGACGACCCATTCGTCATTTTTGTCAAAAATGGACAAAAACTTTTCTCCCCCTCTGATCATCACAATATAACTTGTATTATCTAATGAACATCTTATCTGATTATTTTAAATCATAGTATCTTATTTTATTATCATTACTTTATGAATATGAGTACCTTATGAATATTATCTCATGAATATTATGTCAATCTAACATTTCAAATCAAGGGAATATTGAAAATGGAATGAAAAATAATCATTCCACCTACTTTCTTTTATCATTGATGTTAAAAGAATAGTTATAATTGGTTTCATTTTCACTGATAATTTCTATGGATAATCATTTTATTTCGCATTTTATCACAATTATTTAATCTGATAAATTCATATCTTATGATGCTTTTTACAGATAATGAATTTTAAAAAAAAAGAAAAAAAAAACAATTATTTTAAATTTAGCACAAATAATAATTTTATCCAGACTGTTTCTGAAAATAGAGAATAATTAAAAATAAATTTTTAAACTATCGTTATCAGTAACATCTAAAATAAATTTTTTAGAAGAGTTGTTCCCAAAGTTTTGTTTATATATGTCTTATAAAAATGATTTTTCTTTGTGCAGTTATTATTTTTTTCCCCTACAAGTTCTCTTAACGTACTACCCATTTTATTGTTTTGTATACAAATAAACAACAACAAAGCCACAAAAATTTAACAAGTGTATCAATGGTCGTAAGAGATAGTCAATTTCTTTTTAAAATGTTTAAATATTAATCAATTCAAAATTTTAAGTATTCAACTTTTCTGTCTCTTAGTGGACAAAATTTGTTGCTACATTTGAAACCAAACAGCAGCAAAAGATGTGAAAACATTCCAATCTTCTAAAATATAATGAAATATACCAAATGCCAATATTTCAGAAAAATATCTCAAGCAAGAATTTCAGTGTTTAGCTCATAACTTTCACATCAATTTGCTCCTTATTTTCTTTGTGTAAATATAATTTAAATGGCTTTTAAGGTCACCATAATAGATAATGCATTGTTACAGGGTGGCTACAGCCTGGAAAAAATCTAACAAATTGTGGCAACACTTTTTTTAGGTTATCGTAAATTAGCTTCATTTATATAGTAATGGTAGTTGTATAATTCATACTTACATATTATTAAAATGCAATAAAAGCACATTTTTTAAATATGACATTATTTTTTTAACAAATTTAATATCAGTATTCTTTTCTATATTTATCGAAGGCAGCACATTCGAAGCTCTTGGTAGATAATGTAGCACTTTTTTAAAATTTCTAATATTGAATAAGATGTAATGTTTCTTAAAGACCTGAAGAAAAATATTAGGTTGATTTTAATTTTGTTTAATTAGTTAATATGTATTTGGAAAATATTCTAACTAACACAACTCTAAAAATGACTAACTTTTGAAAAAAATTTAAACGATAAAACTTAATTTAAAACATGATTTTTTAAAGCTGAGAAGAATAAAATGCCATTCAAGCAATTAATAAACGAGGTTTGTTTTAATAAAATGTAATTTATTTTTTTTTGAGTTTATGAAAATTAAAATCAATTTTATTTATTCTAGCACTAAAAAATTCTTCTCTTTTAGAGTAGAAGGCAATATTCATCACACACTTTACATGCATATATTACAATAAAACTACCCAACAGGTGCAGAAAGATTATTTTCAGGAACAATACAGCATACATATAGAATTCAAAAAGTTATATACTTCTTATGTGCTCCAACAAATTTGAAAAATATTAATACTTATTATTAAAAAAATGATTCTAGACATAAATAGAATAACCTTTAGAACATGAGCTTAATGATAGCATATGTGACATAATGACTAAATAAATACTTTTTGAGAGACAGTAGAATTGTGTGATTCTCTGTGAATACTATTCACATCTGACACTGCTGGGGACAATGCATGGTATTCAGAAATTACTTCATGAATTAAATTTCTTAGAGAAGGGCTGTCCACTTTCAACTTGTTAGGACTAGCACAGTCTGAAAAGTATTATTTTATTAAACTGATTAAATAAGAAAATATAGATAAAAAAAAATATATGGTTAATAAAAGTTCTTCTTTTAAATGATATTTTCAAAACATTTATTTGTAAAAATAGGTGTAAAACAAATAGAAGATCATTGGCAATTTTCAACAATACATTGAGTTTATTTCCAAAACAGCCTAAATACTTCATTTAATATCAGCATGGTTAACTAATAGTTACATTTCAACATTTACTAATCAAGTTTTAATTTATAAAAATATCCCTATCTTCAATTTGACATTTATTATTTAGTATTTAATTCATAATAATTGTATTTAATTTAATATAAGTTTGCTTTCAATACAAATTCTAATTAATGGTTTAATTGTTTTTATTTACTTAACAATTTTTAATAAATAATTGATATTTTTTTCTAATATTTACTAAAATAAATATTGTCATTAAATAAATTGGGTCAACATTCAAATCTCTTTCTCTCTCTCTCTCTATATATATATATAATAATAATAATCAAACTTTATCTAAATAGTTTAGACAATTAATAAGTATAAACAATCAAAGGTGTATAGATATCATTTCATAAGCACACCTCCTGCAAACATGATAGAGTATTTAATTAAATTTAAGAATAAAGACTTAGGTAATAAGCTTTTTGAGATGTCTCTTTTTTTAAACTACATTTAATATGATAAATATCATATTAATTCATATACAGAATATTTAGCACAATTTTTCAACAATGAGGCATTTTTTAATTATTGTATAAACAATAGTTACATACCTAAAACCAACTAAAATAATGAAGACTGATGAGACTGATATATTAATGTTTATTTCTTTTAAATTGTTAAATGTAATTAATAAAAATAATTAAAAGTTTATTCAGTAGCAATTACTTATGATAAAATAAATGAAGGAAACATTTTTTTGCCTTTCAAATTTTCCTTTTTTTTAAAGCAACTTAAAAGAACTATATATTTTTTTATAAATCTTGTTATCAAAATAAAATAAATATTTGCAATTTCTTAAATGAAAAAAATCTTCAGAACATAGTTTACATGAATATAAATATAACAACATAATAAAGATAAAAAGGATAAAGGAAGAAAATTAAGAAAAATAAGTGCTATTTACTGCGCATAAGATGCGAGTATATAAAACTCATAAAATTAGTTAAAAACATAGAAAAAGATGTAAAGATTTTTTTAAAGGAGAATAATAAATATTAAAAAAAAACTGACCGAAAATTTATATATATAATATATATAATTTCACAAAACCACACAAATAAATGAGTCATATGATAGAATCTTTTATATGCCATTAAATTTAAAATGAAATTTACCTGTCTGAGAAAAAGTAGAGTGAATTGGTACTTCTTCAGTTTGAGTATGCAAAGTATTTCTAAAAGTAAAATAAATGAACAAAATTTAAATTAGTGACAAATATAAATATAAGAAATTTTTTAAAAATTGTAAGGCTCAAAAGTGTTTTAAAAACAATTTTTCACAAAAAATCTTGTTCATATATAAATTAAACCTTGAAATTTTAAATAGAAAAAACATATTATATTAATGATGCAACCATTCAATATAGATCAAAAGTCCATGAATTTTTTATTACAGTATAGCATAATAAGCAAAATAGTAATAAATATTAATGAAAAAGTAAGAAAGTCAATTATTCTTTAAATTAGATTAATATAAGTAACTCTTTAAACTACAAAATAATATATTAATTTATTTTTTAAAAACAGATTGAGTGACTAATTCAGAATTTTTTAAAAACGTTATATATATGTTTGTCATCCTCCTGTATACATGTATATCAACAAATTCTGAAAAATTTGCTTTGGCAATCAATAGGACAAATATAAGAATTTAGGCTGCATTTTCATTGATTTCAGGCCATTTTTAAATAAATCACTCTTTAAAGAGAAATTATCCATAACAGCTCAGTTAAAAGCTGTGTACTATTTTTGTGTGGTTTATTTATTTATTTTTTTAAGTTCTAAAAAGGAATTAATGGTAAATTCAATGCACGCTAACTACAAAATCGCTGATCTGAAGGAAAGTTTTGAGAGCTGAATGCACATCATGCATGGAACTTCTGATTTATAATACTAATTAGAAGAAAAAAAAAAAAGCCAGAGAAAATATTTTGGTGGCCTGATGCCCTGAGATTGGACACAAAAGCCTGATAGCTCCTAGGTTTGGAGCTGTGTAAACACTAGCTGTTCCTCCCCAGCTGTAAAAAATGTACACTGATTGGTAGTCGTAAACTCAAAATGGGTCAACTGTTCAACAGCCAATATAAAACATAATAAATGCCAAAGAGCTGCAGTCACTCAGGGAATAGAGCGTTCGCCACCCAATGAGGTGATCCAGGTTCAAAACCGAACGGTGGCTGCATTCTGCTGTACAAATTATGCTTCCATCTTGCACCGACCAAAGTGCTGTTGTAAAAATATCTTCAGTGGTAGGCGGATCATGGGTCAGACTCTCCTTGTCGTCGGGCTAACTGTGGGAGGTTTTCCACTCCATGAATCCCAAATGCTGGTTAGTCTCACCAAAAAGTCTTCCACATGAAGGTTAGTTTATCCTAATGCTTGATTCAAGAGTTCCCTCGTCTTTTGGATTTAGTACAAAATTACAAGACAACAGAGGAGTCTTTAAAAAATAATTTAGTGTAAATTGCAAGACTACAAAGACTAGATTAATAGTCGTAAACTCAGAATCGGGTCAGCTGTTCAATGCCAGTTTTAAAGTAATTAATTAAATGCAACAGATTTTTTTTTATTTTATTTAATACTGCTCAAAAATTATCTCCTTTAAAAAAAAGACAATATAAAAATATGTTTTGTTTTAAGAATAACACAATTTTCTGAGAGACAAATAATCACATCGTAAGAGAACATAGTATATTTATTATTGTTGAATTACCTAGCATTGATATGGCAACTGCAATTTTGTTCCTTTTTTTCAAATGATTGACAGTTTGAATTTTGATAAGATTTCTGAAAATTTTAAAAAGAAGTTTTCTTTACAAAAAACTGATAGAAACAAAACATACAATTCAGGGAAAACAATATAATAAATGTATAATAAATAATAATTAAGATGCATCAATTTTTTTAAAAATACTCATAAAATAGAATTAAATAATAATAATAAACTAATATTGAATGCTCAAGACATAGATAAAAAAAGTTGTTGTAATGGAAGGGTCACTATAACAAGGGGAGGCAGTATAAAAGAACTTAAACTGTAAAAACCATAATTGAGAACTTAATAATTATTAATGAAAAGAATTTAGTAATATCATAGCTGCCAACATAGATAAGAAAAAATCCAGTAGATTTTAAGAAATTATATAAATTTCAGAACTGTTACATAATATACTAAATATTTTTCATATAGGGAATTTTAGGGATTTTTATGGTCTCAACAAAATACAAAACTTTATTACATTAATAACTATTAATAGATTTCAATAATTCCCTAAAAACTATATATGGTCCGTACGATATTACACTAATAACTATAAATGGTCTGTAATTACTGATAGTTGAAAGATTTTTAAACTAATTTAAAAAGAGTTTTGAATAAAAATAAACTGAAAAATTTTGAACAAAAACAATGGAAAAAAAAGCTCTAAAATGATTACTATAAATGAGACTCACTTCATTATGCATTAGTAATACTTGTTTAAATATTCAAGCAAGCAATAAATTGCGTTAAAATACCATTTCAATAAAGATTTGTTTAAAAACTTACTCAATTGTAGGGAATATTCTAAAATGTTCAAAAATAAGGAAAATTCTTATTAAACCAGTAGACCAGGGGAAACTGGCAAAATCCAGTAGTCTACTGGTAAATCCAGTAAAGTTGACAGCTATGCAATATACTCTTTTGGTCTTATGTTACAAATTAATAACTTATCATTCTTTGTTCACAATTTATATAATCTAGACAGGGTTTTGTTTCTGAGCCAATTTGTATTGACATTTCTCCTCAATATACATCTTTCAGTGTTTAATAAAGAAGAAAAAGGGTTTAAGAGTGAGTACTTAATCAGTCAAAGGTTGTTTACAAGTAGCTTAAAAAAGGAGAATAATTAAATTTATCACTATATATAGTTACCATTTTAAACGAATGCATATTTTC
The DNA here is from genome assembly GCA_949128135.1 of Parasteatoda lunata. NCBI lineage: Eukaryota > Metazoa > Arthropoda > Arachnida > Araneae > Theridiidae > Parasteatoda > Parasteatoda lunata. The sequence goes on from OX421971.1 coordinate 25,101,232, forward strand.
TGTTCTTTGTTTCAAAAGAAGTTGGGGACTAGATGGATTTTCTGAATCTTCCAAAATCTCTCTCACTAACGTTTTTAAATAAGTTTTGTCAATATGGGTCGGAGAATTATTAACTGAAAAAAATAGAGAATAAAAAAATTATAACTATTCAAAATAATAAATGTTTGATTAATAAATTGGTATTTCTAATTTCTTTTAACTACCATTATTCTTAAATATAATAATAACTTTAAAAAATTGTTTCTTGTAATTATCTTTATCACTTAAAGGATCATCAGAATCAAGTTTAAGCAGGATATGATAGTTTTTGTTTACAGGAAAAAGGCTTTCTCAATAATATTATGTGAAAAGCTATGACTGGGAGGGAGGGGACATTTTTGTATGAAAGTGTCCAAGTAAATTGAGTAATACTGTTGATATAGATAACAATATAATCAATCATCACTTTATTTAACAGACAAATAAAAAATATTGTTTGTCATACAAAATATACCTAAAAAATATAATTAAGTTATAAAAAATATTAAAGATTTAAGAGGTATAAAAAATAAACTGAAATACAATTAATAAAAGAAATGTCAGTAAAAAGTATTTATAAAAGTATAGTTATTGTCATAACTAATAACTATTTATCGGTAAAAACAAATAATAATATCATTTAAATGAAGGTAATTCTGCTGAAGGCATCTCATTAAAAAGTAGAAAAAAATCTTAACAGAAGTAGGTAGTGGATTGACAGAAATTTTATATGTTATATAGTTAAACAATTAAAAATTGCCCAATTTAAAAATCTCTATTTTTTATCTTAAAAGAAAAGTTCATTTAAGTAAAAACTTTCAATGCTTTGATATTACATATTACAAAAAAAGAATAATATTTATAGGGAAACTGTTAATAATTTTCTTTTAAGATTTATTACAACAGTTGGTTCAGTTAAGTTTTACAATATGTAAAAAATAAAAGTAACTTCTTATTATTGTTTATCATTTTATGAACAAGTGTTTAGCAATTGTTTTAGTAAAACATTATTATTATTTTTTTTTAAATATTTTGACATGCTAAATATGAAGTGGTACCAGATTTGAAAATGACATATATTTTTTTTTCTTCAGTAAGACAAAATAAAAATTCTTTTGAGTTTTGAATAATTTTCAATGCAATTTGTCCAGCAAGTGCACAGAAAAAGAAAATAACTGCTAATGATGCCATTTAAAAATAAAATTTTGTTTAAAAAATAAAATAAAATAAGTTTTTAAATAAACAGTAAATTTTTAAATAAAAATAAATAAAAAGTAAAAAAGTCAATAAAAAAAAAATCATAATTATGAATCAGTTTCAAAAACACTTACTACCTTCCCCAAATACTGATCGTTCAGGGTGATGATTTCTCATATTCATATTTCTGAAACAAAATAATTATCAGAAAACACTTGAAATGATAAGATACTCATATATAGTACTTTACAAGTCATAAAGCTGTTATATAGTTTTAAATATATAGTTATACGTTATATAGTTATACGTTATTAAAAAAAAAATTAACAATAAAAAATATAAGTCGCTCAATCCACAAGATAGAGAATGTAAATTTAAATTTTCCTAAATATGGTTGAAATTTAGCATCAACTTGTTTATTATAATTTATAAAGAGACACTATACTATGTCTGAGTGAAAGAGACTGTGTCAAAAACCTTTAAGTTTCATGGTCTTTTACAGCTGAGGAAATTATTCTACAAATCTCTGAACTTATATAAATAATCTTACAGTTATTATTGAGTGTTTGCTTGCAGAAAAGTGTTTACTAATCCTCACTACAAAAGGTAAATTTATTTAATTTTACTCTTATAGTTATGCCTAAGTCCATAATCCAAAACAAAATGTTACATTAATATGTCAACAGAAAAATTTATTGGACTGTAAGTTACAAAATTTTGTATGTTATTTTGTAAGTTATGAAAAATCACAAGGCAAGTTTATTGTAAATCAATTATTTAATATAATGTATAATTATTTTTGTCATACTTTTAAAATTAAAATTTTCATTATTATATTTAGATTTACAGTCAATTATCATTACATACATTTATATATATATAATTATTTGAGTGGTTATATAACTCAAAAATCCAAATTTAGAATACTCAGAAGCCAAACCATCATCAGATAACATCAGAAATTTATACAGAATTTTTTCCCCCAAACATCTTTTTTCCTCTTCAAGACATACCCCTCACTTTTACTACAGCTTAGCTTATAAAAATAACATTACTTAAATAACTTATTTCTTAAAAGAAAGTTAATAGACAAAATAGGTCTGTTTTTTAATTACCTATAAATACCAAGTTCTATACTTGGTTGTTTCCGAAATTTAATGTCATTATAAAGTCAAAAGCAACTATATTGAAAGAAATATAAATGTTACTTCAAAATAATAAAACTAAAATGGTGTAAAAACTAAGTTTGATGCAAAAAGAGGAAATCCAGTGCAATAATTACTAAGGTGCTTTAAGGTCCAGGGACACATACTTATCTGGGACATGAATAGTGTAGTAGCAATCAAGTCGAACTTTTTGGAGACTACTGATTTTAATATAGATTTTTTAAAATTTAAAATACAATGAAAAAAATGCAAGCTTGATTGAAAATATCACAATGAAAAATTAATAAAAATATAAAAAAGTATTGTGGAAAAGAATTCTGAATTTTTCTATCATAAAACAACTTACTTTATGAAGAGAATAAAAACAAACTTATAAGACATACTGATTTAAACAATATTATAAAAATATTTTTTAGAAAAAAAAAAACAGTGGATTTTTTTCCCTTAAAGAAAACTAATATATTTGAACTGAAGTATATTAACAAATAATTAATTAAGATAAGTTAAAAGATTTTATGGATAAAAGTTATATTTATTAACTTTGAATTTAGTAAAAATACATATTTAGAAAATATAACTTTACTCCAAATTAATAATAAATAATTTATTAAAAAGTATTTATCATTTTTACAGTTAGATAAAAATAAGTAGTAGATCACTCTTTAATATAAAGAAAAATGAAGTAACTTCAGTTAAGGCAAATTAATATGAAAAATAATTTAAAACACTAAAACAAATAATATTCTTAACAGGAATTTCCATTTAGTTGAACTGATCTTAGAAATATTTATATTTGCATCAAGTAATAAGTATTGCACATTAATTATGTACTATAAAAAACATATTCCAACTCTGGAATATTGAAAGAAAACTTTTTATTACAAAATGAAAAGCTTAAAACTTCTTTTTGAAAAAAAAAAAAAAAAATGAAAAGTTTAAGAGGACACCATACTAAGGGAGAAACTTTTCATTGCAAATTCTTTTTCTCCTCCATTACTAATTAAAAAGAAAGAAAAAGTGAGTTCAGGCAAACCTAGAGTAACCCTGAAGTTTCATTTGCTGAAATAAAAAATTCAAAATATTAAAATGCAAACAAATTATTTTAAGAGAACTTTGCCATTTCATAATCCTAAGTTATACTTTCAGGATTTATTTTCATTTTGATATTATGAAAGTTTCTTTTCAGTACTTCAAGGTTTACTCTAGGTTTGAGCACAAGTTTTCTATGCCCAGATTAGGAATGCAAATTTACCTTCTAGAAAGAAAAGACTCAGAAACTATCTTATGGTGATGAAAAGGTGGTGGAATTTTAGTTGAATCATCTTGAAATTCTGTTATTTTACATCCTGTGTCTTCATCATACTAAAAAATGGAAACATTTATAAATAATTTATTTTAATTAAAATTAGGTTATTTAAAAACAAGTATTAGTTTCAGAAATTAAGAATAAGTAGGTATTTGTAGTTTCAAGTACTCTTGATCCTTTCTTAAAGAGAAAGAATGTCTGACACATTGTTTTACTTAAAAAGAAGAAGATAATTCTTTACATATCATTCAAGCGAAACAAAGTATAATTAATGTTATCATTTAATGTTTTTTTTTTAAATAAAAATAATTTGATATTAGATAAACACTGGCTTTAACTATTTTCATTCTTAGAAATTCATTAAGGATATTATTTGAAAATAAAATAAGCAACTTCATGAAAAGAATGCTTGATCTATAATACTATTTTTGAAATTTAATACTTAAAAGTATCTAAAGTTTTAATGAAAAAATATCGCATGAGCCTATTTTAATAGTTGTTTATCAAATAACTACACAAACTTTTGCATTATCAATCTAAAGTTAGGCTGGCTCAATTTTTGACAGGTATTCCATATTCACAGCAACTTAATAGTTTTTGTAATTGAAATTTTGCAGAACTTAGATGAGCAGGTCTTTGTGCACCAAGTTTAATTAAAATTGAAAATAATAAAGTAATACTGAAAACTGGATCTCACAATATTAATCCATTAAAAATGGAATGATTATAGTAATATTGGTTAAACATGCATTATGAATATGAAACTTACCTCAGTAATTTCTTCGAATGAAATATTCGAATTTTCTTTATAGCTTTTGTTATAAATACTAATACTGGGCAGCTTCTGAAAAGATCAATTCAAACGTTAATAAAAATATTTTGAAAACCAAAGATCATGGTGTAAATTTTTTGGAGAACACATATTTGTCTATTTTTTGTGTCTGCTGATGCCAAGTCTGTGAGACAAATATATCAAGAATATATTTAAATTATTTTTCTTTTTATATTTTGTAATTGACAGAACTAGTAAAATATCACTAGTTTTGCTTTCATTAAAACTTTTTTTTACATAAATTTTGTAATTGAAAAAGTTTCAATAAAAGTCATCGCAGAATGTTATAGTTGTAACACAAAACACAAGTCTGTCAAATACAAACATCAATAATAAATGGGATACAAAATTTTCAGTTAAAAACATATATTTTAAAATGTTAATGGGGTGGAAAGTATTCTTTGTTAAACATTGCAAATGAATTATAGTAGGTAGTAATATATTTAAGAAAACATTTTATAACTTATTGTAAAAAATATTGCAAAATTATTAACAATAATAATTTAGGTATTAATTGTTAAAAGTGACTCAGTTTATACCAAGTGGAATTAGAAATGCAGGTAGGTTATACTTTGATGCACAAATTAATAAAGCTACACAACATGAATAAAACACAAATAATGACATAAAAAAAACACAAATTATTTATGCTTTATTTACTTTCTTTTTAAATTAAAAAGAAATATTTTAGCGTTTTCTTATAATCCGCACATATCAAATGCATGGCACTTTTTAATTTCAAAAGAGAAGAATTTTTTTAATCAGCAGTCAATAAATAAATAAAATTAAAAAAACTAATAAAAAGAGAAACACTTTGAATAGCTTATGGATTTAAATAACCACTTACCTCCATCTTCATGAATCATTAATATTCAATCTTAATGATTCAAGGAGCACATCTAACAGATTTTATGTTCATTTACATAATCAAAAAAATAGACAAAATACAATTCCTCAGAACAATTTGCCAGACTTAAAATTATGTCGAAATGTTTTTTAAGACTTTTGATAATTGTAAATGCTCTGTAGGTAACATCAAGAATGAGCAAACAACTCTCTCTGGTTACATTGACATATTTTTAAAATGACTATCAATTTCATTTTGACAAATGAAATTTTATCTTTTTATTTTATAACCGTCATGGAACAGCCGACCCAATTTCGGGTTTACGACTACTAATGTTCAACTCCGTAGCTTTTGAACCTAATCCAGAAGACAAGGGAATTCCTGGATCAAGTATTAGGAGAAATATTGCCTTTGTGTTACATGGAGAGGAAACCCCCCACGGTTAGCCTGACGGGAGGGGAACTTTAACTCAAGATCTGTCTACCACTGAGGATATTTTATGTCAGCTCTCTAGTCGGTGCGATCTGAGTGCGGAATTCGTATTGACCATCTGTCGCTAGGATTTGAACCCAGTTCATCTCATTGAAAGGCGAACACTCTATCCCCTGAGCCACCAAGGCTTACAAATAAAATTGTTAAAAAAAAGAACAAAATCTTGATTATTTAAATATAAAATTATGTATAAGTGTCTACATAATAAAACCAAAAATTGTTAAGAGAACATAAAATTTTCATCGTAACTTAGACCTTAATTGTTCTACACAAACTGTTATGAACACAAGCTGTTCTGCAAGGACATTAATTGTTCAGCAGCACAGATCTCACAATTTTAGCATTTTTGTGCTTTAGAGAAAGAAATACAACTTTTTCTTCTCATAAATTTGTATTCTAGATTCTCTAACTATTAAGAAGAGATCAACAACAGTATGAATTTAACAATTTAGCTAGTGGATAATAGCTTGAGCACCTTAATCTTTTTTTTCATTTTTTTAGCATGTTTCTGTTAAAAAAGAATTGTATACATTTATGGAACTTATTTACGCAAATAAATCCTTTAATAGTTTTTCAGAATATTTGCAGTAATCTCAATTTAAAGTAAACAAAAAATAAATATATAACAACAAAACATACTTAAATTATTTCCTAAACTGTTGAGGTAGCTAGCAAGATGTTTTCAGGGGTAAAGGAAAAAAAGTATAAGTCTAATTCCTTTATTTTTTTTTATACAACTGCCATAAATATATTTGAAACCAGAGTTGCCCTAACAGTCGGCACTAGCCCAGGGCTTTGCATTTTTAGGGAACCTTATGCCAATTATATTTAAAAATTATTTCGAATACTTGTAAACATAACATTTTCTAAAAAATTATTTTTAGAATTGAAAAATTAAAAAATGTGTTTTTTATTTTAGGCATATAGATAATACCCATGGTTAAAGTCTCCAATAAAAAAACTTTTTAAAATAACCCCATAATCATTTTTTGAACTAAATATTATTACTTATATATTGTTAACACAATGAGATAGTTAAAATGTTTTGTTTCATCTAAAAATAAATGAATAGTATCATAAACACTTTTAAATTTAACAAGAGGTTATGATTAGACCTCAGTATGGCTTTAAAATTCAGTGGTTTTCATATTTTTAAGAACAATGCACATGAAAACTATTCACAGTAATTAAAACTATAGAACTAGAAAATAAAATGTTTAAATATTTTTAATTAATTAGTTAAGTGGGACCTATAAAAAATATCTAATTTTTAACTTACTGTGATTCACACATAACAAATCATTGAAAAAACTTAAGTAATAGTATACATTCAAAAATAAAACTGCAAAAAAAAAATTTAAATTTAAAAATATATATATATGTAATAAATCTTTTAATTTATTTCAATAATTTAAGCAGAAATCAAACAGTGAATGAGAGGCCTTATGCAAAAGAGAAGTTTAAAAGGTTCTTACAAAATGTTTTGACCAGAGTCCGTCACAGTCAAGCGAGTTATAGCATTGTTTGAAACTATTTAAAACATTTTTCCATGCTAATCAGAAGTATAATCTAATTTTTGTAGTGTACAGTAACATAGATGCTCACCAACATTGAATAATAATAGAGTTTTCTAGCATAATAACAATTACCTGTATAGTAAGTTTTTTGGCCCCTTCTTTATGAACAATGTGTAACAAATTATTGTTCTCCTTGTTAGTTTCCTTTTTATTGAATTCATGAATATTTCCAATGCCAGAACAGACATCTCTTTGACTTGGTAAAGTGAGAGGTATAGCTTAAAAAAAAAAAAAAGCAATAACAAAGTAAATAATTTGTTAGGTTAATCATATTAAATGTTATAAGAAGCAATTTCAATTTAAAGTAAGATATAAAGGATTTTAGTTAGGAAATTAGTTAGGTTATTGTGCAAAATTAATATTAAAAAAAATAAATAATTCGAAGTATTTACAGAAGGTTGCACAATTTTTCAGTACTTAAGTAAACTTTAGGGGTGTGTCCTCTACACCAGAAATTCATAACCTACAGCTCATGGATTATAAGTTACCTAGAAAGTTTAGGACTTGGACTTTGAACAGTTTTAGATGTTAATTAAAAAAAATAGGAAAGTTTAAAAAAGTGGAAAAAAATGAAACTGTTGAAACTGAGTTTCAATATTTGAATATCTATCAATTTCTGTTTTTTCATGCTTAATAAAATATATTAGACTATTATTCTCAATACATTTATACAAATTTCTTTCCATTGCGTACGAAGTTTTGTAAAATATTATGTATCCTTAAAGCGTTGATCTTAATGAAGATTTTGAAAAATATATTTCAGTATAACTGTTTCCATGTATCATTCTCAATATGCATACCATATGCTTGCAAAAAACTGCTTTAAGCTATTAAAGAATATGAGACAATTCTTAATCTTGAAATAAAATTTCTGAATTTGTAATTTTTAATAAAAGTTAAAATGCTTACAAAAACTAAAAATGACTAACTATATATTTCTTTTATTAACATATAATATATTAAGACTTACAATATACAACATTGGATATTGATATTAATATAAGATATAACAATCATCTTAAAAGAATTACCATATGCTGAACGCCTTTTTTGCGATTCCCATTGTTGCTGCTGTAACTGAGATTTATAGTGATTCAAAAACTGAATATGTTGAATATCAAACAATCGATCTAGAAGAGAAATTTCCAATAAAAATAGAGCGCTTAAAAGAAAAATCAGCTATTTCATTTCTTAAATAATAATCATAATAATATATATATATATATATATATATATATATATATATATATATATATATATATATATGTATGTATGTATATATATATATAAAAATTAAAAAAAAACATGGATATGAACAACATTTTTATTTAAAAATATTGAAATTTTAAATAAGTTTTCATAACATATTGAAATAAAATTCTACATTTTTACCAATTTTACACCAATTAATGCACAAAGAATATAAGTTTTCTGTATGTAACTTAATACATTAAAATGGTCACTGTAGAATCACAGTGAATTGATCAAATAAAATCCTGCACAATACAAAGCTTAAAACATTTATTGCATCGAGAATGGTGGCATTTATTGCATGTTTTCTGAATTCCCAAATTTTATAACTATCTTCAAAAATTCTTCAAATTTTAGAATTTAAATATTTTTTTAGGGATTGAAATAAACTTGGTAGGTAAGAGATAAGGCAAAATGGAACTAAAAGAAACATGTTTTTAACTGTCTAATAGAACTACTACTAGAAGCTTTATTTTGTTTGAATTGTTTTAGAAAAACAAAATTATCAATTTAACCAAATTACATAAATAAAAGTTGTAAATACTAGTTGTATATAAAACTTGTATAACCTAGTAAAAGTTTACTGCTTCCAATTTCATATAAGGAAATTTAGATGAATGATAAAAATATTGTAATGACACATTACACTAAAACATATTTACAGAATTAGATCATGACATTTTCTGTCTTTAAAAAATAGCAACAAATTATACCATGCTTCCTTAACCCACTGACGGTTCTGCACGTAGAAAGTCGTATTTTAACCTGCAGTCTTCACTGCATAGCAAAACCGGTTTTCCAATGTTAATAGATAGGGGAACTGTGTGTAGGGGAGAAACTTTCTCCCAATTTTGCCCATTTCCTTAACCGCCAGTGGGTTAAAGTAAAAGATAATAAAATTCATACATATGTTGTACCTTGTGGTTTGTCCCAAGGCAGAGTAGGATAAGAAAAACTAACTATATGTGTACACAATCAAAAGTATCTGCAAACTCTTAATATTCTTTGATAACAGAATTATTTTATTCTAAAAATGCCATAAACATTATATACTTTTAAATATTCTAGCCTTGCATGAAAAACAATATAAAATACAAAGAAAAAATAACAAGTCATAAATAAATATAAAGAATATATTTAAAAATATATATATATTTATTATCCAAAAAATTTAAAAATAACTGCAAATGTATAATTTCACGGCACGTGCATTCATATATCTGTGCCCCAATGTACAATTTACTCAACTGTCTCAAGTTATAATCACCACATGGTATAAATAAAATCAAAATTGTAGTCAATCAAAATAAACCATTATTATTTTCAAATAATTAAAAAAAAATTAAACATCTTCTCCTTTACAACCAAATAAAATCAACTAAGAAATTAATATTCAGAAATTGAATAGAAAAGTTACTTTTAAAATTAATCTCTCACCAAACATCAATTCAATACATAAGATGTTAATTTTAGTTGCCATATCATCGATAGGTTAAAGTTATAATCAGATTTTAAAATGATGTAATAATATTGCAATTATGTTTTCAAAAGTTCCCTCTTGTCAAGGTTCGATTATCTCTTATATATTTTCATACTAAAGATAAGATATTTTTTAATTAAATTAGAACTTTTAATTAAATTAGAACATTTTAAATTAACATTAAAACACCAAAGTAACAGATTTAACTCACCATCACAGGTTGATTGTTTTGTTGGCTCTTCTTTAGGTTGTATAGTAGAGTCTAGTGGCTTTTTGAATTTGGATGATTTAAACTGCAAATGTGAACCAAAAATAAGAATTTTTAATGAACAGTATAAAAATCACCATAACTTATTTCAAAAAAATATTTTCTTTTTTTTTAGAAAAAACACTAACAGAAGATTGTGTTAAATACGTTGAACAAATTATTGGTAAAATAAAAATATAATCTTTCATTTTCTGTTCAAAATAAAGAAAGCAGTATAAAAAAGGCAATTTAATATCTGATTTCCAATTTTTTAAATAAAAACATTGATGTGAAAAAATAAAATATATGACTTTCAAACAAAAAATTTTTCCGAAATTAAAATATAACTGATTATATTAAAATGAATTATCCCAGGAAACTGATATATTAACTAATCTAAAAACTTTACTTATTTACATAATGTAATTTACATAGTTTGTACATTAACAAACATAAACTAGTTACGTTACTGCATAACAAAATCATTTTGATTATAATGATTAAAGAATGTATGAATCATAATATAAAGAAATAGATAAATCAGTTACATAAAGCAAAATATATATTTATAATTTTTTTAAAAAAATTATAAATATATATTTTATTCTTATTTATATATAATATATAGTTAATGTTTTGGAAAGATTTATTTCAGAGAGACTTTTTACTTTCAATATCTTTTTAAAAATGAGGCAAATTTTTTAAATATAATTTTTTCCTTTAATGTCTTGAAATGAATCTTTTTTTTAAAAAAAATCACAGTCACCTAAGTTGAAACATTCCATTTTTTTGATTAAATAAATAAGTACTAATTAATAAGCATATAACAGTTATGAACTTAAAAAAATATAGATGACTATAAAATATAAAAAATGAAGACTATAAAACACTAAAAAGGTTTAAACAGATAAAATAATGTAACTTCAAATTAAGAAACAAAGAACATACCAACATTTTGCAGGAAGTCATAAAGAACACAGATATTTAGTAATTCATTAAAAAAGAAAATAAATAAATAGACTTGCAATAAATCGTTGAAATTGACTACTTTTAAACTTACAGTAAAATAATTTAGATTAGAAAAAAAAAAAAAAGAAAGAAAGACATCAATGTTTTGAACTTTGAGTGGAAAATTAAAATTGATACATGACAAAATAAGCAAGATTAGTAACAAATGATATACTTAACATGAATACAAAGGTAAAACCTTTAACATAGTAAACAGAACAATATAAGTTACTTATTAATACATGAGTACTAGAGTACTTAACATGAATACAAAGGTAAAACCTTTAACATAGTAAACAGAATATAAGTTACTTATTAATACAAATTAATAAAAAATTCTTCAACCTTTTGCTTAATTACTACATTTCCGGTCTTTCTTTGACTTTCTCTAAGGATTCTTTCTGATACTTTTGCATTTTCTTCTTGGCTTTCTTTATAAATTTGTTCCTGGATGTTAACAAAGCACAATATTAAAACAACAATTGTTAGGTGTTAAACATAGAGGTAAATTAAAGCTTTACAAAATAAAATTTAAAAAAATGCATACATAGTTTTCTTTTTCCACTCTTAAAATATTTTCATCTAACAGTCTTCTTAAGTGTATTTCATCCATTTCCAATCTGAATATATAAATAATTGTTTTATTAATAAAATTGTTATTGAACATTTAATTAAATATTAAATAAGATTTAGTTTCTTTAAAACAAATTTTTTAAAAATTTACAATTTTACATGGTATTTTGAAATAATTTGCTTACTTTAATTGGTCTTAAAAAAGAAAATTTCATCAACAACAGTTGTAAAGGTTTAAATTTGTTACTTTTCCTTAACTATGATATGACGTGTGAAGGAATTGTGCTAACTTTAACTATGAATCGTGTTGCTCTTCATATAAATTAAAACTAATTACGTAATATTATTTAAGTAATCATAGAAAGTTTTCATGTACAGTAACAGCACCATGGAAGGGCCCCTGTCGTCATTTTTGTACTAAACATAATATTTTATCATAAATATACTACCTTTTGAAACAGAAGCAACTAAAAACGAAATTATTAATTCAGCGACCGTTAAATTTACAGATAATTATTACAAAATTATTAAAAGCATTGAATTTTACTTTGAAACATACCAAAGTTTCAAAACAGTGTAGCATGATAAAATTGAATTCATCAATGTTTCTCTAAAGAAATTATTACGCATTTAAATAGAAATATCAACTTACCGCTTAAATACAAATTTGTTTACAAATATTCTAAATTTGTTACCTGATACTCGCATGCATTATTTTTTGGCACAAATGATCCAAAATCAAAAATTAATCTCGTATGCAAAATCATCGTAAACGTTTTCAATCTGAGGGCCATTCTCACTGTATATGATTAAAAGGCCTGTCCCATAGGATACGAACCTAATTGACGAATTTTTTGCAGGTAACTATTTTACACTAGAGCCCCTGAATTAGATAGGCCAACTTATCATTTATTTTGGAGCAAAAGCTTTTTCTCCAATAATGAAGAGCTACAAGATTTGGCAACTTATTGCTAGAAACGACGTTAACCTCAACTATAGTTGAGGTAACTATATCCTATATATAGGATATAGTTTTTCAATCGAGACGTTGATTTTCTTAAAACATAAAAGGAAAAGATCAATTAAGATTTTTAGCCATTATTATTATATAAATAGAATTAATAGAATAAATAGAAACTAGAGTTTTATGAGGAGGGTAAGAAACGACGCATGATAAATTTTTAAATAATTTATTTAAATAAACTTCTTCTTTCAAATAACATTTTCATAACATTTATTAAAATAAGTAATACATAAATAAGGAATACAATTTTAGAAAATATATATCTGTATGTTATTCATTGCTAGATAGAAATAGTTTTTACACATTTTTGGTTCTTTAATAATAAAAACTAAGCAAATTGAGAAGAATTAGACTATACTAGAATTATATTAGATTCAAGCTTATCTAAATCTGATCCAGGTTTTGGACAGCCTATTTCTTTCAATCTTTTTTGAGGAATTTTTTCAGAATTTTGAACATTGAAACCTGTTAGAATAGCATCAGGTCTTAACTTGTTGTGACCATCTTTTCTATTTATTTCTAGCTGAAATTCTTCAAAATAAATCTGCAAGAATAGAGTACGTTTTTTTTTTTTCATATTTAAATGAAATCACTATAAAAAAAAATGTAGAGTTTACAATTTTTAAACATACTGCCATAAAATTTTCAAACAGAAAAACTAATTATTACAGCAATTTAACACAAGAAAAGAAAACATTGGTAGATCCAAAAATAGTAAAAGATCGCATATTAAATAAATTTCTTATGATAAATGTAAACAAATCGTTTGAACTTTAGGAGATATATTACCATAAATAACTAAAAAGCAAACCTAAATTAGCCAAGATTTAGAAAGTAACTATTTGATATTAGTGAAATAAAAAAGAATACAATAAAAAACAGGTAAATATTTGTTTTTAACAAAAAGAAATACTTAAAAGTGAATGCAAAACTTTACCACTTTGGTCACCACTGGGTTACTACTTTGATCAGCCGGCGTAGGGACAGAGGGAGCGCGGTATCGGTCCTCGTAAACTGTTCTACCATAAAGTGCTCGACTTCGCGCGCAGGTCATTGGGCTACCAAAGCAGAGGAGCCATCCCCTCTGAGTACTGATTTTCTGACACGCATGCGTATTTTTGAAAAAATTTAGGTTCACTTTATAATCTGAAACAAGTTTAAAATTATTTCCTCATTGCAAAAAATTTAAAAAAAAAATCTCAAATTGTCCTTTATGACGCAAATTATATGCTCTTAAAGAGAGTAAACAAATCCTTCTTAAAAATTTCTAGTGCTTATTTTTTGAAACATATTGGTATTTTTGAAAAAATTGACGCCCACTTTAAAATCTGTAGCAAGTTTCAAATGAATAACATATAAAAAATTATAAAAAATTCACAAAGTGTTCTCCATTATGTTAACCATATATATACTCTCAACGTATATTATCTTAATGCATTGAAACTTTTTTCAGTTTACAAGGTGAGTGCCAATTCTTTCAAAAATCACATATGTGTCAAGAAATATGAACTCAAATTTTTTGAGAAGGAAGGATTTGTTTACTCCAAACGTTAAGAGCATGTTTTAAGTTAACCTATTGGAGGACAATTTGCGAATTTTTTTATAATTTTGGAAATGAGGAATTCATTCGAAACTGTTTCAGATTATAAAGTAAACGTCATTTTTTTCCAAAATACTCATAGATGTGAAAAAATAAATACTCAAAACTTTTAAGAAGCATATATTTAGTCCGAACCATGATACATTAGGAGCATTAATTTAGTTAACATAACATAATGAAGGATTTATTGCAAATTTTTCATTACTTTTTGCAATGAAATCATTTCAAACTTGTTCTAAATTACAAAGCGAGCGTCAATTTTTCAAAGAATACCCACATGTGTCAAGAAATGAGTAACCAAAAGTTTTAAGAAGGATTTGTTTACTTCAAACAATGATGTTTTAAGAGCATATGTATAGCTGACGAAAGGACAATTTGCGAATTTTTTATCATTTTTTGCAACAAGGAAATCCTTTGAAACTTGATTGAGATTAAAAAAATGAGCGATAATTTTTTCAAAAATACTCGTATATGTCAAAAAATATGAACTCAAAATTTTTACGAAGCAATTTTTAGTCCAAACAATGCTGATTGAAGAGCATAAATAAAAAAAATAAAGGAGGACATTTTTCGAATTTTTTGTAACTTTTTTCAACGAGAAATTCATTTGAAACTTGTTTCAGAAAGTTTTTGTCAAATTTTTCAGAAATACCTATCGATGTGAGGAAATAAACAGGGTTAAAGAAAATAAAAGGGCTGGTTCACTCCTTTGAAGAAACTCTCGCCGCGAAAATCTTCCGA
This sequence comes from Parasteatoda lunata, assembly GCA_949128135.1. Taxonomy (NCBI): domain Eukaryota; kingdom Metazoa; phylum Arthropoda; class Arachnida; order Araneae; family Theridiidae; genus Parasteatoda; species Parasteatoda lunata. The sequence goes on from OX421971.1 coordinate 25,116,591, forward strand.
TTTTCTCTAGTGACGTCACTTTGGCGCAAAGCTCGCACTTTTACTTCAAGAACAGAGCGTTCGGCCTTACTAGCTCTAACTAATATTGGAGCATTTCTTTTTGTGACATATTCTAAGACATTTTTTATTTTCTATAATAACTTTCCTCGGTTTTTGCAGTGAATTTACAAAAATTTAAAACTATTAACGAAATGACAGTTTGCGCGATTGTAACTTGCAAAAATTCTGATAGAAACACAAAAGGAAAAAATATAATTTTCGGCGTGTTCCCTAAAGTAAATGAAAACTATGTAAAGAATGGATTCCGAAATGACACAGATAATATAAAACAGCAAAACGTTTTTTCTATCGTTAAGAACTTTTATAAAAATTCATTATCTAAATAGAAACCGCCTCGTTACTTCAAAAAGAAAGGCAGGTGAAAAAAATTAAAAAATTGATAAAGTCAAAGAAAATGAAAAAGTAAATAAAATTATAAATAAAATATATAGTATATAGTTGAAATTCTCCTAATTTCATAGCATATTTTTTAATGTAGTTATTCTAAATATTTATGATTTTTTTAAACATTATATTCTCTTAAATTTAAATATCTATAAATTATATCATCTTAAATTTAAATATCTATAAACAATTGTAAAATTTCTAATGTCATTATGAACCTAAATTATTATTTTGTTTCAGTAATTAGCGTTTAAGGTTGATGTTTCCTAATGATTAAGTATGAACAAATTGCTATGAACGACATATTTTAAAATCAGGATTCTAAATTTAACCCAACTTATTGTTATCAAAGAATATGTAGATAAAAAAGTGTCGATATATGCTTCCATTTTTCTTAATAATTAAATTTAAAACTGAACTCTTTTTAAAATAAAGTATTTATAGTGTCATTTTCGCCAACTAGTAAAATATTTTTATAAGTTTAAAATGGTATTTTTTTAATATAATGGCCAAGAAAGTTTTTTTTTTGAACTATGTTTATGAACGGAAATAATGTGTTAATTACGCAAAGTTTGAAAGCTAATAACCAGAAAAAGTCTAACTTATTTTTACAAAGAGAAAGATGCAAAGTTATCATAATATCTTTGCTTGTGATCACCGAGATCTGTGAACACAGTGACGTCATGAGGAGGGAAATCGTAGCTTCAGCTCTAAGAGCGGAGTGAACTAGCCCTTCTATTCTCATTAGCCCTGGGAAATAAATACTAAAAGTTCTTTAAGAAGCATTTGTTTAATCTAAATCCTGTGACGTTAAGAGCTTGAAGCTTGTTTCAGATTAAAAAGGTAGTATCAGATTTTTCAAACATACCCACAGTTGTAAAGAAATAAGTGCCCAAAATGTTTAAGAAATATTTGTTTAGTCCAAACCATGCCACGTAAAGAGCCAGGCTACGTCAGCCCTACTAAGAGCTTATTATTTCTTCCATAGTGAGGAAGTGAGGTGTAGCGCTCATCCTATAGACGAGAGGTAAACGATCCGAAGTGGAGTGAAGCGCTCTTCCCATAGCACTATATGTGAGTGAGGAGATGAATCTTAAAGTGGGGCGTAGCGCTCATTTTCCCCTACTGCTGTTTATGGGGTTATTTTTTCTTGTTTTTGTTAATTATTGATTTGTAAAAAGCATAAATTCCTCCTTAATCTATGGAAACTGCTTTTTCAAATTTTTTTTCCACCAATTTTTTTTTCTCCCGGCGCTATAGCGTTCGACTTCAAACAAGAGATTTTCTAGGATTGTTCATTGACTATTTGTCACCAAGTCACTTAGTGGGTTCCTCCATCCAATGAATACTCAAATAATGTCACTTAGCCAGCTCTTCCATTGGAGTATCTTCGGAATTAATAGATTTAGCAATATACATGAATGGTATATATTAATGTTATATATAATTATATGATATAAAGTTAAAATAAGAACTTTTACCGAGAAATCTCATTTTTAAAAAAAAAAAATTTCACTTAGCCGGTTGTTCCACTAAGCTCTTCAATTATCAAACGTTTTTCTGTAGCATAACTATGGATGATCTATCGTACTTTATGTACAAACTTCTCATACAAGCCTTAAGTAGAAAAAATATAAGTGAAGAACGCGGTAGATGTCCTAAAATCATTTAATGTAACATTTTTCGTTTATTTTCGGGATTAATTTTCATGCTTCACAGCGTCCTGCGACGTACTTGCGATGTATTTCACACATCCCTTTGCAATTCCAAGCTAAGTCTCATAGTTTTTGCGAATCAAAAAAAGGGAGAAAAAAAAAAAAACCCGCGAAAAAAGCATTAAAATAAGCAATAAATTTCGGAAAAATCGGATTGAAAAAAATAAAAAATCACGTCAAGTTTATAAATAAAAATGGCCATTTTAGTTTATCAAATTTCAATAGTGTGATTGCATCTCTTGCCTGCAGAGCATCCTACATGGTATTGTTTACTACATCTTTAACAATAAACAATTTACGAAATAATCGTTATATGTTAGTTTTTTATTCGAATGTTAACTATTTTGTTTAGTTTTATCGAATGTTTTTTAAGTTACAGCAAAAAAAAAAAAAAAAAAAAAATAGTTTTTCATAATAATATCCATTTCTCCATAAATATTAAAGGTAGGCCTGCGAAATTTTGTGCAATTATTGCACATAATAACCAAAATAATTATTACGAAATAAAATTTTATTGCTACATTTTTTGGCATAGGGTGTTCACAAACATTTTCCGTTTGTAATTTATTGTCCGTCCCTTAAACCACTAAAAAGCTTTAAACTTTATTAATAAGTACGAGAAATCGCATGATTTAAACACTTCTGAAGTTATTAAATGATTCATTAACTATTTCTTGAGAAATATGAAATAAATGTGTATTAGCACAGAAGTGTTTCCATTACTTTGTCAACCCCGTATACGATACGTCATAATTGTACTTACGATATAACCTGCATTCGTCCTTTGACATCCTTCTCAAGTTGACACTAAGGACGATTTGATCAGGGCTGATATCAAGACGGAAAAGAACAAAAACTGATAAGAAAATTGTTTCAGTACAGCTTTTGTTTTCGGGAAGATCCAGTTATCCACGATTATCAAGATTTTTTTAAAATTATTACACATATAAATAAGATTGTCTTTTGGCTCGAGAAAATTAAACCATGAAAAATGGTTTAAAATTCTAAATAGTAAGAGCTTATTTTATATCTTACGAATATCATCAATAAATAAAATGCTTTGCTGTCGGTTTTTTCTTTTTCCGTCTTACATTCAGCCCTCTAGTTGATTATGGTAGCTTATAGGAGTATGATTTCAGAATATAACAAAATTCAGTAATCATTAAAAATATAAAAATCGAAACACATCGTTACGATTTGAATAATTCTTCAAGACTTATTACAGTGTCTAGCTGAAATGAATGTCTATTTGAATTGAATGCCGGCCTTGAAAGGACAAAGCATTGTTTCTAAAACGCCTTAGCCTTTATGAATGGACATACCTAACAGAAATTACTCTAATTAGGAAGGTAAGAATGGGGTGGAGTTGGCGTGTGTTAGGCGATGTGATGATGTAAAAAGAAAGAAAAAAATAAAATTCGGAAACTAGTCCTATCAGAAAAGCAGGGATGTAGGCGATTTCTTGATCGGGGTCAATCGGTTGGGCATTGTAGACAGCGTGAAATATAGATTGGATGTCTTTAAAATGGTGAAAGTGGTTTAAATCAACAACTCCAAGTTGGATTTCTTAAGATGAGGTAAGGATTAGATTAAGATCCTTCTGATTTTTATTTAATGTTTACTTTTCGAAATCCAGCTTCAACGAACAATTTCTCGAATTAATAAACATAATAAATAAATTTCTGTGATCAATAAATTTAATTAATACATCGATAAAGCTACTTCCAATTTCAGAACAAAAGCAGTTGTGAACAAAATTAATTCCATTAGGCCTAATTAAGCAAACATCGATGATTCAATTGGGTATTTTAAAAGAAGTAGATAAGAAAACAAAATAAGGCAATAACTTGATAATAAGGTATTCAAAATACAGTGATAACATAAAATGAGAGATTTTAGGTTAAGTTAGAAACCCATGTATGGTTGGAGATTCGCTTTACTGTTGCCGTCATTCAATTAAATTTAATGAGGGAGATAAAGGTGAAAAGCATCAACATATAGCTATTTCCAAATGAGTGAGATATGTAGTTTTGGAAAATGGGAATACTAAAATGTTAGCAGTTGAAGTTATAGTAATTATTTTGTATGCGTTTTAAGAGCTTATATGAGCAATTAATCCGAGGTTAAGTTAGACGAATAGTTAGTTGGATATTGTTTTATTATAGATGCCTTTTAATTAAACAAAATGATTTGACGATACGGCAATAAGCATCAACAAAGCTATTTGCAACTGAACTAGATAGCTTTGAAAAATAGAGTTACTAAATTATCAGTTAAAATCATTGTCGATAATTTGTCTGCGTTGTACAGTGTGCATAACAAAGAATAAAAACTAAACAATTTAAAAACATTAGATATCATAATTCAATTTTCTCTCACTAAGAAGCAAATTATTAACGGTTCAGAGGGTCTAATCTCAATGAATTTTTTTCAAAATTACATTTTTAAATTTATATTTCTCAAAAACTATTTGACCAATTTCGATCAAAATTTGTATTTTATCTCTATATTGAAAAATCGTAAGAAAATCTACCACCATTGTTTTGGCTGTTCAACCTAATTTTGCATTTTGGTCTGCTGGGCAAAAACTATAAGACGTAGAAACTTGAAATTTCGAAGGTGTGTAGAAAAAAATTACACTCTGTCGATAGATGGAGAATTATTAACTTTTAAACTTGTAGGGATAAAAAAATAAAAATAATAATAAAAAAAAAAAACTCCATACGGACAGCTCTGCAGGCTGCAGGAATGCAACTACAGGCTTGAAGTTTGTACGTGCTCAAAAAGCCATTTTTATTTATGAACGTAATACGAATTTCTATTTTTCGAAATTCCATTTTTTTCACCAGTTTTTGCCTTTTAATCGCTTTTTTCAAGGATTTTTTTCAATTTTTTTGCTTTAAAAACAACTATATATCTATCGTAGAAAAATTATCTCTCGCGCAATCTTCTATTCTTAAGTTAGCCCTTGAACTAATATTAAAAGTAACAAAAATAATGCAGAAATAAAATTTGAAAAAATAATAAAGTGAAAGATAATATGTTGCCAAATATTACATTTGTATGGAAATTTTAAAAAATACAAAAGTTTCAAGAGAAATAAAAACTTTTCCCGATTCGAACTGTGATATGATAAAAGGTTATCGTTTTATGTTGTTAACAAGTAAAATTTCTTCTCAATTCTTGTTGTATCTGAGGTTAAAAATTTTTTTTTCTTCAATTACAGTTGATTATTTTTTAAAACCAGGTATCCTTTTACGATTAACATATTTGCAAAACATGGTTACATAAAATTATAATAATAATATATTTTATAAGCAAAATGAACTTTTTTTAAATCCACTTTTAAAGAATAAAAATGATGACTGAGAACAACCACGAGAATTGTTCGAACTCCCGTGGTTGCGAACAGGGAGCGGAGCTTCCTAATAATTTAAAATTACCTGCTTTAAAATGAAGTAAAATTTGTATACTTCACCATTTTATTATTTTTTTTTACATTATAAAACAGAATTTCAAAAAAATAAAAAATACTTATGAAAAAAACTATATTTTTGTATGCAATTATCTTTTAACAAACTAGTTTTATAATTATAAGATGAAAAAAAAATCTTGTGGTTAGCTTAAATAGTTCTAGAGGCATCGCGAAATACGCTTTAAGTGAAATTGACATTAATGGGTAAAAACTTTCAACGACTTTGAGAATAAACTGAGATTATATTTTCCAGATTGCGGCTACTCTTTTAAAAAAGTATGTTTATTCAGAGAAAGTACATTTGTGCGCCTCATTTTATAATATATAATGTCGATTTCAAAAATTAATTAGAATATTCAAGATAAGCTTCTTTTAAAATTGCATTTTAATACACGATAATTTGATTATCGGATCAAAAGTTATTAAGATGTTCCCATTTTTTACTGTATTTCACAGCTACCGATTGTATCATTGTCGATTGTACAAACAGCATTATTTCTATCTCATATTTATTTTTTTTTTTGAAAAACCTTTTTGTTGATGATATATTTGAACCATACAAAACAATTTCATTTATTTTTAAAACAAGATAAGTAATACATGGCGATACTAATTGCTATTGCAGTGCGTATGACGAGTATAATCGGCGAGTAAAATACAGAATACTCTCGATATCTCGAGTTTTGATATTTCGAAAACCTTGTTATGTGAAAAAAATATTTTTCCCTTTGGCTTTATATATCCACCCAATGCTAATTTGAATTCATATGACGAAGAGTTTCCTCACAAAACCTTGTTATGTCGAAATCTTTTCGAAATAGAAACAGAATTTTTTCGGAAAAATCACAATGTAAAAATATTGTACACTAATTCTTTTCTATTTAATGCATAATTATTTTTGTTTTACTTTTAAAAATAAAATTAACATTGCTATATTTATACTTATAGTCAACTATCACTACACATATATTCAATTGTAGTTATTCTTATGTTTCGATCATGACTCAACTTTTTACGTAGAATAATATTTCAGAATATGTCTACTTTTTGGAACAGATTTAGTTCTGAACTTGTCATCTCGAATTTTTTTTTAATGTCCCTTCAACATTGAGATATCGAGAATACACCGTAAAAAAATTACAATTTACTAACAAAACTCGCAATTTTAATAAATAAAATTATTTAGTGGTTTGTTTCTTTCATATTACCAATAGAACTTCTAAGAATGTTGTATTGTGGGGTGGTGGTGGGGTACTAAATACATAATGCCATGACTTGGACTGTGAATGTTGAGTTGCGGAGATTTTACATAAACAAATAGAAGAGCCAATACTAGGCCTTTGCCCTGCGAGGCATCGTCCTGGGTATTCTTGCGTTGAATACAAAGAATCCGAAACATTTGATACAATAGCTTTTCCTTGTTTTCGCTGTGAATTATTCTGTATTTTATACATTTTATATTTTTCAAACATTTTTTTTACAAGTTTCTAACAGCGTAACACTTTTTCAAAAATTAATTTTTAATTTTTTTTTTATTAGAAAAATGCAAATCTTTCCAGATTTTTTGTTACATTTGAAATAGGACAATTTGCTCTGAGTTCGAAGTGTATATGTTACTGCGAATGACCGAAATTGATGGTTGTTGACTACTACCGGTGAATGTTGATAATTACATAGTCGCTTTAGTAAATTTTCGAAGTATATACAAGGTCTAGTTAAGTGTCACTGCCCGGTATGCCCTACATTAATGTTTTTTTTAAGGTTTAGTGCCACTACTCAGTATGCATTTAACCAGTACTCCGAACACTGATGTTTCTCCTAATCTATCCTCAGCAGTTATTAAAATATCGAATAAGTATAATAATATCAAAGAATAAATTAATATCAAATCGGATATAATAAATATTTCGAACATTCACCAAAGCGACTAGGTGATTATTAACATTCACCGGTGAAAGTCGACATTCTCTTGATTTCGGTCATTCACGGTATAACATATACACGTACGTCATTGTTTGATTTAAATTCCGCACCTTGTGAGGGATTTATAAAATAAATTCCGTTCTTATCTGGTAAAAATGAGACCATTTTTGCTCATTTAAAATTCCACAGATTTTGATTGCATTATCGGATGCACATAAAATTCCATCGTGTTAGCTACCACTTATTTATAATTTAAAAACAATAAAATATACCCTATAAATTTCCTGTAGCGAATTTAAAAAAAAAAAGGTAAATAAAACAAGAAAATGCCGAATATTCATAAATTTGTCATATTATGGTTGTAAAAACTTCCTATGGTAACTTGATTGTTAACATAATTGAAAATATTTCGTTCCATATTCAAATATTGGTATATTCAAATATGATGTCCACAAATGATTTCGCGCTTTGAGGGAAAGAAAGGGGTTCGTTAAAATATAGCAGTGTGACAAATGGGAGAAGGATGGGGTAACAAGAAATGTGTATATCACACATTTTGGTAAAAAAAACAAACAACAACAACAACATTTAAAATGAAAAGATTAAATATCAAAATATTTACACACATAATCATTACTATTGTTACGCACACAAGGGCCATGAAAAGCTAAAATTTAAGTAATAACTAAAATCTGAAAATTAAATTAAAAGAGTAGTGTTTCAGTTCCGAACAGTATGTGTATTGTTTCTTGAACGTTGTTAAACATCCGACCAAATTTTGGGTTTACGACTGCCGATGTTTAACTCCGTAGCCTTGCAATTTTGAACGTTATTCAGAAGACAAGGGAACTCCTGGATTGGGAGAAATTTGCCTTCGTTGTTTCCATTGTTGCCAATACATTTTTATTCTCTGGAAAAGCACATGGTAGGATCCAGTTTTCCCACATTAATTTTAATATTTGTTTGGTTGTCAACAGCATAAAATTGATTTAAGTCATAAAGTTATTGTTTTCCTATAAATATTTTTGTTTCCCTCATTAAAAGGTTAAAATTACCTGTACTGTTATTATTACGTTTTTGATTTTGTTTGATTTCTAAATTAAAAATTTAGGAGGATTGTTTTTATTATTATTATTCTTATAACGTAATTATACGTTTCATTTTAAGATAAAGTTATTTAAATCGGTGTCTGATCTTATAAACCGTTTTACAATTATTATTCTTAAGATCAAATTACATTAATTTACTATTATGAATGACAGTTAAAAAGATTTGTGAAATGATTTAGAACTTAACTTTCAACTACATGCACAAAGTGGTGAATGCAAAAATGGTATTTAAAATACATCCGTCCACTTGGTAAGCAAAAATAATAAATTACAGTTGTGAATTCACCAAATTTGTTATAACAGTATACTTTTAATTTTAAATGTTATTTCAAGAAATGATTACTTGTTCACTAATGATTTATGTTCACTAATCGATCTTAATAATATCATAAAGGAGGGAAATATTTGGACGTGGGAAGTGGAGGCACAAGTTTTCTTTTTAGTACATATATTTTTAGTTGAATAACTTCAACTGTTTTATGCCAAGAAATAGCAATTATTGCGAAGCAATCATTGGGGTTGGTGAGCGTCAGCGGACATGGGGCTTAGCCCTCCTAGTTTAATATAAATTTCACTGAATATTTCCGAAATATTAAAGCTATTATTATAAGTTAGTGCCTAGTTATTTTTTTCTTTGTCATCTAAATTGGATGCTTAAGCATTCCTTCAACTTAAATCAGCTGCTCTACATATTAAACATGCTCGCGTCTTGTGCATTTTCCACTATTAATTGCAGATGTGGGATGACAATAAAGTTCGTGATGAAAATACTTTAATAAATGACACAAATTGCATAGTTGACTTTGAAATAGAGGGCAATGATTAAAACGTGATATGAAAAGCGAATCGTTAGGATTGTTTAATGTCAGATGGAAAAAAAAAAAAAATCCTAACCACATAAAATGCAGCAATCTTCAAATCACTTGTTAGAAAATTACAATTAAAAGAAAATAATTACTCGAATTTAATGTTTTGTAATTCATCAACTATGATTGTTAGTGTTTAAAAGTCAATTTACTAGGCTGATTTAAATGTTAATTTAGTTTAACTATTATGCAAATCCAATGAAAGAAAGGTTTTTGGGTGGGCTTTGATTGTAATGATTGTTTGTGATTAATTGTTAAAAATCACATAATCATTTGCTTAACCATTTTTATAACATCTTTTTTGCAGCATAGTTTTAGTTACAGACTTTCAAATAAATTAAAATGCCTAAGCATGCTCAAGTAAAAACAAGTGCAATGCGAAAAAGGTGAACACTGTAAACTTCAAATCTCATCTAATGTTTAGGAGCCAGCACTCAATTTTAATGGTTCGAGAGCTTAACCTTAAATATGCTAATCAGTTAGCGTGAGCCATGAGCACTCAGGGGATAGAGCGTTCGAAATCCAATGAGGTAAACCGGGTTCGAATCTCAGTAATGGCTGGTCGATACGAATACCGTATCTGGCTTGCACCGACCACAGTGCTGACGTAAAATATCCTCAGTGATAGACGCATCATATGTTAGAGTCCCCTAGCCGTCAGGCTAACCATAAGAGGTTTTCGCGGTTTTCCTCTCCATGTAACGCAAATGCGGGTTAGTTCCATCAAAAAGATTTATTTCTCCCAATACTTGATCCAGGAGTTCCCCCGTCTTCTGCATTGGGTTCAAAATTACAAGGCTACGGCGTTGAACATTAGTAGTCGTGAACCCAAAATTGGGTCGACTGTTCAATGACGGTTATAAAATAAAATGAGTTAGTGTAGACGCTGCTTTAAATTACAAAATCAGAAGCAATAATTTTCGTATATTTTAAATACCGTTTTTTTTTTTTTTAAATAAACGTAAATTTTTTCCCCACGTAATTTGGATTCATGTAAATAGCCTAAGTAATAAGTATTTGGATAAAAAGTCGGAATCTAGAAAATTTAAACTGAATATTTCTGTAAGGAGAGTGGTCAAAATTTCTGTTCCTCTTATGCTAATTTCACTTCTTGTGTTACTGTCATATCTTAAAATTTAATCATGGAAATCAAAATTTTTTACACTTGATTATGAAACTTGTACCTTGAAAGAGAATTCCATGTATCAAACTGTTTTTATAATTATGTATAATTTTATTTACTAGCGGTAGAAAAAAAATTTTAAATCGTAACGAATACAAATTTTTACATTAATTTAATTTTCATCATTTAAAATGACGGAAGTCAAAATTTTGAAGGAAATCGCGTGACATCTTGAGAAATAAAATTTATAAATGGAATTTCTTTGATGTACGCAAAAAATGAAATTTACATTAGTCACAAATTTTCGCCCACCTACCTGCTCGTATAATTGGGACCATATTATCCTCCATAATTTAAGAGTTAAAAATTTTTATGAATCGAACAAAAAAAATTAAGTTAATTTATTCAAATGGAGTAAATTATTAGTCTAATTTGGCAATTTAAAATATCTTCTGCGCTAATTAATTTTTATTTTTAAGGTTAGGCCCTCAAACTATTTAAATTCAGTCCTAGAATGCGAAAATCTGCTAATTAAGTCAAAAGGCACTAAAGTGTTTAATTTTTTCTCACTAAACACGTTATTGTAGAGTGCGCTCTGTACACTTTACTTTACGACGCATGATATTTAGATGCATGATAAGTGATTCAATTAACCGAAATAGATTTACAAGTTTTTAAATATATCGCTTACCAAAGATAGAAAAAAGGTATAATTACTTTTTAATATGAAAATGAAAGTGAGAATTCGATGTAAGTGAATAGTGAAGACGCGAATTACAATAAAGATTAAAATTTAAAGACAACAAAGAATTGTTTTAAATGAATGAATTGGTTAGAAAAGAATTCGTGATTTAAATGTTTACTTCACGCACATTGAGTAAGTTTGATTAAAACATCATTTTCGAAAATAATATGGACGGTTCTTTTAATTGGATTTAACTGCTCGTTTTTAAATTAATTATTATCACTCAGGCGAAGAAACGATTAAAGCGAGGGGATTAATACAAAATAAAATAAAATTTGCTCTGATTTCCGGGTGAAAGTAGAAGTTGAGGTTATTAATGTAAGTGGATCAAGTTTTGCCCTAGGCTTAATGGTTCTCAGAAGATTTATTAGTTTTTTCTTTTTGGTTTTTTACTTTCCAAATGAAGGTATAAGTAGTTTTTTAAAACATGTTCTTTTTATTTTTTCAAATTGAGAACTTTACCTTTTTTGACCACAGACATGCCCGTCATTTGACCCACTGCAGTCTATAAAATTTCTTCTGCAGTAATTTTCTTCCATAATCGTTTTCTAAAATAATAATTCGATAGGAAAGTAATTTAAAGTCTTACGAAAGTTGTTAAATTACAGTGTCTTACTTTTATGTTAAGTTTCAGTTTTTTTTAATCCTTTAAAATTAAGTATTTTATTGTTTTTGATTGTGTGCCAACTTAATATGGTGTTGAACCATATTATCTACTTAAACTTAATTATTAGATGCTGTGGTTCAACTTGTACGGAAACATGGTTCGATTTGACACCGTATTAAGGTTGCAAAACATTAGAACTGAATTTGGTTTAAGGTATTGATATCATGGTTAAACATTGCGCCTAGTTTTTCAGAAATGTACTAGATTATTTTACAAGGAGGGAGTTACTTTACAGATTACACGCGCTTTCGCCAGCAGAAGCAATTTAATCTTTATTTACTTCCCCAAAAATTCAAAATTACCTTCAGTTTTTGATTTAAATTTAAAACATTCTACTGAGAAAACCAAAAACATCTTCGCAACTGATCACATGTTTCCCTTTTCTTATTATCCTGTTATTTTGAATTGATTCAAGTTGATGATTCACAATGTATAAGTATAGGAAAGACTCTTCATTAACACAAGGTGTTCAAAAACCACCTCGCTAAATAAATATTTTTAAAATTCTTGTCAAAGGTGATTTTGATAAGACTTATTTTATCAAAGGGACGAATTTAAAATAGGAAATTAAAATATGATTCAAAAGTTCTCCTTTTCAAAAGTAGTTTAAAAATAATAGTTTCACTGAAGCACTCGTGGACAATAATATATATATATATAATAGTAATATCTAATTTTTTTCATATTTTTCAGAAGAGCGTATTTGAGAAAAAAATACCAAGAGTTCATCATGTTTTTTCTTAATATTATGCAGCTATTTAGGGAAAATGAAAAATAATATGTAAAGTACATACCTGGAAACAGTTCTAAAGAACAGTTTGAAATAAAAATGCTATCTTTAGAAAAATTGTTCTTTATTTTGAACCTAACCTTTCAATTTAACTTCAGTATCGTTTGTAGTACTGAAGTATCGTTGAGGACAAAAGTTTGCCGCTAATTTTAAATTATTTTTTATGAAAATATTAATAGAGATTTTCCATAATTAAATATTAGCAGACATATATTTAATGGAATAACATGATTATCGAGAGATATATATTCATGTGTCTTTTTACCCCTATAATTATTGAATCTAATTTATAACTTACAGCTTAAGCATCAATTATACTTAAACACCGGTCTCATATTCAAAAGAAAACTCGAAAAATTCGCCTTTTTCTTTTATTCACTTAATTTTTGAATCTATTGTATTTTATATACTTAATACTTTAGCAGGCCCAAATTTAACGTGAAAAAATTAAAATTTAGGGATTTACATTTATCTGTCTTTTTACTTTTCATTTTTATAACCGTCATTGAACTGCCAACCCAATCTTGAGTTTGCGACTATCAATGTTCAACTTCGTAGATTTGTAATTTTGAACCCAATCCAGAAGACAAGAGAACTTCTGGATGAATTATTGGGAGAAATTTACTTTCGTAGAAGACTTTTTAATGCAACTAACCCGTATTTGCATTGCATGAAGAAGAAAACCACGAAAACCATCCACAGTTAACCTAATGCAACGGGACTCTAACCAATGATCAGTCGGTCGCGGAGGATATTATATTTAAGGATAAATTTTAAGATTAGAGGATAAATTTTTTTACCGGAAAAAATAAAATTTAGTAATTCGCATTAGTTTTTACTTACATCGTTTTTTAAATGCAATATACTTAATTGTCTTTGCTTAAATATTAACAGAAGCTTACTTTATACGCAAATAAATAAATAAAACTAAAGTAACTTAATATAAGCTGGTCTTTCTACTTTTATAATTTTTGACTGTAATGTGTTTTAATAAAACAAATGGCGAAGGCAATAAAGGATGGATATACATTGAATATTAATACTGTAGGTTTAATAGCGATACATATAAAGCATTCCAAATAAGCGTTTAAAGCAGAGAAATTAGGACATTTCTTTTAAACAATTAATGTTCTTTTCCAAAAATAATTTTTTGTAAGAACGTGCATTCTTTAGTTAATCTTTTAATTATTGTCTCCTCACAATTCGTAGTTTTTTTTTTTTTCTAAAGTAATCACTTATGCTATATCTATTACTTTTTTTAAAATCCTCAATATTGTTTTCAAAAATCGAATTGATATTGCAACATTTAGAATCTAATTGTTATTTACATTATGATTTGCTTAATATAAAGATTAAAACCGTATTAATAAGTATTAAAAAAAATGATAAAATGATTTATTTTTATCTGCTGTTCTACAAAAAGCATTTTTAGACCGTTTCTTTTTTATTACATTTGTTACCGTGAATTATCTTTATCTGTATACGTGAGGAGGTGGGTAGAAGAATACGTGTAGTTGTAACTTGTTCTAATAAAATCATAAAATAGAAGAAAAGGAAGTTTGGATTGTTTAGAAGTCATAACAACATTTCCCTATCCCTTCCAGTAAAATAAAATTTCATATTTATTCAGTATTTCTAGAGAGTTTAAAAAGTTCTTTTTTATACTTAAAGAAAAAAAAAATTTTATAACTGTTATTACAAACACCAAAATAAATTTTTTTCGAATCGCATTACGAACGTAAAATATTTTGCTAATTGATACAGGCTACAGAAGACATCTTAAAGTAAACAAATTTATTGACTTTTCTTAAGAAACTGTAACACACAACTAGAAAACACCATGACACTGTTGTAAAATTTTCAAAAAATTCCTTTAAAAACTTTTTCATATTAGACAGATTGGAGAATATCAGGCTAAAAACATTTTTACTTTAGGAATTTTGTTTTTCGAGATTTGGGTGTGAAACCCTTTTTTTTAACGAAAGGAAAGTAAATATCCGCATTTTAACCCTTCACATGGCCGTGGGAAGCATAATTGGCGCAAATTTCATTAATTCATAAATGAAACTCTTTTCCCACCTATGATTTGGGCGGCCATCAGCTGATAGTTTAAAAAAATGAGCTTTGCTTACATAAATATAGGTAATAGTAAAGGTTAGCGAAGGGCCAAGAAAATAAAGGCTAACTCTGGAAAGCTATTTTCTCTTGTGCGTTATTTGTTCACAGTTTATTTCAAGAATCGCAGATTTTAGAAAATCTGTTATTTATAACACATAAGTTCCAGTTTATGACAAGTTAATTAAAGTAGATAAAATAATGAAACATTTTACCGCAAAAATTCTCTCTTTATCAAATCTTAAATCAAATTAATCTTTATTTTAGGTTATGAACAAAATGATTTTAATTTTATAAATCAATCCAAATTTTTTTTTTTACCATAAACATTACTAAGAAAATATTACTTTATAAAGGGTTAAAGTGTTGACTGCTGTGAAAATTTAAGTAAGAAAATTTAGACTAAGCTAAAATATAATAACAAAGAAACTTAATTATTAATTAAAATATAATTTAGTATCCACTGCGTACTAAAAGAAATTTTAAATTGAAAGAAACGAACGTTTTATTAACTTGTAATTAATTGGACTGAATGAATTATCAAACTTTTTGTATTTTCAACTTTTTTTAAAAAGACACAATGAGTTTTTAGAAATTAGGAAATACTGAATATTCTGAAATAAAAGAATTTTCTGAATATTTATATTTTTAATTGGTTAAAAAAAATTTTAACCAAATTAATGATTTTGTGAAAAAAGTAAACATTAAATAATTATGGCAGAATGAAACAAACTTTTTCTGAAATGTTTGTAGTTTCGTACAAATTGTTTTGTACAAAATGTTTGTACAAATTGCAGAATTTGAAAAAAATATAATAGATATAAAATATAATAGATTTAAAATATAATAGATATAAAATATAATAGATTAATAATTAGATAGAATAAAAGAACATTCTGTGTATCTAAAGTTTTGACATGTTCAAAAAGTTTAAATTAAAATTAAGGAATTTCTAAAAAAGTAGGATAATGGACCTGTAAAAGAAATCAACATGTGACAACTCAACATGTTTGTAATGTTACAACTAAAATGAAATATTATGAAATACGTGCTTCAATGAAAGTGATTTCCTCTTCAAAAAGTAAATTTATAATATAAAAATAAACAGATAATTTGCTTTTGAGGAGGTGTGATTGACGCATAGAATTAATGAGAACGTTTTGGGTTGAATTGAGTTGACAGCTATCACCTTAACTTTACATATATGTTGAAACAAGGTTAAAAGTTAATATAATTCATTTGTTTTGTTTTGAATAGAAAAAGTGCTTTTGAAATGTTCAGCACTGTTTAATTTTATTAACTCCTCCAGATACTTTGTTAATGCATTTTTAGTATATGTAAAATTTTTTGATTTAGGTCACATTCGCAGGTAAACTGTCATTTTGAAATATTAATAACAGCACTTTCATATTTTAAATGCAATTTTGATATAACATAGCGTTTTCTGCATATACAGATGATACAAAAATAAAACATAATATTATTAATAACTTTCTATCTAATGATCGAATTTGCATCTGTTAACATGTAAATGAATGATTAAAAGAGAAGAAATTAAATATTCTAAATGATTCAATCGAACAGATATAAAACTTTATCTCTTTTAATAATCTATTATATTTCTAAGGATTCCCATTTTTGATTCTCAAAAGATGCCGAGTTTTAGATTACTTTGCCGTATTAATATGACGGATTAGTGATCAAGAACTCAGCATGTACTTGCATTTATGCCTTGCACTCAATGCTGGATCTCTATGAGAGAAATATTGGGTGGCTATACACAAATTAGATTCTGTGAACTAGACTAACTGTAGACAGAGTTCATTTCATTTGCTCATAATTAATGCTTTTCTTGTTTTTCTGTTCTGTTTGTGCCCAATTTCGTCAACAGATGTACTTGTAATCGGCATTTAGAAATTGAAAACCAAAACTGTAATCTTATATCATCTAACAGCTCAAATTGAAAGGGGTTTTCATCTCTTTCGAGCCTTTTATATTTTTAAAAATTTCAATACAAATATCCCGATTTATATCAGGAAATATCTAATCTTTTATTTTATTTATTGTATTTATTCTTTTTTTTTTCTTCTTACTTTTGAGATCAAGTGAAATGCGAGCTTATAAAATCAAAACATCGAGAGAGATAAATCAGTTAGATAAAAACAGCCTTTTCAGCTCGTAAAATTGCTTTCTTTGAACTGCAGAGTGATTCCTTGAACAGTAGAGTTTTTACTACAAGTTTAGAACTTAGGCGTATTAGATCAGGGGATAGAGCGCTTGCCTCCCAATGAGATGACCCGAGTTTGAGTCCCAGCGATGGCTGGTCGATGCGAATTCCGTACCGGCGACAGTGCTCACATCAAATATCCTCAGTGGTAGACGGAATAAGTTAGAGTCCCCTTGACATCAGGCTAACCGTGGGAGGTTCTCGTGGTTTTCTCCACCATATAGCGCAAATACGGATTAGTTCCATCAAAAAGTCCTCTACGAAGGCAAATTTCTCCCAATACTTAATCTAGAAGTTCCCTTGTCTTCTGTATTGGGTTCTGAATTACAAGTTTATGGACAAGAGGTTGAACATTGATAGTCGTAATCTGTTCAACGACGGCTATATATGTAAAAAAAAGTTTAGCACTTAATAATTTTTTAACTTATTTTTGAGATTTTTTTATTCCTTCGTACTTTTTCTACACAACTTTCTAAGTTTCATTATTTTTGCAAAGAAAAGCAAAATGTAACGTAACGTTGTACACCCAAAACAGCGGGGGCGCTGATAATTTTTTAATATCGAGACATATTAAAATGACACATATCGAGACATACACAACTCACATATCCCTTACATTTCGCTTTGTTTATTTTGTGAGGAATTTGACTTAACATCGGTGTACTGATTGCTTTGAAGTGGTCATAAAGCATTTACCGGTTCGGAAATAATCACTTTTTAAACTTTTTATTCTTCCTTCTAGAGATTTGAATAGAGAAAGTAGGGGAAAAAAAGGAGAACACAAAGCTCTCTATAGAAAAAAAGAGGTTGATAAAGTGGCATATTCGACAATCATAATATATTTTGAAGGATCATTATACAAAACGTTTTAATGTTACCTGCAAGAAAAGATAGTGGACGCAATGACCGTTTTATTTCCCCCCGTGTCAATCAACAAAAGTAATAATTTTCTCGCTCCCGCATGGAAGAAGAAAATCAAATCTCCAGAAACATGAAAAAGAGCTGGATTTTGAGAGCAAGTTTATAAATGCAGCAGCTTTTTAATGACTTGCTCGCTTTAGTTATTCAACCCTTTTTGATTTGTTGGTCCTTGTGATTTCGTCACAGCTCTTGTTTCTCGGCTCGGAAACACAATCGAATAGATCGTCACTCTAAGCTGCTTTAAACACGAACCGGATTACGCGTTCTTCCATGTTTTTGATGAAATTAAAGAGAAGGATTGTGCTATTAGGACCGTAAGTTGATTTAGATATTTTGATCAAAACTGAAATCATTGTTGTGCTTAGTATTTTCGTAGAATATATTATAGGGCAGAAAGTTTTTTTTTTTCTTCTTCCGATTACTGCAAATGAAATTTTTTTTATTTTTTATTATTATTTTTTTTTTAATCAGGGGACTCGCTTTCTCTAATAATATTTAATTTATTTAAAAATAACCAAAACAAAATTTACTTAAAAATGAGTAAATTACTTATACTTATTTTTGAATATGGATAAAAATATAATATGGATTAAAATATGGAAAAATTATGCTTAAAATAATGCTTATTTGATAGCATAGAGTGATAATGCTTGGAATTGTACATATTACTGGAATAATATATACTTAATTACGATTAGAATAATATTTATACTTTATACATAAGATTTTAATTCAAAAGAAGAAAAATTATACTTAGAATAATACAGTGTAATAAAATAATATACATACATGTCTGCCATCATACTGAACATTACAATATATTACATATTTGATACTGAATTGAGAATCCCAGCATTATAATAAGACCTGTTTTTAGGATGTAGAGAATTGCATAATCCGCTAAACTTAAGGGCTGCAATGAAACAGTTCCATTTATGAAGTTAATTCATATTGGTACATTTTAAATTCGGAAATACATGTTAATATTTTATATCTGTAAATTTTCTAGTTATTTCAATACAATTCGAGTGTTATTATAATAGAGATACGTTTTTAAACGTTACGAATTTGTAGTTTGCATCACTTTCTTTATCAAAAATGTAACGTGTTCTGTTGTAAAAAGTTTGAAACGCAGCTAATATGTTCTTCACACAGGGCAGCTAAAACTTTTGTTACGCAACTGGTTTTCGCATTACTTAGACTAAAAAATTGCACGACTTTGGTGCCGCATTGATAATTGCATTATTACATCTTTGCTGTCATATTAAACATTTCATTATTATAATGGTAATATTAGAACGTTAGAGTAGAGTTAGATCAAGGGATGTAGTGCTTGGTTTAGTTTTTACGAAAGATCAGAATGTTTCTAACAGCCGGCACATACTGGTTTAAAGTAGCTCCAAGGAAAATATTTCTCTCAAATTACGGTAAAGGTACCGGCATTCTGGGTGCTGGTACATTTTACTCGAAAATCCAATTTTACAGGAACATGTTAAGGAAAAAAATCTGATCCGTAATTTTTAAACTAATAATTACAGTAAAATCACTCTAATTAAATAAATATTACTGTAAAAATTACGGTATGATATTTTACTGTAAAAATGAATTTTATGGACGATACACCCAAAGTTCTGTTATTTTATACCGTAATTTGATCCGTAATATCTTTCAGTGTCACCACGAATTACGATTGTCTTTGAGTTTCATTAATGGTATCCAAATTATAGGAGGTTTTCTTCTCTTAATGGTAGAAGTTTTTCAAGTTACTTTGAAACAAAAAAAAACAAAAATTATTTTAGGGAGAAAAAAATTTATTTTGAGGAAAAACATTTTTTTTTCAGGGAAGTTTTTATTTTTATTTTTTAGGAAAAATTTATTTTTAATGGAATTTTTTTCCAAAGATGAATTCGGGCAGCATAGCTTGATTCAAGAGTTCCTTTTGAGTTTTGTTCATAATTATAACTGCATAGATATGATTATATTTTGCTTCAAATCAAGTAAAAGGACTGAATTTTCATCGATTGTGTATAAAAAGTAAAATAATTTATTATTTCTTTCAATCTTAATTATTGTTTTTTTTTTTAATATTTCGAATTAAAATCTTGAATCAACGCATTATGTTAAATAGATGATAATAATTTCAATGTTAACGTACTGAAATATTTCAAGTTATAAATTACCCAAAAGGTGTAATTATAATATTAATTGTACTTAATATTACGATTATTACAATTAATATTACGATGAATTATTATAATTTTACCTGATGGATAATTTTTACATTATTATATTAGTGCAGTTATATTTGTAATAAATACTTTTGAGATAATGTGACAACAATTAGAGTGTTAAAATAAAAAATATGACAAATATAATAAATATAACAAATATAATAAATATAACAACAATAGGATTTTTCTCGCCATATTAGTGCTCGGAGAAAAAAAAATTCTTGCAAAATCACAGTGCTGTTTTCTAATGACATTTCTTTTAAGAAAAAAAAAAAAAAAAAAAAAAAAAAAAAAAACTCATAATTCACGTAAATAAAACCAAAATATACAGTATTTAAACTATACATTTGGTAATTTTTTCGTACATACGATAAGGGCCTACTAGAAGTTCTGAATTTTAAAATATAGTTCTTATCATTACTCATTCAGAAAAAAAATACAAATCTGAAAATTAAATTTAACCGAATAGTTTTTATGTGATGATCTAAGGTATCATGATGACATGATCAAATTTTACCTTTTTAAAAAATTTTATCGCATATTACAAAACCGTATTTTTTGTTAATTTTACCAAACTAAATTAACAAATCGCTTCGGTAAAAATTACAAAGTTATTTAGTGTTCTCATAGAGTCAGAAACACGGTAAATTTTACCATATTTTGGTAGTTTTGAACTTACTTTTCAGTGTGTTATTCTATCCAATAAGTAGAAGTGCCAAGTCGCTTATATGATGGTGACATTGGTATATTTCGGTTTAATATATTCTCAAATAAGGCTGAGGAAAAGTTTGGAATTTCAGATATTTTTTTTTATATATTTAAAATAAATACTAAATATTTTTATATCTTATTTATTCTTTTCAGTTATCTAACTAAAATATTTTTAGCTTTCATTTTACAAATTATTCAATAAGTTTTAAAAAAAAAATTATTTTGCTGGAATTGTTTTCAGTAATACTTAAAACATTCAATCGACATGTTATATAAAGAAATTAATAAAAAGCGTACGCGATATTTATCTTCATTGATAGTTTATTTAAGCTATTTTAAATTTAAGGAAATAATTATAAACGCATCAATAGAGAATTAAAACTAATAACAAAACATTTTTCAAAATATTTAAAGGAATTAATTAGTTCCGCCTACAACAAAATATAAAACTACACAATAAATATTTAACTTATATGTTCCTTATTTTGATTACTACTTTAAATGAAATAATTAAAGCTGGAAATAGATATTTAAAGAGTACCTGTCACAAACCCTTTGCGTAATGTGATAATTTATTCTTTTATTTAAATCAAATCTTTTAATTTTTAAATCTTTATTTCCTTCTTTTTTAATATATATACCAGTTTAATTTTATTTCATGTGAAATTTTCCATGTAATTTTCTTAAATTAGGGTTGTTTTTTCCCCACAATTTAAACATATGATTGTTTTAGAATATCTTGTCTGGCAAAATTTCACTTTTCTTTTCGTAATGTATATTAATCTTCTGTTCGCCCTTTCTTCGTTGGTCAACGCGGTCATTATATACTAGTGAATTGGAATTATATTTTTGTAGTGGTAGATACACTAAAGTATTCCCCCACTAGAATTATACCTGTGATAGAATTCAATGAACGGACACCACTAGTTGATTCGTTGCTGTTTTTTTTTGTGAGAAGCCGGGAGAGCTGTATTAAGATCACTGTACTTTTGAGTGCTGATCGCGAGACCTCTATTAGGTTCACTTTTGTGATCGCTCTTGTGTTTCCTTTAGTAGACGATTGTATACGTCGAACGTTGTGTGTGACAAAGTAGGCTTGTTCAAATCGTAGTGGACGTTTCTGCCAAGGTAGGCGTGTTCACATCATGCCCGGGTCACCAATGTGGGGAGAGTAGTTATCGACAATGTCAACCTTCATTTTTAAAAAGGTACCCCACCATAGAATCGAGTTAACATGTCTAATATACTAGTGAATTGGAATTATATTTTTGTAGTGGTAGATACAGTACAATACCTTTACTTTTCCTTAACATGAAAGACCCTTTTAAATGTAAGCTTTCTTTCTATATTTATCTTATTACCACTTGTTAAATTTCTCTTATATCTTATTTTTAAGCAAGGCGCTTCATTTAAAATTCTCTTGTCACCCATTTCTCTTCAAACATTAACTTTGGTTAATTTTTTTTTCTCCCTAACTTCGTATTTAATTATCTGTTTTCGTGCATGCGTGAGTTCAAAAAATTGATGTAATAAGAAAATGAGTTAGAAAATTAATAAAAGAATCTATTGTTCAGATAGGAATCATCATTTAGACATTTTTTTTCCTTATCAATTTCTCCTGCATGTGGTGAGTTTATTTTGTCATTTTCTTGTTTGGGCATATGTTCGTTTAAACATACCTCACCGTGTTAAATGTTAAGCTTCTTTCTGGATATAGTCATATTTATCTTTTATTTATGATCTTAATTAATTTTAGTTTTCACCTTATTCCAAATTAGGTGATACTTATTTTATCCAATTTGTACAAACCTCACACTTTGTGACCTTTTGAACCTATTGGGTTATTGTTATCCCAGGTTAGCGTTATACTACCACTTTTCCTTAATGATCACTTTCCCCTTAATTTAATTACTCGTGATCCTATTCCCGGCCTTAATTTGTTTACTTTGAAATACATAATTGCCTGTTTTTTTTTTACTCAATGACTTTTTTTTTCTTTTCTTTTCTTAACAAAAGTCAATGTTTTAAGAGAAATGGGTAACAAGAGAATTTAAAACACACTTGATGCATAAAAATAAGATATACGAGAAATTTAACAGGTGGTGATAAGATAAATATAGCAAAGAAAGCTTAAATTTAAAAGGGTCTTTAATGTTAAAGAAAAGTAAATGTTTTAAAGGGTCTCTAATGTTAAAGAAAAGTAAAGGTATAAATGTTTTAAAGGATCTCTAATGTTAAAGAAAAGTAAAGGTATAAATGTAGATATTCAATTTACAGAAATTAATTACTCTTTGTGGATTTAATTAAAAATTTAAAGGTTGAGGAAAAGGATGTAATAAAATAAATCCCGTCGATACGGACATAGATCCGCATCTCGGAGAGTGCTGACCTCTGTCCTTCCAATGAGGTGAACCGGGTTCGAATCCCACCGAAAGCTGGTCGATACTAATCCGCATCCGGCTTGCATAGACCATAGTGTTGACGTGAAATATCCTCAGTGGTAGACGGATAATGGATTAGAGTTCCTTTGCTGTCAGGCTAACCGTAAGAGGTTCTCGTTGTCTTCCTCTCCTTGCAACGCAAATGCGGGTTAGTTCCACCAAGAAGTCCTCCCCGAAGGCAAATTTCTCCCAATACTTGATCCAAGAGTTCCCTTGTCTTCTGGATTGGGTTCAAAATTACAAGGCTGCGCAGTTGAACATTAGTAGCCGTAAACTTAAAAATTAGGTCAGCTGTTCAAGGACGGTTATATATATTAAAAAAAAAGCAAGCATCTCGAGAGGAAATCTTAAAGCATCTTCAAAAATTCGTTAACTGGTGTAGACCAAGAAAAGCTTTAGCCAATTAAATTTAAAGAGTATAGAGTTCGCAAATCAGATGAAAGGGATTGGTTAAGTAAGCCCCCCTTAAAAAACTAAATGAAGAAAAAAACTAAGGTGTGAATAGGGGGATAACTCTCCCCACAGGAAGTGCAATGACCGCGTTGACCAGCGAAGAAGGGCGAACAGAAAATTAATATACATTACGAAAAGAAAAGTGAAATTTTGTCAGGCAAGATATTTTAAGAAAATTATATGTTTAAATTGTGGGGAAAAAAAACCCTAATTTAAGAAAATTTCACATGAAATAAAATTAAACTGTTATTTATAAAATAGGAAATAAAGGTTTAAAAATTAAAATATTAGATTTAAATAAAAGAGTAAATTGTCACATTACGCAAAGGGTACATGTGACAGTACCTAAATAAGATTTTCAAGAATTTTTTAAAAGAAATAATTAGTCCACTTTATAACAAAATGTAAAACAGCATAAATAATATTTATCTTAATTGGTAGTCTATTTTGAAATTATTTCGATTAATAATTTTAATGAAATAACTAAACGTAGCAATGTAGATTTAAAGAGTATCTAAATAAGAATTTAGATAATTTTTAAGCGAAATAATTAGTTCACTGCTTAGCAAACACCAAAACCGCTTAAATAATATTTATAGCATTTAGTAGCTTATTTTAACGTTATTTCGATTGTTATTATTAGAAATAATCAATCCTGGTTATAGAAAATTAAAGAACGTCAAAATGTAATTCTGTTTGACGAATACAATTTCTACTGTCATGGAAGAATATTCAACTTTTAAGATGTAGAACGGAAACAAAAATCAGTAGAAATGGAAAATAAAAGTGTCTCTAATGAAAGACTTGAAAGTATCGTCATTAGCGTTCACCTTTTAGAGAGAGAGGTTAAAGCAACGAACTCATTGTCCAGAACAAAGGGAAGCGAACGAGTTTCCTTCCATCTATTCAGGGGAGAAGATGCTACTTTTGGAACGATGCAAATACGAACACAGAATTTTTATTTGGCATATTGCTTTTCCTTTTTTTTCAACTCCCAATCATCATTCGAATGGGTGTTTGTGTGTTGATCCGAGTTGTTTTCGGGTTCATTAGCTCGAGAAGTTCATTTCAAAACAAACGTCCAAGTCCAACGAGTCTTAGAACATTTATCGTTTGTTTTGATTAAACATTTATCGTCTGGAAGAATAAAAAGGTAAGTTTAAAACTGTTTAAAATTATAGAGATAGTATTTATTTTTTAATCGAACTACCTGATTTAAGATTTTTGATATTTGAACTATTCTAATATTCAAAGAATTCTGATATTCGAACTCCGATATTTTAGTTACTGCTTAAATAGTTAAAAAATACAGTTGAGAAATATTAAGCAGTGATATCGAGTTTGCATAAGAATGAGTTTTCAAGTGTTTTTTTTATTTATTCCTCGGCAGCGCGGGTTTCTAAACTTTTTTTTTTTTTTTAAATTCAAGACTAAAAATAAACGACCAGATCTCTTTCATTTCAATTTGAATTTAGTATTGTAAATATTCATTATACAACACAAATTCACATTTTTGAAAATAGAAAGACCTATAGATTAACAAACGGTTTAGTAATAATGTTATCTATGAAATTTAACTAAGTTAAAGATATTTGTCAATAAACTATGAAATTAATGAAATAATTACTAAACTACTAATGAAGTAATACAATATTATTGAAATAATTACAATATAAAGATCACGCGTTTTAAATGTAATGGGAACGCCTGTTCTAACCTAAATCTATTAATTATTTATTTGTGGTTCAAAGTTTCTGGACGTCTCTCCTTATTTCTTACGAAATACCCATAATTGCAATATTTTCTCATAGGTTTTTTTTATATATCATTCAGGTAAAGTCCATATTTCAAATGTGTTTTTGAATTTTAATAAAATTGTTAGTATAATACTAATTATTTAAAAAAAAACAATAATTGATTTATGTTTACATTATATATATATATATATATATATATATGTGTGTGTGTGTTGATTTTCTATCTCCTGTTCAGATACTAAATTTTATTTTTGGAATATCTCTTGAAGTCTGAAAATTATCCTTTTTGTTGTTTGTTTACCTTAAAAAATAAAAAATTCAAGTCCATCCTTACAGTTTATAATATTAATTTCACCAGTAGTTAGCTATGGCTGATGTTTAAAGTTAAGCACAGATTGCAGAAAATATAATGAAATAGTCTGCTAATTAAATAAATAAGTTCAAAGATCTGTAAGAGTACGAGAAGCTTACAACCTTCATCAAATTTTGTTAGATTAATATTATAGAATATCCCCTACATATTTTTAGTAAAAAATTGACTTTATATTTATAAAAATTTTTTAAATTATTTAATTATAAAAGTTTTTAAAAGTAAACAATTATAAGAATATGTTTGTTAATATTAATATTTAAGAATTTCTTTCGCATTCAAAAATTTAAAAAAAAATTATAAAATCAAGAAAAATATGTGTTAAATTATATAATGTTAAACCATAGACAAAATACTAATATAAAGCTTATGTAGTTTTTAATATTGTGCCAACCACGATCCAGCCGCCCCTTCAATCTAACGCACAGAATAGAAATTTTCGTCCATAAAAAAATAATAAATTTTTACTGATAGTTTAAAATGAATTTTCAATTTATCTGAATAGAACATTTACAAGGAGATCATCGTTTCAGCTGCTCACAGAAGCAAGTGAAAAGAGTGCTTTCCATCCCTTTCTTTTGCTTTAAAAATTTCTAAAAAAATTATAAAATCAAGAAAAATATGTATTAGAATACATAATATGTTGAACTATATACAAATCAAACGTCGGCCATCACTTCCAAACAAATTCAATTTGGATTCATCACTCCAAAGGACCTTCTTGTTTTTTATGCTTCGCGATAATGGTAAACTATATACAAATACTTAGAATACATAATGTTAAACAATATACAAATTAAACGTTGGCCATCACTTCCAAACAAATTGAATTTGGATTCATCACTTCAAAGGATCTTCTTGTTTTTTATGCTTCGCGATCCTTCGGAAATTTTAATCGGATCATCCTACACTTTGTCAGGATGAGAAGTTATTTTGCAGGAACGCGTGCACACAATCCAGCTGCATTCAGACGGTGGGTTTATCCACTTAGAGTCCTTGTTCGGTGGCCATCGCCTTGCATATTTGATTGGTGTTCTTGTGTGGACTTTCTTCGGATTAACAAACACATCTTGACGTTTAGCCTTTTGGGGGAAGGGAGAGACTTCTCACCTTCGAAGATCGAGCACACTTTTTCCTTCCTTCCATTTCTTTACTATGTGGCCAACAGTTGATTTTGGAATTCCAAACTTTCTGGCGATAGCAGAATGTTAAATTTTTTTTTAGATTCTTTACTTATCAAGAGAAGAGTAGCGTGTTTTTTCCTGTTTTGATACGGATGATATAAACACCAATATTTCCAAATAGAGTTCTAATGCTTTAAGGATTAAGCAAGTGAGTTTCGCTCACAACAACGCGGCTATAAGTTTGTTTTGCATACATCAACCCAGCTGAAAGATTTTCCAGCTTTACATATACGAAGCATCGCATAGTGTAGAACATTCAAGAAGCGTAAGAATATGTTAAGCTAATTTGCGTATCTGCGCAAACTTATTGAATAAATAAAACCATTTTCATACTGCTTGTATTGAAAATAAAAAAGAAAGCATTAATTAAAAGGCAGAACTAGATTCACACCTATATATTCTCTGTGGAATTCTTTTACACTAATTACTAAGCTATAGGAGTAGTATTGTGTGATAGTTTATAACATATATTTAAGCTAAGTATTAAAAACATGATCTGCGTTTTACCGTCTCAAAAATTTTGATTAAAATATTTCGAATTCTCGTATGGTTTTTTGTTAAATTAAAAATCTTTAAGTCTATTATCAGTTGTTTTTTTATGCAGGATGACTAAAACTAAAAATTACTAACTTACATTACTAAGGAATTTTTGCTTACAGAAAAAAATAGATTAAAAATAAATACTGAAATACAGAAATGACAAAAGTCATGGGATAGCAATATGCAAAAATACAGATAGCAGTAGTATCACGTACAAAATGTATTTATTTTTATTTGTTTATTCCAAATGTTTATATTCGGCAGGTATACTGGCAAGATTTTTATTTGTGCTCAAGTTATTCATCTGATAATGTTTCTAATATAATTATGACCGTAAGGTAAGAATTAACAGACTTTGAAATTGGAATGGTTGTTGGAGCTAGACGCATGTACATTCCACTTCGGATATTGTGAGGGAATTCAACATTTATAGATCTACAGTGTCAGGAGTGTGCCGAGAATACTTAATTTCAGGCATAACTTCCCACCATGGACAACATGTACTTAACAATGAACGAGACTACCGACGCATGCGCAGAATTGTCAGTAACAGTGCGTGAAATAACCACAAGCAACATAGTGGGACATGAAATGGACGTGTCCATTAGGACAGTACGACGACATTTGGCTCTAATAGGATCAGGCAGGAGAAGACCGATTCGAGTGTCTTTACTAACAGCACGTCATCAAGCCCAGCACCTATACTGGGCTTGTGACCATATTGGTTGGACCCTAGACTACTGCAAAACTGTAAGATGAGACATGATTTCAGCTGGTTAGAGCTGATGAGAGAGTTCAAGTATGACGCAGACCCCACGAAGCCATGGACCCAAGTTGTCAACAAGGCACTGTGCAATCTGGTGGTGACTTCATAATGTTGTGGTCTGCTTTTTCATGGCATGGACTGGGTCCCATGGTCCGATAGCACTGATCATTGACTGGAAGTGGTTATGTTCAGCTACTTGAAGACCACTTGCAGCAATTCATGGACTTCATGTACCCAAACAACGATGGAATTTTTCTGGATGTCAATATGAATGTCAATATGTCATGCCACTGGGCCTTAATAGTTCACGGCTATGTTTGAAGATCATTCCGGACAATTCCAACTAATTATTTGGCCACCAAGGTCACCCGACATGAATTCCATCGAACATTTATGGGATATATTCGAGAGGTCAGTTCGTGCACAAAATCCTGCACTTTCGCAATTGTGGACTTTTGAATGTGCATGCCTGAATATTCCTGCAAAAGACTTCCAACTACTTGTTGAGTCCATGCCACGTCGATTTGCTGCACCTTGAAGAGCTTGAAGAAGTCCGACACGATATTAAGAGGAATCCAATGACTTAATCACCTCTGTGCGTGACAGGTTGGCTACAAATACGGTTGCAAATATCGAATCGTTTTATTGTGCAGATATTAAACAGAAATGATAAATACACAAATATGACGAGCACTATAAATGGAAATTTTCTTTAATTCAGCTGTTTAACCATCAACCATTTTGATGTCATCTTTAAACTGATTCTAAATATTTTGCTTTAAACAAAAATCGTCTGCACTTACAGAAAGTGCCACTCACAGGAATCGTGAGAGAGCAATTATCTTTCCAAACGATTAATATTAGTTCCGACTTTTTAAAAAGGTTACAGTATTTAGTTGCCATCCTGTACAGCCACTCCCCATTTTCTTTATTAATACGCATGTATTTGTCTGTATTTTCTGCATAAATTATTAACAATGATTGAGATTTATAGAATAAATAAATGTCTGCCTGAGAATTTTCGAAAAGAATTCTAGGTGCATTGTTTCTGAAATCAAGAATGAAAGTAGTTGGGGAGAAGGAGAAAATAAATAAATTAATAAATTATTAAAAAAAAAAAAAAAGAATAATGGTTGACTTCCGCTTTCAGAGACGAGCAATTGTAAATAAACTTCGCATTTACAATATTCAATTGAGATAGCAAGCATCTGAAAACTAGACTAAAACCTGTTATTCCTTTTTCGGTTCTTTCAATAACGTAATAGGACCAAAAGTGGGAGCTTCGGTATTGTATGCGCAGATTAAAAATGAAGATAGTTTAGAAATATATGATGCTTATCTGACGTTAAAATAACTGTAACCGGAGATTTTTTAAATGGCTCTATAGAAAGATAATAAAAATTCTCAAGAAGCCATATTGGTAAGCATCGTGATAACTTATTTTATAACAATGAGAGATGAAAGTGATTAAGATACAGAATAAAATATGAATTTTTCGTTAAAAGGGTTGAAAAGAATAGGGAATGGTTGTACCTTTGATGTAACATGCTACAGTGTTTCTCAACCTAATTTCTCTCCCTCACCTCTTGTTGAATATTTTTCATTTGAACGTTCTTCTAATTGGATAAAACGATAAAATTAATATAAAAATCTAATCTTATCGAAGATATCTGAAATAAGATATGCTAAGATATCAAAGACGTAACAAAATAAAAACTAAAAAACAATTTGGAAAAACTATTATACATTGTTTGTCGCGTGATTATTAAAATTAAAAAATTATTACTATTTCTTTGAAACTCAAACACACACACACACACACAAAAAAAAAGGGCATAAATTACACTGTTAAAATAAATTTTTTGTTGCTTTTCTACAAATACTTGATATGGACTAATTCTAGAGTGGGGACTTTAAATCTGAAATTAGTTTTGCATCTAAATTACAGATTCTTTTTAATGATGATATTTTTAGTTCATTTTTGTCGAAATGTACCAGTTTAAAAACATTATGTATTACAGTGCTTCACGTAAACGTTGCCACAAATTTCTAGGGCAGTTAGTACACCATATCAGGATTAAAATTGTGTAGAAACGCATGCTTGTAAAAGACGAGGCACGCGGCTAGGTGCACTTCCCGTATTATGACCTGTTTAGAAGCACACGAAGAAACAGTTCATATTAGGGTAGCGCCCCTAACGACATATAACGTCAAATCCGGGCATGGGTTTCTATGCAATTTTAATCCTGAATGAAGTGCCATAATTCCAATAGAAGTTTGTTGCAACATTTATACGACTTACTGTTATATATAACGTTTTGAAAATTGTACATTTAGACAAAAAAATAGACTAAAAATGTCCTATTATTTTTTTATAACAACCGACCTAATTTTATGGGTTTACGACTACTAATGTTCAACTCCGAGGCCTTGTAATTTTGAACCCAGTCTAGAAGACAAGGGAACTTCTGGATCGAGTATTGGAAGAAGTTTGCCTTCGTGGAGGACTATTTGATGGAGCTAACCCGCATTCGCGTTACATGGAGTAGGAAAACAACGAAAATCTCCCACGATTAGCCTGACGGCAAGGGGACTCTAGCCCATGATCCGTCTAACACTGAGGATATTTCACGTCAGCACTGTGGTCGGTGCAAGCCGGATTCGTATCGACTGGAATTCGAATCCGGTTCACCGCATTGGAAGGCGAACGGTCTATCCCCTCAGCCATCGCGACTCATGTCCTATTATTTAAAAAACTGTAGCTTGGAAAGAGAAACGTATTGCAGATTTGAAATCAGTGAAAAATTTTATGATCTGTTAAAAAAAAAAAAAAAAAATTATGTAACAGGAAAAAAATGTTTCCTAGTGATATCCTCAGGTCAATTTAATTAAAATTACTGAAGCAGAATCGTTTAGAAAAGATGAACCACTCAGAATTTATGAACTCAATTAACCACATGGTCACATTTATGTCAATTATATTTACTCGCTAATCCAGCTGGGTGTTGCGGTTGATTTCAATACACATGTCGGTAACAGCATCTTTTTTCTAGTTACGTAAAAGAGTTATTAGAAACCGACCTTTTCACTGCCGACATAATCATAGTTTGAAACCGGTTGCTCTGTCTTATTATATCAACCGAGGAGGGGGGGCTGGTGCGTCCTTGTTTATATAAAGAAAAAGAAAACAGGATCGAAACTAGGTCAATGAAATTGCTTTCTCTGATAGAAAGAAAAATAACGACGAGTGGATGATTTAAGGTGTAACGGGTATTTAAATATGTGAAAAGAAGGCATGCTAAACACGTGGCCGGCTAAGTAGTTAATAGTGACAGCCGTTATGAAAAGTGATGGATATTTAACATAATCGATATTTTAGAACGCTTATTTTGTTTGGAACTGTTCTTAAAGTAACACGTATTTTTTAAGAAACAGTTATAAAATAACAGTCAAAATTTGAATCGTTTAGAAAACTTAGTTTTATAATTTTTGTATGTTCTTACATTGTAGCACTAGGCATGTCCATACGAAAACGGACAAATCGTGGCGTGTTGTTGTCATTTGCAGAATGAGTAACTCAAAACAAATTATCAGTTGGACGGATAATTCAATCCGTAAAATATAGACAGTAATTTATAACATACAACAGAAACGTTAATATGCAAGCTGCTTCATTATTTTCTTCCAGTTTTGTTTTATTTTATGTGACTTAAAAATTTGTGAATTCAAAGCAATTTTATAAGAACGATACTTATGTTTTATAATTCGTATACTTACGCATCGGAGTAACTTTCAACTGAACATTTAATTTTCTCTCTGATAAATAATTTATTAAATTATTTATAAATCTTAATAATTTAATTTCTGATAATGAAATTATTTGTAAATCCTATTAAATTATTTAATGCACATTTTATTAAATACGCACTTCTGAGCTATGTCTATTTTCTTAAATAAGCATTACAATCTATGTATGTCCTTTTAACAAGCATGTTAAGCCAGGGGGAAATACAAAGCTCATCGACGATTTGTAGATCAGTGATAACGAACACATAAGAGAAAAGGGATTGAGTTTTGTGGGTGATGTTGTTGATTAGAATTGGGGAGGAGCTTAAAATAACCTGCAGATGCAAAGCTTTTAAATAAATATATAATAAAAAATTTGCACTGCACTAAAGTTAATTTTAATTAAAAAGATCCACTCTTTTTTTTTAAAACAATTTTTCTGAGAAGCAGACAAGGTTAAAATGACAACTTGTGATTTAGAAAGATTTTTTATTGCTTTTTTTATAAGCTTTTTTAAATACTGAATTGATAATATGTCGGTCAAGGTTTTGCTCATTATTATCCTCTTTTCCGAAACACCTTTTCTTTCTTCTTCGTTTATGATAATTTGTGGTAAGTGATGACCATTTGTTTATGAATCGGAAATAAATTATGTTGCTAGCGTGTTGTGCTGTAATACTCAGTACAAAAATCTTGAATTGTTATGTTATAAAAGCTATTATTTCATATTTTGTCTTATTTTTTAAAGTAATGGCATATGGAGAGCTATATTAGACGATATAGAAATAAGGCAAGATAGTTATATTGTCAAGGATGAAATTTCTTTGTTGGATACGTCAAGTTTATCCTTTCAATGGATTAATAAAATAATTACCAAGAATTCTTGGGGACTAAACACTGGGGGTTCCTTGTTTGACTGACCATCTAACTGGAACATTTTCTCTTACATCCCTGAAGGTCGTCGCCCTCCATGGGCTGTTGCACCATTGAGCGTAGTTTTTACCGCAACTTTAACAGGGATAACTATAAATCTAATTTTTTATTTGACTTTGGTTTAATATTCTGCAATTTTCTTTTGCTAAAATATTACACGTCTTACCTGGTTTAAGAATCTAGAAAGCTATAAATGCATCTAGAAAGCTCTAAAAATATATTTTTTAAAATTTATTTTAATTGAGAAGGTCGCAAATTCCTATTATCACGAAGAAGTTCTTACCGGGGTGTGGTAGTCCAGTGGTTAGAAAATTGAGCTGTAGTCGGAGGGACTGGGGTTCCATCCTCACCTCCCTTAAGATCCACCGAGTGCATGCAATATACGTGCTTGTAAAATCAGGGGAATCGAAACTCCTGTAGTTGGTCGCTAAGAAGTACCATGGGTACAAGGATGTGGATAAAATTTCATTCCCCTACAGATCAATGTCTAAATTGAGGAATCACACGAATGAGTGGTGCTGCCATCTATCCGAGGGTTTCTGAGCTATTTGCTTTTACCCTTGTGGTGCTTTTTTGTCAAAACGCTAAATTAATTTGTAAAGGTCAATGACAGGCGAGCGTGGCCTGCCCAAGTGTTATTAGAAACAATAACACAACAAACAGTTCTTATGTGAAACTACGACATCAGAGATCATGTCAAATATTAATAATGCATTTGGCTCTAGTGTTAGTTAAACAAGGATGAATCACCAAAGCATACACCAAAGTGTAATATTTATAAAAAAAAAAAAGTTGATAGTGAGTATTTGGTGCTCTAACACAGGAATGATCCATTATGATTCAATGAAACCTGTTTCATAGGTCACAAAAGAAATATACTGCAACTAATTAGACAAAATGCTTTAAAAACTTAAAGAAAAATTAGCTTAGATTAGTCAAGAGATTGTCTCTTGTCTTATGGTACGGTATCGTCAACTCACACACTGCCCACATGACAATGGTAAAGCTGTAAGAATTGGAATTTCTTCATCATCCTCGATTCTCACTAGCCTCCACTGAGTTCTCCTTTTTTAAGAAAAATTAGACAACTTTTTAATAGGATAACAATTCAATTTTGAAAATAAGGACTTTTTGAGGACGCGAGAACCCTCATTTGGGTTACATGGATGAAAAAAATCATTTACATCTCCCACGATTAGCCCGACGGTAATAAGATTATAACCCATCCTCATACCACTAAGAATAATTTTATGTCAGCATTGTAGCTGATGTGAGCAGGGAAAGTTTGAATTGACCAGTCGAACTTGAGTCATCATATTGGGAGGAGAGTGCTTATTACCTTGAGCCTGCTCTATACCCCTGATATTGATAATACGTAAAATATCCTCACTGGTAGACGGATCATGTGTTAGAGCCCCCTTTCCATCAGGCTAACCGTGGAAGGTTTTCGTGGTTTCCTTCTCAATGTAACGCAAATGTGGGTTGATTTTATCAAAAAGTCCTCCCCGAAGGTAAATTTCTCCCAATACTTGATCCAGGAGTTCCCTTGTCTTCTGGATTGGGTTCAAAATTACAATGCCATGGAGTTGAACATTGGTAGTCGTATACCCAAAAGATTGGGTCGACTGTTCAGCGACTGTTATAAAAAATTCTTCATTCTGTAACTTTTCATAAGAATTCAGCCAATTTGATTTTGATTGGGTTTCTCTGAACAGTCATGGAAACAATTATTAGTCATAAGCTTATAAAAATATCTTTGATATTTTTCTTTATTTACAGGGAAGAGGAATGTTGAAGCAGCTCATTACTCACTGGAAGGCTCATCGGAAGAAGCCAACTCTTTTACCCGAAGAGACTGAGGTGCACTTTGAAGAAACATCAACAGTCAATCCAATCTTCGAGGATAACGACTCTGCCACAACATCTGAAGCACTGGGACAACTCTCAGCTGTTATAGACTCCTTCGCTTCAGATCTAGAATCACACGACAGTGTTGCCACAAATGGAAACCTTATAGACATAAACACTGAAGATTTTCCCCAAGGGTTTTTGAAACCAAATAATAAAGAAGAGAGTGTCGATACCATAACCAAGCAATCAGATGTAGTCTCCGACTCTAATGTTAAGAACGATGTAGGCAAACTTATATCCGAACAAACTAAAGGAAATAATTCCTATTTACATAGCAAGGCAGTCTCAAATCTTGTCCGGGTAGTAAAATTTGATACAAAAGTATTGCAGGATCCACTTGGATCTTTAGAAAAATCCAGTAGTGAAGGAAAAACAGATTCAGCAAAGGAACAAGGTGAAGAACAACTAGATATTGAAGCAATCACTAGAGTTGATGAGTTTCCATCAGACATGATAATCAAAGTGCCAGAACCACCTGTTATTACACCATCATCTAAACTGAATGTAGCTAAACCATCCAGTTCAGTTGAAAAAGTGGAGAGATCAGTAGATAAATTACCTGTCATTGCTGAATTGATAAAAAAGTTTCAAAGTCCATCAGAAAATATTGAACAAAATGCTCAGAATCCGCTAATTGTGAGTGAGAAGAAAATTGATATTAAAAAAGTTATAAATGCTAGTAAAACTGAAGCATTTAAGCCAGAAAAAGAAGCACTTTCTAAAATATTTAATTTCCCACCTCCCCCTCCTATAGAACCTGCGAAAACTGTAGTAGGCAATTCAGTTCCTTTAAAGCCAAACAAAAGTTTCTTGGCATCAGTAACAAATGCGGCGAAAAATTCTGGTCCCTTTAAACACGCGCAGACTAGATCTGATTCAAGCCTTGATCGTAATAAAACAGTGTCCTCTGAAATTAATGTAGAGAAATCAAGCATAAAAACTGAAATTATTCCCGTTCGGAAACCTGAAGAAAAAGCTGAAAACAAATTACTGAATAATGAATCAGTTGTGCTATCAGGGTTACCAACTGAATCCTTTGTTAATACAGTTCAAACATCTCAAAAATTGACACGTGCTGAGTCAACACCAAAAGAAAAAAATATTTTAAAAGATATAATTGAAAACAAGTCAGATAATGACTCTGCTCCGATTTCAAAATTGCCAAGTGAATCATCAGCTACTAAAACAGCTCAAAAAGTGACTCGCTCTGATTCAACATCAAAGGAAAAAAAGAATTTAGAAAATATAATTGCGGTAAAGCAAATTAAAACTGAAAAACAATTTGCTGATGTTCTTCCGAGCACATCCTCACAGAATCCAACTTCAGTTACGCAGCAGTCCTCCGCAATCACACAGCAGTCACCTGCAATCACACAGCAGTCAACACAGCAACCAAAACGATTTCCTAGCTATCGTAAAGAAAGTGGTGCACCCAAATCTAGTCCGACGCCAAATGAGACGCCAGTGGGCTTTGGCAAGAAACCTCAGGATGCAGTTGCGTCTCAGATGGAAGCCAAATCAGCCAAATCCCATTCTGAAGACAGCGGGATAACTCGTGGCGATCAAATATCTTCCGAAGCCACGCAAGAAAATAATTCTCAATCTCAGCCACACAGCGATAAAGATTCTTTGCCCTCCAACTCCACCAAAAAAAGTAAGAGAGAAAGAAAAACTTCGCACCATCGAACTAGAGGCTGCAAACACTGCAGACGGTCCTTCGCTGGTGACATACCTCTGAAGCGTGGAAAGTGTGATGAGTATTACGATAATTTTATAGGTGCTCATAAGAATCGTGGAAGAAAGCATTCGGAGAGTTGGGGATCTGATTTGTCTTGGGAGGAAAGGGAACTCATTCGTAAACTTCGCAGTAGACGAACGACTTTACGTTCTTCAATCAGATCAGGTCACTCTCAACGCAATAAACCTGAAAGTGGTTACCTCCAGAGACCACATGCTTTACGTCGTTCTTCGTCAGATGAAGGTTCTCTGTTCGGAGCACCAATGTGTTCTTGTGACGAGTGTTGGCTGCATCTTGTTAAATATTATGCTTATGGCAGGTCATCTCTAAGAGGATATTCACACAGAGAGGTAAGTAAT
Organism: Parasteatoda lunata; assembly: GCA_949128135.1. Classification (NCBI taxonomy): domain Eukaryota; kingdom Metazoa; phylum Arthropoda; class Arachnida; order Araneae; family Theridiidae; genus Parasteatoda; species Parasteatoda lunata. The sequence continues at coordinate 25,153,891 of OX421971.1, forward strand.
TAACGGTTCATTCTGAATAATTTTTAATCTAATGATCGGATCTCAACGTTCTAGGACTCGATCTTAATGGTTCGCGAAGTTAACCTTAAATATGCTGATTAATTAGTGCACATGATATTTTATATTACGAAATAAGACACAAAAACGTACTTTCTCTGAATAAACATACCTTGTTTTCAACGGATTCGAATTTTTGATCCCCAAAGTGTAGAGGGAAATATGGTCCCAATAGTTTGGTCAGGACAGCGCTCCAAAGTTTTTAATGTTGATTTTACTTTTTGCTTATTTCACTATAATGTCGAAACTTATAAAACGAATTGAAATTTTTTTTGCACACAATTATAAAATTCGTTTATCTAAATAAGGTACATACATATTTTTTTACGTCATTTTAAGGAATGTAATTTTACCTGGCAAGGTAAGGTACAAAATGTGAGCGAAATTGAATTTTAAATATACGACTTTTTTACTCGCTGTACATCTATCTCGAATTTTTAAAAACCACGATATAATAGTATATATGTTCCGGCTAAAGTGTAGAAATATATTGATTATCTAGTTAATGTGCAGATTAGCTAAGGTGATCCATTGAAAAATAATAAAAAAAGTTTCCTTTATAAAATTATCTAGAAAATCCGCCCATTACCCACTAGGCACTCGTTAAAGTGAAAATAAGATCTTTTCTAGAACAGCAACATTTTTGTACGCTTAACTTAATGCTTTATATTTCGCTATCTAAAAAATCAAGTGACTACAATCAAACATTAGTGGATAATATCAATCACCAATCACTTTAAAAACTCAACACAACAGTTTAAAATCTACCGTTTAGCGGTAATTTTACTTTAGAAAAAACGGTAGTTCCACAAAATAATTTTAAAAGGTCAAGTTCTAAGATTCTCCTTCCTGCCTCTTAATTTTTTTTTTTTTTTTTTTTTTTTGTATCCCCGTAAAAAAAATGATAAATCCGGGATTAATTACGAATTTCGACTTGCAATGGAACACTTCCGTGGATTGTTGTTATTTTTTTTAATGGCGGGCACTTGGAACTATTGTGCCAGCACTGCTACCATAGAAAGTGCCAGAACTGCTAACTCTCTTTTTGTTACCCAGTGGGCACCTGTGGCGAAGCAGCGTCGCCCACGTCACACTACCACAACCCGTTTATAGGGCGGGTCACATTCTCACATTCACACACAAAGAAGAAAGAACATTCATGCTTTGCCCGGGATTCGAACCCAGAACCTTTCAGATGCAAGGACAGTTCCCTGCCTCCTACTCAGGCCGGTCGGCGGATTGCTGTTTTAAAGTAGTAGAAAAATTCGTTTCTCACTCGGTTTGTATGAGGAACGCTTTTCCTCCTCATGCCTGGCTGAGAGCATGCCAGGATCTGGAAACATCATGGGAGATAAGGAGCACCAGCCCCTACGCTCCTTAATTGAGGTGGGGAAAAAAGGTGCTAGTACCATGCAAACCCTGTTAATGTATTTGGTCAGGTATTTTATAATTTTATAACCATCGTTGAACAGCCGACCCTATTTTGGTTTAACGACTACTAATGTTCAACTCTGTTGCCTTGTAGTTTTGAACCAATCCAGAAGACAAGAATCTCAGAACTCCTAGATCAGTATCCCCAGAGGTATGAACGTCACAACATATAAAATCATGGGTTGCAAAACTCTCAATTGATGTTTGTAGTCGGATTGGTTATCCTGGCTATATACGTGTTTCAAGACATCACAAAATACTTTTCCTTCTTCAGTATTCTTATTTATATTAAAATCACTTTCAAGACAGTAATTATAAGTTAATAATAAAAAGGAAATAAAAATACTTAAAATTAGTAAATACATTAAGAATGACTGCTGGTGAAACTAAAAAGAAAAAAAGGATTCTAAAAAAATTATCAAACAGCAGCGATCACCATTGCAACGCATGCAATGACGGCGCATGCGCACTGTTTACTATTACTCTTGAACACAGTTGAAAAGTGTGATTACGTCCAAATAAAATGCGCACGCCATAAAACCCAAAACAAGACCCATTTTGCCAATGGGTAATAAGTAATAACAAATTAGTTGGTAGAAGGGGAGAAACAACTTTATGAACATTAACGGTACAGGTACCTAAAAATTCATGATTGCACACTTTGACTGATTACCCTAGTAAAGATTGGTAATGTGCGTAATAACGTCTTACGAGCTTTATCGGTATACGCTAAATGACTGACCCATTTTGAATGCAACAATAAAACATATATGATATCTTGATCATATTCCCAAAAGTAACATCGCAATGCAAAAACTTCTTGCACCCATTTTTAAAATTCTTCAACCGGAAGTTCATGGAAAAAATAATTTTTAATAATTATAAATTAGTTTTTCTTTTATTTAATAATCGTCAAATAAAATTTTAGATGTTAAATCATAATTTTTTTTTAGATGAATTTAAATTATTTAATTACGAAATCAGAGAGTAATTAAATTTTATAAAAGTTGTATTTTTAATTTTTCATGGATTATTTGACCTATTTCATTGAAACTTTTCATTTAAAATTCATTTAATTAAATTCATTTAATTAAATTAAATTTCATTTTCGTTTAAAATGACATAAAAATTTGTATGCCTTATGATTCGGAATTTCTTATTAAAATAAAGTAATAAAATTTATTAAAAATTATTTCATGAAGGTATCTAATTGGATAAACAAGTTTCATCAGTGAGTCTAAGGAATTTTGAATAATGCAATTAGTTTTGGAGATCTAACCAAAGACATTAAAAAGTTAAATTAGCATTAAAGGGCTCAGACTTTCTATCGTTCTCCTGAATAAACAAATTGCTTCTGAACCTTCCATTTTGATGGATGAAAATTGAAATCCGTACAAAAGAAGCATCTTAATTCAGAGAAAGTACGTTTTCGATACTTGTCTCATTCCAAAACTTAATTAATAGTTGTGTAGGGTACCACTACAAAATTACAATTACAATTCACTAGTATAAAAGACATGTTAATTCGACTCTATGTCGGGGTACCTTTTCAGAGATGAAGGTTGACATGGTCGTTAACTTATAGCCCCACAGCTGAAAGAAATTGTTTGGCATATTTGAGGTTAACCTTTCGAACTATTGAGATTGGTTTTATACAGTAAACATCCGCTTAAAAGAATAGTAAGCAGGATATTTTCTCTTTTTGCACATTTAACAATGATTCATGCTGTTCTTTTAATGGAGCAACAATAAAAACTAAATGAGCATAAATGTAATTTAAAAACAAATATCTGTTGCACGTAGAGATGCTAGTTGATGATTAAATAATCCAATTTCGATTGGATTTCATTACATTTGAGTTTTTTTTTCTTCGTACGCACAATGGGTTTGCGAAGAATAAATGAAAAATAATGCCAGTCACAAATACGTTTATATTACACACAGCAAGAAATTTTAGTGCATCATCACACCAAAAATGGTGGCAACTAATTTACACCAAAGTTGTGTAGAACCAAGGGCAGTTCCTGGAGTATTTTACACTACTTGGGGAGTTGGGACTCTTGGACAGAGGATTCTTACCGCCAATCAACAACAGCAATAAATTCATGTGAGAATAAAAAAAAAAAAAATCAAAACTTGAAAATTGCCATTAAAATTTTTGTATATTAAAATCGTAAGAAATAAATCGAAGGTATAATATCTCAACAACCTCCCCTCCAATAAAAAAAGTTGACAACTATTTTACACCCTAAGCAGAGATGCCAACTGCTCCGGACAAGCCAAAATAATTAAAAAAAAACGGTAAATAACTACTAAGTAAATTTTACAAATATTTGACTATTTTTGCTTGTTTTTAAAAGGTATAGCATGACAAAAGTACTATAAAATGGTGAATTATATAAGCCTACGAATTATTTAGAAATAGTGGTGGAAAAAAATCTACTAAATTGAATTTCTTAAATCAAGAATCACAGTTGATAAACTACCACTTTAAAATATATATTTGCCGTCCGGAGCAAGCTGGCATCTCTACCTAAGTAGTTTAATAAACCACTAGGAATGTTCTCATACACTACTTTTGATGTTAAGTAACTGCCGCTATTTTTGTTATTCATTAACATAAATATTTTTAAAAACAAGAGGGTAAGTGTCAGTAAAGTTATTTTGACTCGACGATATTAAGTAAGAATCATTAATTTATTTACGATGCATATATATATGTAGCTTTAAAAGCTCGAATTCTGATAAATTCTAGGTTTTGACTTCAATACCTAGGATTTACATAAGTCATTTGTAACTCCTGGATTTTACCACAAAGGCTTGGTAAAAGATCAAAACGGAATCATAGTAAAGCAGACTTCGAACTTTCACCAAGCCATTTCGGTTCTATGCTTTACCGGTGAAACCTACGATTTACCAAACTACAGTTTTTTACCGTAACATTTTTACTAATTCTTGAATCAAAATTAGTTTTTAATTTAAACATACGGGTAGTGCAACTATTAAGACGAATTCTAACTGGGCTTAAACTAAACAATCAGATGTAATCTTCGACTCTAATGTTAAGAACAATGTAGTCAAACAGATATCTAAAACTAAAGGAAATAATTTCATTTTACAAAGTAACAGTCTCAAATTTTGACCGGGTAGTAAAATTTGGTACAAAAGTATCGCAGGATCCAGTTGAATCGTTAGAAAACTCTTGTAGGCAAACCAGAAGTCTGGTAAATTCTAGGTTTCAACTCTAATAGTGGCTTGGTAACTCCTGGGTTCTACCGCAAAAGCTTGGTAAGAGAACGAAATTGAATAATTTTAAACAAGGCTTTCGAACTTTTCCTTAGCCTTTTTGGTGAAAGCTTTGCTTTACCGGTAAAACCTACGATTTACCAGACTTCAGGTTTTTTCCGTTAACATTTTTAATAATTATTAAAATAAAATTAGTTTTTAGATTAAACATACGTGTAGCACAGATAGAATTTTAAAAATTATTTTAACTGAGTTTAATAGAGCCAAAGCGGATTGAAATAATTCCTCATGAAAAATATACATACGTATTTTAATGTTATGTTAATGTTTGTTTCTGTAAATGTATGCTGTAAAGGCTGCATTGTAGACAACAACAAACTTTCGCCATCTTGTATTCAAATGTAAACAATCTACCGACAATGTACCGATGTTGGTGTTTTCGGATGTGGAAATATTTACGGTATGGTGTGATGCCCGTGAGCTCGGTGTAAACTTATTCTTTTATAAGTTTTTTGATTTATTTACATCCTTTAAATTGTATATGAAAGCTCAATTTGGTGCTAATTTGAAGAAAAAAAATGTTCCTTTACACAATTTTTTTTTTTTTTTTTAAAACATCAGATTCAGAGAGCTGTTTTCAGAGAGGTGTTCAGAGAGAATACACCGCTGTTTTTACACAGCAATATTACAAAATTTTTGATTTCGTCACTATAAAAATATTAGCTTTTTATTTTGTCATTAAAACTATAAGCTGAGTTTTCTTGTCTATAATTTCCATGCAATTGTTTGCAGGATTTGTGTACGTGTCGAACAAGGCACCCCGACTTAATCAGCCGAAAAGTGAAATTTCAGTCGGATACCATTCCTGAAGTTTCATCGTCAGAGAGAACACTGACAACAACTCCTACTATTCCCGAAGAAAGTGAGAAAAAAGAGGACACATCTACCAACAGCGATGAAAAGAAAACTGAAAAGAGCGTCGGGAAAAGCGGAAAAAACAAAGGGAAACCTCTTGACACTAAAGTTTTGGTAAGAAATACAGCATGCAAACACATATAAATAAGTTTGAAAAATTTGGGATAAGTCATAATGATAAGTCACATTTTCAAATTGTTTAAGAGCGTGGTTTTGATGATAAATATCACGATTTCTATACAGTCAAAATGATGGAGCTGAGGTAGCGTCGGTTAAGGCGTCGCTTACTATCCTGGTGAAGGCTGTGAGTTCGATCCAGGCATGGACACGCTGCCAAGCCAGTGTCTCTAGGTGCTCGTATGATCTGTCAGGGCTGAAAGTAATCTCGTTGGCTGAGGTGGAGAGAGGGTTACCAGTTCAGTCACTGACCGGCGTTCAAAAATGCTCGGCATTGCTGCTATAGCTAAAAACGGAACAAGGAGTTTGGTCATGGTTGAGTGTGTTGGTAGTCATTATGAATTTCCTGTCTACAGACCTCTAATCTCGTAGAAATTTTGGAAATTTGTAAAGCATCTATCTAAAAAAAAAGATTATGGATTAAAAATTACCGATGTTTTGATAAATCAATTGGAAAAAAAAAAAAAAAAAAAAAAAAAAAAAAAAACAAAAAAAAAAAAACGAGTGGAGATAAGAATGTACTTCCAGCCACGTTTTCTGATTGTAAAATAACTACGATTTGCATTCATAATGCGGTACTATTTGATGACAAAATAAATTACCACCTGTGCTAATGCTTCAGTTAAAGAGATCTGACATAGACTAAAAAAAATGTAGTATTTTTTTAATAGTATTTTCAAACAGATGCGTCATTTGTAAGCCACTCCTTGTTTCGAAACTTTTTGAGAATTATCTGATTTCATAAGTAAAGCTCACAAAACCACAGATTTCTGCGTGTTTTTAAATTGATTTTTCAAATCATTGATGAATTTCAGGATACACAGTATGATATCTAAGATTTTATAAAATGGAGAATGCTCATCGTGCAAAGTATGGAGAGAAAAAAGGCTCATTATTAAAAATATCGCTCATTCCCTCAAAATACAAATGATACTTTGAAAAATAATGAAAGGCTACCATCAAGAAAGCATATTGCATACGTTACCGACAGTGTATGAAACACCGGTTCTAGGTCTGATTGTCATTTGGCATTCTATGATTTGGTGTCATTTTCCCCATTCTATAAATGTATTTTATAGAATACCACGGAATGTTATACAGCAGGCACCTGATTTTTACAGAAATTATTGATTGCTTTTATAGAAATTGTGATGTTTTCCCCAAAAACTTACTTTGTTAAATGTAGATTTGGTTTAATACTATACCGCCTTAAACTTTTCAATTTTAATAATTTCCAGTGCAGCTCTTGGTTTTGTTTCAAATTTAAAAAGTTTTAGTTCATAAATTCATCGTTCTTCTGTTCCAATCCTGTAGAACAGAAATTCAATAAATACGCATACCTCTGAATTAAGCATTACAATTTAACTAACAGATATCTAATTAATATCGTGTTCTGATTGATATCTTGAACATAAAAACTATTATAATATATATTTATTTTTACAGAAAGAAAAATATCGGCTCATGACTCCATGGGAAATGGAGGAGTGGGATTTAGCTATGAGGAAGCAACTCCTAATAGAACGTCGGAAACGGGCTAGAAACATGGGACTCATGGCGCTTGCAATGGTCATTTTAATTGGTTTAATAGTCACTGGCGTGATGATTTACTTGAGAAGAAAAACGATCTAGTCAAGATTGCTTCATTTTCAAGTCAAAGGTTGCCGCAGAAAAAAAGAGCAAGTCTACAGCTGCCATTTGCTCAGTGCATGAATAAAAGTCACTGTGACGAGACGCGCAGTGTAATCACAGAGCTTAGAGAAGGAAAAAATCAAAGTAATGACATATAAACACAAACAATTTTGTCACTCTGTGTCTTTACAAGAAAGCAAGGCGAGTCAGTTTTGCTTCTACGCAGTGTTGTTTTAAGGATTATTTATTTCAACTTGTGTAAGCCACAGTGCAGTAACGAGACATTGATTCGTGTCCTCTGGTTTTAAACTAGAATATGTTGATAAATTTGTTACTACCTTTAACTCAAACTATGCCAGAAATTTTGCCCTTATTTCAAAACGGGATTTATTTCTGTGCTCTTATAAATTTCTGTATGCAATAATATATCTTTTCTGATAAATTTGTCACTACGTGTTAACATGAACTGTGCCAAAATTTTTTCCAGCATTTTAAAATGGGATTTATTTTGGTACCCCTGATAAATTTCTGTACGCAACAATATATTCTCTGACAAATTTATTTCTACGTGTTAACATGAACCGTTCCAGGATTTTTTGCCCTCATTTTAACACGGGATTTATTTCTGCGCCTTGATAAATTTCTGTAACAATATTATCTGAAAAATCCTTTCTATGTTCAAATCTAATATTTGAAAAGAGCGCCCTGAACGGTTTAAATTTGCTGCAACCTTGATAAGGTGTAAAAATTGACCTATGTATTCTTCTAAAATGAATAATATATCGATTAAACAAGTTTGTGAAGTACGATATGGTTACTGCAGAAGAATTGAGCCATGTTATTGGTTCAACCCGCTGCAAAACTTTGAAAAAATATGTCTCTTTGATTGTTTCATTCTTATTAAAAATTATTTTTAAAAAAATTGGCATAGTTAACTCGGTTTACGATTATTTAAACCAGTTTTAAGCCCTTATAAGTAATTGCAGTAATAGATCAAGTCAGAAAATAGCTTCCTTTTGCCTAACTTGTGTCTTCACTAACATTTTTGAGCCATTACCGATGAAGGTTTTGTAAACCTTTTACAAATGATAACGCATTCAAATTGCTAGAAGTGAACCATATCTATTCAACTGTAATTTTGCTTAAATTTTAAACAAAATCTCTGTGTTCTGTGTTAAAACAAGATTTTAAACAAAATCTTGTTTAAATTTTTAACAAAATTCCAAAGTGTGAGATATAAAAAAATCGTAATTTACTCTAAAATAAACTTCTATCGCTGATCTGCTATTATATTTCTTTGCCTTTATGATCAGCCCATGTGGCCTACTAAATTTACTTATATGGCTCTCAGAAGCAAAAAGGTGAAGAAACTATTTGAAATGATTTATGAAATATGTTTTGGCCAGTTAATTTCAATGTATAAATATAAAAGAATCTCTATTGTACTGTTGTAAATACATAATGACACGATTTAGAGTATTGTAAACTCTTTGAAGTATTTATATTTTAAAAGCTGTGAAAAAGACAAATGAGATTATATTTTAATTAATAAAAATATTTTGTGATCATTATTGTCGTTTATTTTCAAAAATATATTTAAATCGTTTATTTTCAAAAATATATTTAATTATCTATAATATTCAAAATACATTTATTTTTAATTACATCTCATGTGTAATTAACACAGTGCGGACTCTGAAAGTTAAATCTGTAATTATCTAGAATAAAAAAATGTGTTAACTTGTCTTGTGTTAAAATGTCTTGTGTACAAAAAAAATTTAGTAATCTTTAGTGAATGCAGGGAAATATTTGTGTGCCTGGGTTGGCCTTTGTTTAGGGATGGAAAAGTGAGATAAAAGAAGCAAACAAGAAAAAATGCGTATCGCTACATTCCACTCTATAAATAGTTTTAAAAATCAGTATAAGTATTTATTTTGAAGCAGACATTTCAAAATTATTTTTAAAAAATGAAGAAAAAGAATCAGTCGAAGACAGAAAAAAATTCATAATATCCTCACTTTTTTAGTTCACTATATCCACAAAAAATTACATTATACGTGTACAGCAAGGCACGGGACCGAACATTTCGTTCACTATAGCGGGGTTTGACTGTATTCATAATTTTTTTGTAATATATTCATAAATTTAGCATTGAATTTAAAATAATTTTTTTATTGTTCCTAGTTAATCTGTTTGACTAACCGCACCGATTTTAAGTACAATAGAACTTCGATTAACCGAGGTTTCTATTAACCGAGGAAATAGGGAAGTCCAATTTTTTTTTTTTTTTTTTACCCTTTTTTTTCTTTTTTCAAAAATGAGATTGGAAAAAATTATACACATTTTAGTTCGTTGTCCGCGTTACAGGCACTTCTTCCCCACAAAAGCACTCAACTTCCAAGAAATATTACACCCTGAGAAGACAACATCCATGAATGCTTTGTTAACAGATGATTAGAGTTGTTTTGATAGAGTTTATTTCCTTTTTAAATCTTTTTTGCTGTGACACATAAGTTCATATATGTTTATTTTTACCATTTAAAAAACGTTCTATTGTTTTTTTACTTTTAAAGTAGTTAAATTCGCAACAACGGAAGGTTTTTATACATGGTTTCTATTAACCGAGATTTCCGATATCCGAGGTACTAGCGGTCCCAATTAGCTCGGATAATCGAGGTCTTACTGTAATATAATTGATTTAATTAATTTAAAATTTAGTCACGTTACGCTTTAACCTAAAAGTCATACATCGTTTGAAAATGGTCCATAGACTTTTTAAATTATCAACTTTTACCCTTAGAGGAGGATATTTTGAGGTCAACTCTTTTTAATCACTAAGTTTGGTTTGTGAAAATTCGATCTTTAGAGCAAACATTACCCAAATTTTTTTTTCTGTGCCAGTACATATAGTGTGCAAAATAAAAATGTGAAAACCCTGAATAACGTTCGATTTAATGATCGGATTTTTAAGTACTATGGTATGGTACTATGGTTCAAGACGATGGGTAGAGGACCTGATAGTTCAGACAGAAGAAAACTTAAGTTTAATAATTTAAAGAAATCCTGATTGCATATTTGTGAATAAAAGGTACGTTTCATATCTTTACAAGTTTGATTTTCATATTTGCACACGTTCTTTAGTTACGTAAACTTAAACAAATTTAGTGCTGCCATCTATACTTATTTTATAAAGATTTTTCTTGAGTAAAAAAGGTTTAGTGATCACCTTTTCTTAATAAATATATTTAACAATAGGAATTTGAGTACAATTCTGCATATATCTTGAATGCAAAGAACTGTTAGAAATTTTTGAATGTCGTAAAATTATATTATCGTTCAAATTTGTGACAATTTTTAATTTGCTGCGAAGGTGAACCCATTATTGCATTTCTTAAACTTAATTAACCCTATATTATACTTCAATCTTAAACTTATATTTTTCGAGACTGTAAAATATTTAAATTTATATTGTCATTGAACTTGAAGAGAATGTAGTTTTGCATCAAATATATTTTAAAGATCTCTGCTCTCAAAATCTTTCATAAAATGATTTGAGGTGTGCTGTCCGATTTAATGTGACAACAGAACTTTTAGAAGTTAATTTGTTAAAGCAATATTTTTCAGGTAAATTTGTTAACTTGGTGCAAATTAAAGTGTCCAAATTATTATTATTTTTTAAATGTATGATGTTTTAAAAGTTATTTTTTAAAAATATTATTATTTAATTTTTTAAATATTAATGACAAATATCTTTAAAAAAATTAGGTTAATTACGAACAAGTTTTTTACCTAACTTTACCGGTATGTTTTTATCTATCATATCTAAAATATTTACGAACAAATAAATAAATGAAAATTAAAATTCGAATAGATATCGTGTAAAATAATAAAGCTATAAATTGACATTTCACCAAAACAAATGATTTATTAGCTCAGAGTATTTTTTAATTAAGGGTTAAATATTAAATATAAAATATCTACAGCTAGCTACACTAATGAGGAAAGATTCATTATTTACTGAATACTATGAAACAATGTACAAAATATAACAAGAAACAGTAAGATAAGGTAACATCAACTTTTCTAGTTCATTAATTATCTCACAGATGGCGCCACTAAAATTTATGGCAGCCTCGCATTTAAAAGCCAAGATAATTTCGGTATTTAGACACTGTGGACTAAAAAACATTTAATTATTTTAATAGTCAAATATCATAATTTTACAATATCTGTAACATTTAGTTCAATTTTAGCGTAATATTTTCTATTATTAATTACCTATAAATATTGTTTATTTTTTAAAAATAAACATATTTCTACTTAGGTTTTTATTTCTATACTATTATATTTGTTCCTTTGGATTCCTTAGCAGCACTTTCTTGTTAGATTATAGAAGTTAATATTTATCTTCACGGTAGTTAATATTAATTTTAACAGTCGTTAATATTAATCAAATCAGTCGTTAAATTTATTCTACAGAATGAACTGTTGTTGTTGGTATTAAAGATTATTCATGCTAAGTTCTTGAAGTCTGAAAATTATCCTTTTTATTGTTTACCCTAAAAAATAAAAAATTCAAGTCCATCCTTACAGTTTATAATATTAATTTTACCAGAAGTTAGCTATAGTTGACGTTTAAAGCTAAGCACAGATGGCGCTAGGGGTTAAAATTCGTCGTAAGACTTCCGGATTACTACTTACGATTGACTTTTACATCTAATCTTGAAAAAAGTCGCCATCAAATATTATTATATTAGTAGTGTCTACAATATAGCTAGTTTTTTAAATTTTAATTTCAACAAAACAAACATAACAATTCGAAAGATGCCGCAAGCATGCTACGCCCTGCAAAATGTAACCCGTATATATACCAACAAAAATAACGAGTAGATATTTTACACAAATGTAGCCAAAGGGGATAACACTCAACATGGCAAACTTCACACTTTATTTATGTTGTGATATGAATTTTCTTCAATTCGTTTTAGGCTCACAACCAGTTAGAATTTATAAATTACATTACTCTTATGAATGGTAAAATTACGCGCAAATAAAACATAAATCACATTAAGCCTGTTCACAGATCACCTGGTAAGCATTCCATAAGCGCAGGGATACACCGGAAGTTTTCCTAATTCCTTCCGGCTCTAGGAAGCTTGTTATTGATAAGGGATTAAAGATCAAGTTCCTTATGCTTATTTTTTTTCTCCAACTCTAATTCAGACACTAAAATTTCAATCAATAAGATTCCTGCAGAGAATAACGCACCGTAGGTAAGAAGTAGAAAAACTCCTTCCATATCTGCTAAAGTTAATGTTTTAATGCGAGCTTCCTCACATTGACATGCATTATCTTTCAAGTGCAACTGAAAAACATAATGATCCAGTGTCTTCGAATAGAGACCTGTTTCGAATATTCTTAGAACCACCTCATTAAATTTACTTTTTAAAGGGAAATTTTTCGACATAAAAGCCGCGAGGTTACATTTGAAGAGTACATCTTTCGAAATGGAGACGGGAAAACCACGTTGGTTGTATAATTGAAGTCCAAGTTCAGTGGTAGCTAGGGCAAAATTGTTTTTAAGGTGTTCTACGAAAGTATCCTTTGTCACGCTGACTTCCCATCCGTTTCGAACAACAATCCGTGCAAGTTCTCTTACTGTTGGGTTAGGGCTAGTTTCCATATAAAAAAGAATCTGTTTTATCTCGAATGGTGTCCCTACCTTATAATCGCCTCTTTTTACCGCAGCTAGCAAAATTTCATTATTATCGATTGGAGGTTGACGTCTAGGTACTATCATAAAATTTAAAATCACAGCGATATAAAAGAGAGCCAGAAAATAAGCCCCTAAAATCCAAAACCCACGCAAAATTCTCTCGGGAATGGAATTCGAGCCATCCCAAACACTTTGCGACACAACTTCAGAAAATCTTTTGAACAATTGGACGTGGTAAGTTAAACGATTACTCTGAATCAAATAAAAAGCAAAACTTATTAATAAAAGGGTGAGTAGAACCGATATCCATAATGATGGAGGGAACGGTTCCATTAGAACAAAATGCTTCTCAACATAATCCGGCAGTTTCGTCATGAAACGGACAATTAGGTACAAATATGGATAACTTGTGTCAGTGTAGTTTGACAATTCATGATTTTGATTCATACTGGATACTGTAAAGTCTACTTCTCCTCGTGTCACCATGCCGAGACAGCCGTCAAGCAGTGAAGCATTTTCTGGGAGGGTTGACGGCCATCCTATTTCGTCAACATAATATTCCAGAGATATATGTAGGCCATCAGCAATCAAATGAAGCAACTCTCCTTCATATCCACTCAGTACTGGTCGAGCGTCCGGTTTGATCTCTTTTATGATGTAAACATCGATGAGTTCATGTATGCATGTTTTAAATTTCGGTAATGAGCTTGGGTATGATATTATTTGCTTAACTGTTGACATGTCAAAAAATGTTTTACTGTTAAAAGCCGTTTTAGGAAAACATCTGCTTGAGATGAATAATAATTATAATTATATATTTTAAAGGATATTTCAAATTGAAATAATGCAAAAAATTTTCTACAGTGTGTCAATAATTTTAAAATTTATGAGGAAAATTGACGATACATTAAGCAACGAATAAAAGTACTAACAAAGTAAAAGAAAATACTTTCTTGAAGAATTACAATTCGTTATATTTGGGACATATGCTCACCAATGAAGTCTTCAAAATAACGATTAAATTATCACTGAAGGAACGAATAATTTAATTCAAATAAAGTAGGAATAAAGTATTTTTGATGAAATATATACGAACATTTAAATTCACCCACGAATTCTTTAAAATAACGATTAACTTAATATCGAAGTTACGAATAGTTTAATTCTAATAAAGTAATAGAAAATGTATTCTTGAAGAAGGATAATCTTTTATACTCGAACACAGAAGCTGCCAATAGATTCTTCAAAATAACGAGTAATTTGATTTTGAAGAAGCGAATAACTGAATATTAAAAAGTAATGAAAAATATATTCTCACAATAATATCTTTCGATAAGTTCGATATAATATTATTTTTTTATGCAATCGCGAAGATGCACACTTGCGTAAACATTTGCTGATCAGCAAATGTATTTCGATAAAATATCACAGATCAAAATATCATGGCGATAAAATCTGGTGTGGCAAAGTTCAATGTGTACAAAAGTTAACGCAAAGCACATACTAGGCCAATATTATATGCACACAAAATTGTCCAACTAAAAAATGTCTTCAGGCATTGAAAAAAAATTGCAAATAATTCATATAATCATCATCAGGTTTGCAAGCGGCTATCTTAAGTGCATTATTTTAAGGGACGCAGAAAGATCTTCCTTATTTGCAAAAAATGCTGTGCTTAACCATCTTCGCCGGAACATATTCCAGTTGCCTTGAACTTTCTAAGGTGGATCTTACATCAAATCCTCTTTTTGTTGAGGATTTTATTGTGGTCAGCAGCGTCCAGGAGCTTATGTCAGATAAAGAAGATAGGCAACGACATAAACTATCATTTAATTTTTGATGTGATAATGTTTACAACGGATTGAAAAAAAAAGCTACCATATTTATGTAAACCTATTATTACATTCCTAAAACTAAAATATAGATAATTATCTCACGTAATATCCTTAATAATTTCGTAATTATAGTGTTAAGCAACTTATTTTTTCATAATATAATCAAACTTATTAAACTATTCAAATTTTTTTTAATTTGAATCTCTTAGAAAATACTTAAAAAAATAGCTTACTATGAATATTTTGTTTTTGCTATAGTTAGAAATTTAGGATGGTGTAATCAAGTAGTTAACGAGAAAAATAAGCATCTTATCAAACTAGTTAAGGGAGAAAAAAATTATTGGATTTTTTTTGTAGCTTATTTGTTCAAATGTCACGCTATATTTAGGAAAATATATGTTATATTTCACAATAAATTTTTGTTGTATACTTCACCATATTTAAATGTCTTCAAGTAATAAGATGTTGCTTAGTAACTAAAACTATAAAAAAAAAAAACTTTCTTCGTGAAATGAAATGATATATGTAATCGAGGATGACTTTGAGTTTTTCATAACGAATAAGGATAGTTTTGTATAAATTGGTATTAGATCAACTTGTCTAATTTTATTAGTACTAAAGGTTCTTTTTGTAATATACATTTTTATTTTAATAATTTCAATGATCATTAGTGTTAAGAAATGCTCTCGGCACTGATTCGTTAAATTCTCAAACCGATTTAATTTTTACTTTTAAGTCTAAACTTTTTTTTACGTATGCTAATATGATTTATTTATTAATATTTTATGAATAAGGTATGCATTTTTAAAAACGTGGTTTATCTTGTTTATAATAAACTTGTACAAGGAGACAAATGAATCACACAAAACATAGATTAAGTTATTTATTTTGTCAAAAGAGGTTTTTCAGTTATTTAATTTTTTTATGTATTTATTTCACACGTAGACTGCGATAATTAGCTGTAATTTAGTAATTCCTTTCGTAACAAAAGCAGTTCGGAAAAATTACAAAAAAAACTGGTCTTTTGCACCCGACATAAAGCATCGGAGGGAAAAAAAAAAAGGAAATGAAAAATTTACTTATCTGTTAGATTTAAAGTATTTAATTTGACTACATCTGTCTTGTGATCAAAATAAGGTTATTTTCATAGAATATTTTTCGACGACTTACGTTCAATTTCTGTCAGTAGGTATGAAAATTCGAAAAACAGTCTTAGTTTAAAAAAAACATTGTTTTTTATGCGTTGAGATAAGTTGGTTGAAATTATCAAGCACCGAGCTAAGGATTTCAAATTATTAGCCAGTAAATTAGCCAAATATCAAGAGTTTTCGCTAATTTTCGAAAGTCTTCGCCAAATGCAAATCTTAACAATTTTTTATGATAATTTTTTTTTTCCATAGAAAACTATTTTAGGATAATTTGTTTCAGACTTATGTCATTTGGACTCAATTCTTATTAGTTATGTGGCGCATCTACGGAAAAATACTGTAATTTAATAAAAAATACTGTAATTTAATAAAAAATACTGATTTGTTTAGAAAAATTCATCTTGACGTAATTTTGAGGAACAAGTTAAATATATATTTTTTTTTTCCAGTGAAAAAAGTCATTCGCCAATTTTTTCGCAAAAACACAATTTTGTTCGCTAAATTTACGATTTTATCGCATTTGGTGAGGTGGCGAATGCTGAGCGAATCTATGCTAAATGCTAAAATCACGAATTTGTTGAATTGGAATTTACACATAGATTCATTTTTTGATCAACAACACGATACCAAAGACACGAATGTTACACATGAGTCGTGCGGAGAAGAGGGTCTTTTCAAAGTATATGAAGTATAGTCTATAGAATATTAATCAATTAAGCACCGAATTTAAGATGACTGGAATAAAGGTTTAGAAGGTATAATAAATGTTGAGTACACTAAAGTTTTATTTCTCTGATATAAATATCTCGAAAAATGAAGTATAATGCTCAAAGTAAATAAATAAAATAAAAATTAAAAGCTTTTAAAGTATGTAATATTGATTGACAATTTTAATGAAATCGGTCGCATAGCTCTATAGAAAAGAAAATTTAAAAATAGTGCTTCTTTGAAATTTTATAACCGATTCACACAATTCAATGCAATATGATTCAATTCACCAATAAGTTAAGGAGATTAACATTATTCTTATTAGGAGATTAACATAATTATTGGATCGGGATTACCTGGTCGGAAGGGCGCTGTCCCATGTCCGAGAGTTCGTGGGTCCGAACCCCGTCGGCCGAAGACTCCCCATTGTACTAAAGTGACTGATGTACGTTAAATCTGTCGAGTCACAAAGACCTCCATGTTCCCATAACAAATCAATACCTATGGGGGTACTGGATTGGAGATCGATCGTTCTCTGATTCAGGTCAAAATTACATCTGTGGATGAAAGAATGGGTGTATGAATGAGTCCGCCCTATAAACGGGTGTGGCGTATGGTGTGGCAGAAGTCGAATTCTTGGCCGTAGTTGGCGCCTCTGGAAAACAAGAACAATCGCAGCCCCTCTGCCTAAACAGGCATACGTCAACAACAACATAATTATTCCTATTTACGTTCACTCCGAGTAGTTTAAAATGTGAAAGAAATTATGACAGAAGCTTTTATTTGATTATCATGATCCGTTTTCTTACTTTTTGAAAGTATAAATGAAAGTACAGAAGTAAGAAAAGGAATGAAAAGAAATATCTGCAATTTAATTGATTTCTTCAAAGAAACAGTAATATTTAGAATACATGAACGAGAAAAGAAATTTAAAGCGCCTGTAGAGTCTATGACTTCTCCGCGGTTGGGGGCAAGCGTTTAGGGGAAAAATTTAAAACATTTTTAAGCGAAGAAAAAAAAAAAAAAAACACAATTCCATCAAACTTAGTCATATTTCCTTATCAGAAAAAAATTGAATAATTTTTAGCGAAAAAATTAGAATATTTTTTGCCCTTAAATTATTACCTTAAATCACAGACATATAACAGTTGGAGCCAGAAAAAAATTTTACTCATAGAGTACAAATACAATACTTTTTATTTTCGCATAATTAATTTTTTATATTTCATGCTTATTAATTTTAACTAAATTATTTGAAACATAAATACAGCTTGTATACAAGAATGAATTATATTAACGAAGAATGAATTATGTATGTATGAATTATGTTATGTATGTAATGAATTATGTTAACACATCAAATCATTTAAAGTACCTTATTTAATTTAATAATTAAAATTTTATTCTAAAAAAAAAGCAAAAAAGAACTTATTTCTTAAAAAGATGGTGGTCTATGAGATCGTCTACGTCAATAATCATTTTTTTTTAAACATTATTTATCATTTTTTTTTTTTTTTTTTTTTTTTAAAGTTTGAATAAATTCTTAACAGTGTAACCTGTAGTGCTGCCATGTGTTATTTTTGTTGAAAAATTCTTTCTAAATAGACATGCCATAATTTTTTTTTTTATTTTTAAGTATTATGCACACGAGTCAATATTGAAAACACTTTTCGCACATTTTAGTAATTTTTTTGGATTAGTGTTCTCCAATTAAAAGGAATTATTTCAATTATGAATACTAAAATTCAACGTCGTTCTTTTGTTCTTCAGCAATAATTGATAATGAGGCAATGGACGCAACGAAAATAAATTTTTTCTTTCTTACTTTCTTTTAAAAAGTATATTTGATTGTTGAATACAGAATCACGCAATAAGCAGATTTTGACAGACATTATAACAGTAATAATTGCAATTTTTATTTTATATTAAATTCAAAAATAGAATGCAATGATTATAATTAGCATTATTATTATTAATATTTTTTTAAAAAGAAGAATTGTCTGGGAAATTTCTACTTAATCCTTAATGTTCATATAACTATGGTAGTTCAATAAACTAGAATTATAATTGAAATTTTTTTTTCAGTTTTTTTTTAAAGAACATCTTATAAAATTGTAGCTTAATTTTTGTTTTAAAAAGTTATTATTTATAAACTTTGTTTTTTTAATATTTAATTAATTCTCAAAATTTAATTATTCAACTTATATAAATAAACAACATTATTCAATGAAAACAATAAATTAAAAAATTTAAACTGGTTAAACAAAAAATTCTACATTTTACATATTTGTAGTAGTTAATAAAAGTTAATTCTTACTTTTGTAATACCTGTAAGATGATGATAAAATAATACAGTGAAAGATAAGATTATAGAGTTTTGAAAAAATGGGAAATCTTTTCGAAAATATTAAAGCTGTTCAAGTAAATTTATTGGTTTGATATTTTTATTATGATTTATATTTGAATTGACAAACACATTTTTATTTAATTAACTATTTTAAAAAGTAAACAGCAACTTTAAAGCATTTTTAGATTTTGTTGTTTGCATCTAAAATCTTATTTAAGATTTCATTTTAAATTTAATTGATTGTGCTTAAAGCCTTAGCAAATTTTTATTATAAAAGACCAAGTAACAATAGATATTAAGAAGGAAAAGATATGAACTATTGTGAAAAAAACTTTTTGTTTTGAACACTGATTATAATGTCCATAATGATTTAAACTCCAAATCATACCATTCTTTGAAAAAAACCGACTGCAAAAAATTTCTAACTGTTTAGAAAAAATAAAATTATAGCAGATTATGAAAGACGGAATGAGAAAGATTTTACTTATAGATAAGGTATTATTTTTACTGAATGGAATAAAAATAAAACATATAATTTCAAAGAAAAAAAATTTAAAAGAATAAATAGTAAATATTTAAGTTATCTTGAAGAATATAAAAATAATGATCAATAAAAAGTTTACGAACAGAAACTCCATATCTATATTGAGATTTGAGGTTACAAGAGACTTGTAGTCACCAAGATGGCGGTGTGTCGCTACTTTATTTACTTACCCGGGATGTTAAGATAAATACCTTTAAGTTAGGGTAGGTAGGTGCTTTACTTACATCGCACTAGAGCTGCACAATGGGCTGTTGGCGACGGTCTGGGAAACATTCCTGAGGATGATCCGAAAACGTTTCATCGCAATTTTGATCCTCTGCAGAGGGGATGACTCCCCTTCTTTGGTAGCCTGATGACCTGGACTTTACGGTAGAACAGTTTAACGAGGACCGATACAGCGCACCCTTGGTCCCTACACAGGCTGATCAAAGTGGCCACCCTCCCGATTTCTGACTGCAGCCAGTGATGCTTGACTTCGGTGTTCTACTGGGAACCGTGTCCTTAAGATCAGTCAACCCTTTAAGTTAGGGATATCAAAATATTTATAGGAAAACAATGCCTTTATGACTTTTATTAATTTTATGCTTATGACAACCTAAACAATATGGAAAACAATGTGGGAAAACTGGATCCTACAATGTGATTTTCCAGCCAATAAAAATGCAACGACAACAATGGAAAACTGTTTAGCATAATATCATACAGAGAAATACTTAACGTATAAGTAACTATGCAACACTACTTAAATTATTACTTTAAACAACTTAATAAAATGATTTTAAATAAATACTTAACGCGTAACTATTTGTAACACTATTTAAATTATTGCTTAAGACAACCTAACAAAATGAATAATTTCTATAGTGTTGCCAATAGATAGATATATAGACCGTTAGTTTAGGTTTCACATAGTCCTTTTCCGAGACATTGTTTTTCAGTCAACAATCATTGACTGCTTTTCTAATGGATTATCTTTATTCACAAACAAGGAAAAATTTAGCATTTTTAACAAAAATTTTATAAGGAGTATTTTTCACAATCTGTGAAATTTTTGAGGAGAAAAACTCAAAAGCGATGAGTGAAAAACACTCCTAGATGCGTTTGGGATCAAAATCTTTAATGAAAATTAATGGAATTCATATTATTTTCAAGAAAAAGCGCTTCTTACTTAACACAATATCATTCTTTACTCTATTGATCAAAGAAAAAGAACCTTTTTCACTTGTTGATTGGGAAAAAAGATAAAGGGAGGAAATAAAATGATATGACGATCAAGTTTTGAAAGAAATACTTGATAGAGCGTGATTTAGTGCTGCTGTATTGATTTCCGATGAAAAGAATACTCTTTTAGATATGGCAACTTATTGCTCTTTGGCTTAATATCTTTAGATTTTGTAGACAACCTCTTCGCTTCATTTCTCGCCAATGCTATTAAAGTTATCCAATGAGCTTTGTTTCGAGGATTTTAATATGATCGTGCCGCATGGCATGTTGTAAAATCAAAATACCATAGTCTTCGTAATTTTTTCAACATATTTCTTGCAAATGAATTTTCTTTCAGCGTTACTGTTTTAACCATAATTTTGAATTAAATTGAATAGAAAGTTTAAAAACTATGTTTTTCAAGTAGAATAAAAAAGGAAAAAAGTATTTATTTTTTGTTACAAAGAAAACGAAGAACTTACGGTGCATAACTTTAGAAAGATTTGGGGGAAGGGAATTTTCGGAGAAGATTGTTACGAAAATAGTAAGCAATGTATTTTTCGCTTAACAAAAATAGGATCATAGGGAATTTTCGGAGAAGATTATTACGAAAATAATAAGCTATGTATTTTTCGTTTAACAAAAATAGGATCATAGGGAATTTTAACATGTCATTGTCTTTACAATACATTTTAGAAAAAATATAGTTTTTATAGTTAAGCGTTTTTGTTGTTAAAATAAGAAGAAAACGATGAACTTGATGTATTTTCAAACAAAGAAAATGTCGAAATATATGTTACGTTGAAAGTTTCAATAGAGACAATAGGAAAAAAAGAAAAGGATTCAGATAGAAAAAAGAAATTAAATTATTTTTTGAGTCTCTTCATAAAACTAGTCATTAAAAATTTTATAAATTATGTTTCAACATTTAAGTCAACACAAGCGATTTATGTTTCTACTTATTATCAGCAAATCACGATTCAAAAATCTGAAATATATTTTATTCATCAATAGGAGAATTAAAAATAAATAAATTAAAATTAAATGAAAAAAAATAAAAAATTAAATAAAAAAAGAACCTTTTGTGTCAACAGAAAAGTAATTTCCTTTTAGTACAAATATTTATGAAGACAACTTACGAAGGTTAAAAGCAAGACGAAATTAAACCTCATATTGAAAGCTACTTTTAAGAACATTTTCTCTATTTCAACTATACTTTCTTCCTAAAGAAAAAAAAAGAAAGGAAACTTTTATTTTATTTTTCTCAACCCCCAGGGTAAAGTTGTATAAATACATTTTCCCTCAACCCGATTTTTAAGCATTCTCGAGTGAAAATGTTTCTATCTGTAAACAAATAAAAACTATTCTTGGATAGAGTGTAACAACCAACAGGAAATCAAAAATGTCACGTTTATTGTATTCTTAAAAAAAAGTTTACTGCTTTTTTTCTTCTTCTGTGTTTGTACCTTTCTTTATGGTACCAGAAATTCGTTCATTGTTGGATTTGATTTAATTTTTTTTCGGCGGTGAATAAAGAACACAAAAAGAAATATATACAATTATTTTTTTCGTCTTGCTTCTGAGATTAGTGTTTTAATTAATGTTTTTCATAAGTTTAAAAATTTTTTGAGCCATTGTGTGCCGTAAAGGTGGCTTTATTTTTGTGATTTACTCTCTGCGGAAGATGTTATTATTTCTTACCGCTTTAGATCATTAACTTAAATTTTGCTTTTAAGTTCATTGAATCAGTAATTATATTTAAATTAATTAAAAAAAAAACTCAGTTGAAAACAGTACAAAAGTTAAGCTCAGTAGCATAAGTTATGTTTTTAACGCAGTTGAACAACATAACTTATGTTACTGAGTTTAACACTCTGGTAAAATGGAGTAAAAAAATAAAATAACAGTTTTAAAAACTGAATTTGAAGCCTAGGTTGATTATCTCTAGAACTACTAGACCGATTTAATAAAATCTGATATGTACATACATTGATACAATACAAAACAAATAGCCATTCAACAATTGTAATACACACGCATGATCGTGCGTAACACTCGCTGGAGTCTGAAGGTACGAAATTGTCGCAAGACAATTCAGGCCAATTGCCATAGGAAACGATAAACTGTCTTGTTTCAAGTATGAAATCACGTCGAAAGGCCTGTTTATCTATACGAGAGAACCATACCCCCTTTTAAACTTTTTTTTTTGTTTTGTTTATTCGGCAACCACTGTTTCATACATTCCGACTCCAACGAGTGTTACACACGATCATGGGTGTGTATTACAATTATTGAATGGTTATTTGTTTTTATTGTATCAAAGTATGTTCATATCAAATTTCATTAAAATCGGTCCAGTAATTCTAGAGATAATCCACCAAATCTGCAAAATCTCTTAATTTCTTATACCAGTTTATGTAAAGATGTGTCACTGCGTTAGCCACTACGTAAAGCTTTTTAATTCATCTTGTATTTGGATGCGCATACTAAACTACAAACCAGGAGATCGTTGGTTCGAATCCTGCCGGCAATCAACGAGCATCTCTCTCGCACATATCTCCCTTTTACATCATTTTTGAGACACTGCTCAAATATGAATATATGCTACTTCGTTTTTGAATACAAGGGGTTTTCAAATTCGACTATTATTTTTTTGGAGCTATTTTAACACATTTTTGCTCAATTTTAAGAAACCCTTTTTACGAGTTGACGATTCAAAATTTCATAAATTTTTTTCTCTGCAACATGAAATAATTTGTAGAAAAAAAATTTTTTTGTGGAAAAAAACAAAATGCGTTTGCGGCTTTCTTAATAGGAAAATTTCCCCCGATATTTCAGCACAAAAGTTATTCAAAATTATGCAATATAATTAAAGACAATTATAATATAAGTGATGTTGTTGTTGACGTAGACGATTAAGGCAATGGGCGTGCGATTGTTCTCGTTTTCCAGTGGCGCCATCTATGACTGAAAATTCGACTTCTACCACACCCAAACGTCGCTCCCGTTTATAGAGTGAACCCATTCACACATCCAATCATTCATCCACAGATCGTAATTTTGATCTGAACCTGAGAACGATCTATATCTAATTCAGTACCCCCGGAGGTATAATTTGTTATAAGAACATGGAGAACTTTGTGTCCCGACAGATTTAACGTGCACTAGTCACCGTTTACTACACGGGAAGTCTTCGGCCGACTGAATTCGTACTCCCGTTCTTACGAACGAGAGTTCAGCGCCCTACCAACTAGGATATTCCGGCTCAGATGCACATAATTGGTTTTATATTGGTAAATGTATTGAATTTAATTTTGTTCATGCATTTAAATATTTAGATTAAATATTAGTAATAAAATAAGTATAGTAGCAATTTCAGCATAGCTTGAATAGATTTTATGCAGAATCTTAATAAAAGCAATGAAATATTTTATAAATAAAATTATAGATATATAGATGATTTTAAAAAAAGTAGGATATATATGGAATATACTCTCCTGAAGCATTTTTCAGACATTAAAGCAAAATGTACATTCTCATTGAAAAAAAAATTTCGAAACAATTATGAAATAATGTGTTTTGAAAAATTAGGAAATGTCTTTGTTCCAAGTTTATTGAAATGTGGCGCCAAGCTCGTAATTAATCACATATAATAACACCATTGTCCTAAGAACTCAATAAAATTTTAAGAGGTAACCTACAAGTTTATTCTAAAGTTAAGTTCTATATACTTAAAAATCTTCGAACCATTCTATTTCTGTCCGACTATTTCATTTTATCAAAACAGGCATAAATTCAACGTTTACTATTTAACGCCACTGTGAAGAATATTTATCTTAGGACGACACTGAGTAAGCGAACCCTTTAAATCCCTTCCATTGGAATCTTTGTTGAGTGTCGTAAATCAGGGTATTTCGGTCTTCACAAACCCTAAACAAAAGGTAACCCTGTATGCCGTCGGCGCCTCCGAAATGATTGCTGGGGCGCCGCTTGGTCGCCGCCCCACTCACTCGTTTATGCTGACTCGGCGAGTAAGCAACAAGTCGCCAATCGCGGGCCAACCTGTTGTACTTTTAAAAAGAAGGAACGAAAGGTCGAATGATTGAATAGATGTAGCAGAAAATGCCGAATTGCATATTTTCATAGTTTTCTGTTTGTTGAGTTTAGTTGTGAGCTTAAAATATCCGATGCAATTAATTTCTCACGCGTTATTGTGTACAGGCTTAAAATATCTTACTTTCAATTAATTTCACGGTTACAGAGAGAAAGTATATTACCTAATCTTATAGGATTCGATCTTAAAATAATTCTAAATTAAAAGAGATTAATGTTTTATATCTATAAAAAAATAACCAATAAATACATATTTTTATTATTAGTTACAATTATGAGGGAAAAATGAAATAAAATCATTTAAGAATTTTTTGATTCTTGATTGCAAACAGGTCAGAATACTATTTTATAAACGTTTAGGAAGGAATGAAAATTGTAAATTCGTCATAGGATTCGATCTTAAAATAATTCTAAATGAAAAGAAATTAATGCTTTATATGTAAAAAAAAATACCTAATAAATGCATATTTTTGATATTTAGTTACTATGATGAGTGAAAAATAAAATAAAATCAAATAAGGATTTTTTAATTTTTGGTTGCAAACAGTTTAGCATACTATTTTTTAAACGTTTATGAAGATATGAAAATTTTAAATTTTTTCCCTCTAATCTGATGTAATTTGACGCTAAATAAATTTGAATTAAACGAGTTTGATTTTTATAAGACAAAAATATACTAAAACTATAATTTTAACATTTAGTAACAATAATTGATGAGAAATGAAATAAAATAAAATCAGAATTAATTGATTTCAAAAACAGATTAAAATAGAACTCATTAAAATTTACAGACGAATTTCCATCTTTAAAAAAATCTTATTTAAAAGCAGTCATAATAGTACCAGGAGTATTAAAAAACATATGTCCATAAAAAGAAAGATGAAAATAAAAAATAAAAAAAAAAGAAAACCATACGTTATGCATTCTGCAGAAAATTTTGCCCGTAGCGTTAATTCAGCCAAAATTTCAAACTTCTTTATTTTTGTTTTTATTCTTATACAGTCGAACTCGTTTATAACGAGCTCGGATTTAACGAGAACTCGGATTTACCGAGGAAAACGAAAATATTTGGTTGGATCAATGTTAAGTCTATGGAACAGAAGTCGCTTTTAACGAGCAAGACCCGGTCTTAGCGAGCAATATTTTTCTGTCTTGCAATCTTTTTTCTCATCTTTCTAGTCTTTCTGTCTTATCTTTTTTTCAAAATGATAAGAAATGCGCGCGAAATAAAAAAAAACCGCGAACTGAAACTTAATTGACCTTATCGCTCTAATCTAAAGCATGGGAAAAGTCACGTGAGAGTAGGCGGTGACGTATCGAGTTCGCGCCTTATCGGTCATGATGTTTTTTATGGTTTCGGGGGTCATTAAATTAAGAAAAGTATTTAATTAAATTAATTAATGTATTTAAAGTAAGTAAGTATTAATTAAATTTTAAGTAAATTCTATCATTTGACCTCCCAAGCCCCCCCCCCCCTCTTCTGGTTGCACGCCTGCCTTAAGGACCCGTTTATTACGAGCACTCGGATTTAACGAGTACATGTTACGATCCCTTTGCGCTCGTTATAAACGAGTTCGACTGTACTTTATTTCGTCATTTCATGCTAAAATGAAAAAAAAATTCTTTTTCTTAAAATCTCGAGTTGACTTTTCAGTAGTACTCAAATCCTAAACTATTCTGAAAGCTTTTAGAACAGATTAGTTTTTAATTTAAATATATAAAAGTTAAAAAAAAAAGTGTAAATTCTACAAAAAAAAAAAAAAAAAAAAAAAAAAAAAAGAGAGAGAGAGAGAGAGAGAAAGAAAACTGGATAACGGAAGAGTTAAATGTTTTCTTCCATGGTAGGGGTAATTTCTTCGTTATCAACTCTGTTGCTTAGCGAAGTTCTGTATCGGCTGGGAAAATCATTTTCATGTTTCTAATTTTGTTCGGTCGCTTAGCAACGGACGGGAATTGAACTGCGAATTAATTCGTAAAAAATTTCTCTTGAACATCGTAGGGTGATCATAAATAACTTGCGATTTTGAATTGCTTACAGAAGATTTTTGTATTTTTAGCTGTTTTGAAAAAAAGAAAATTTTTGTCTTCTTATCTTTTTACCCGTTTAGAAATCTTTTTTCATCGTATAATCAATTTTATACATTATTATTATTTTTTAAAACTTTTTTTCATCACTTTTTCAAAAATATTCGAATTCGCATTAAATGGTTCGGAGGTCAAAGATTTGTAACCAATTTGATGATAGCCAGAGTTCACGAGTATTGAGTTATTTTATATAAAAAAATAGTGCGTGGAGTCCCTCCGCGCGGAAGAAGTTAAACTTCGTAACCTGCGACGTTAATTGTAGAAGAATCAGCAGTCGTAGAAGGATCACTAGTTCTATTCAACGACTCTTTTCCCTGCTCCGCTCGCTTCCGTGCTCTGTAATCACGGTAATATTGTGCATTTTTCCCTAGTGGACCTCTTGAACCAGTGGAAGTGCTTGTGGTTGCCTCATCGTCTCGCCCTGGAAAATGTATTTGTATTAATAATGTATGCGTCATAATGTTATTTCAAAAGAGAAAACCTAACAATCAATTGATAT
This sequence comes from Parasteatoda lunata, assembly GCA_949128135.1. Lineage (NCBI taxonomy): Eukaryota > Metazoa > Arthropoda > Arachnida > Araneae > Theridiidae > Parasteatoda > Parasteatoda lunata. The sequence continues at coordinate 25,181,547 of OX421971.1, forward strand.
TCACAAGAGACGTACCTTAACATAACCTTAAATCCGTCGCATTGTCCGTGGGATTATTTTCACTCATTTTTTACAATTGTTAACCACTAAATTTGAAAATAAAAAATACTACTCTATTAAATTATATGTGTATCAAAACAAACTAAAAAAATATTTATAGAATAACAATACTTTTATGACTTTTATTATTTTTATGCTGTTGAGAACCAAAACAATATAGAAATGAATGAGGGAAAACTGGATCCTACCACGTGATTTCCCGGCCAATAAAAATGTAGCGTTAAACGTTTAACGCAATCTTGTTGGAAGTCGCATAAGAAGTATAACTTCAATAACATAGTTTTTGTCGTAAAATTTATATATATATATATTGAAAAGTATTTTATTTTCTATGTTGCATGAGCTGTACTTAGAAACACGTCTGCGAACAAATATCTTTTATCTAGTACCCAATACTAGATTACATGATAGATAACTTTTGAAATAAGTAATATTTTTACATGTTACTTCTACCCCAAAGTAAATTTTCAATGTAATTACTAAAGCATGTTAAATATACATTTTATATGTTTTTACAGCTAAATGTTATGATTATTAAAAACGGATACTTTATTTTTCTTTAGCCCTTTTATATTTTCTCATTTCATCAGAAAAATGTTTGACCTTTCTCGTCCCTACTGTCCCATACAACAAGAATTATTTTATTGACCGCTAGGAGGCCACGCATTGAGTAAAATAGGAACGACATACATAGTTCATATACTTACATACTACAGAGTTCATATGACTCCTTATTCTTAACACGTAGGTAAAATGTGGAAAAACTTTCAGACTAAAAGCTTCGCTTCCTAATCAGATTAAAGGTAAAATATACTTTTATTAGTTGTCACTACTGTCACTACGATATATGGGCGAATCTCTGGAATCATTAACCTATATGTCTTCAAACTTTTCTTATAAATATATAACATAATAAGCGAAAATTAATTCTAATAAAATTACAGGTATAACTATGCATTACTAACTTTAAGATACGTACAGTTTTGATCGCGAGTAACTTGCTTTTGGTTTTCATTTCTTACTTCAATCCTACATTTGACAATTTTTCATGAGTGTCGCTTAGAGTGTTTAACATATTTTTTTTTCAATATGTATTCTGTTTAAAAAAAACTGAAAATCACTAAAAATATAATTTAGTAGCTTAGCAGTACTATCTTATTTTCTTGAATGATATTTTTCGTGAATATTGACGTTTGCAAACACTTAAAGTTTGTCGCCAAATTTTGGCACGTCAAACCGTAACCATCGAAAATTGAAAAAAAAAAAAAATGTATAGAATCCCATTCTGCGAGTTACAAGTTAAACTAATAATACAAGTTTGGCCTTCTTTAAATTAGCTTTTGGAATATCATTAACATAAAACTCGCAGAATTGGATTGTGTATACCTTTTTTTTCAATTTTCGATGGTTACGGTTTGACGTTTATAAGAAAAGTTTGAAGACATATGTTAATGATTCCTGAGATTTGCCCATATATGTTATTTGGTTGATTTGATAATTTATAATTAATAATAATAATTAATTATTAATTATTAATTAATTATTAATTATTATTAATTAATAAATTAATAATAATTTATAATCAATAATCGTTATAAATGCTAATTTTCTTTAAAAAATACGCAAAATGGGATTATTAAGCCTCATACTAGGTTTAGGCAAAATATTAATTTCAAAATTTGCAACTTCTGTCCCTGTTATGACTCTGCCCTGAAAAATATGTTTTAAATATTTTTCCAACGTCTTGATTAATATAAAAATAAATTACTATCCAACCATGCCTAAAAAGTGTTACTGAAGTATGATCTATCATAGTCAATACTAAGCACATAAAATTTATTAATAATACCGATTTAAAAAAATATGCATGAAGCTTTATAATTTATAATACTCCACTTTTTGAAGGTGAATACCAAATTTTTGAAAAAAGAATATCGTTGCAATTTCTGTCTGTAGAGTAGGTGGAATCAGCCCTCTTATTTTAGTTATATGTAATTGAAAATCATTTTAAAAGCACATTCACAGAATTTCTATTCTGAATACGTGGAATCAACACTCTATATATTAGCCATATGTAATGCAAATCGTATCAAAAGCATATTCACGAAATTTTTGTCTGTAGAGTAGATGGAATAAGCACTCCATAATCTATGTAGTCATATGTAACTTTTATTGTAGTTTTATTAATCTATTTCCCTTTCTATGAAAACAATATCATAAATTTGTAATCAAAATTAAATGGCAATAACTAGTGGTGTACTATTAACTATGTATCAAGACTTCAAAATAAAATATAGAAAATAAAATATTTACCTCACAATAAAATATTTAAGAAGCATATTTAATTAATTGGCATCTAATATAGAAGAATATATATTAAAGTAAATGAAGCAACGTTTCATAGATGCCTCGCAAATACAGTCATTATAAATTTATATTAGGGAGGGTAAAATAAAATAAAATTAAAAGCTTTTGACTTTCAATTTCTTTTATATTTTCCTTTATTAATTTGAATTTTTTTGGTGCGCATAACACATGAGAAAAAAAAATTCAGGTAAAAGTATGAATTTCAAAAAAGTAATATTGAAATGTTTATAAGAGATGTCTTTTAATTAATTGCAGCGCAAAATTTCTTCGAAACTCTTATAAATGAAAACTAAAATACAATTTATTACTTTTCTTAAACATTTTTTGTTCTTTCTCGAGGAGTTTTTTTTTTTATTATTAAAATAAAATTATGATTAAAATTAGGACTTGAAAAATAAATAAGGAATGGCAATTTATTATACTTTTACACAAATAAATCGATGAATCACCAAAAATTATAAAAGTTAATTTACACTTTATAAAATAAATTGATAATAATGAAATTAGAAAAAAATTACCACCATAATTATTTTATTACAATTTTTTTATTGGCATTAAACCCGTGAGGAAATAACTTTTGTAAAATTTTTAAAAATATCAATAAGTAGAAAAAATTTTTATAAGTAAGAAAATAGAACGGAAAATGAATCAATGAAAAAGCAATCAAACAGAAATTACAACAAAACTTTTTTTTTTAAATTAACACTTATTAAAAACTGCACTCTGAAAAAAATTATTTCCATTTTTAAATTCTTCATATTTAAATTCTTTCTAAATGGTAAAAAAAATTTATGACGCGAGTTATAATTTTTTTTTCTAATACTATCTTATTTTTCGTTATATTTTTCCAATTAGATATTTGTAAGTTTCTCTATTGCAATGGCAACAGGGATGACTTCAGCTTGCAACAGGAAAAATAATTGTTGCAACAGAGAAGTTTTAATTTTCTATCAAGGGATTGTAAATAAGTTTAACCATAATATTTCGAAATCAATTATTATTATAGTTTTTTGAATCTTGGAGTTCAAATACATTATTTATTTCGAACCAATCAGCTGCAACAGGAAAGAGAATTGTTGCAACAGAGAATTTTTAATTTTCCATCCAGGGAATGTAATCAAGTTTAAGCAAAATATTTTGAAATCAAACAAAACGATTATTATAGTTTTCGAGTCTTTGAGTTCAAATACATTATTTGTTTTGAGACCAATCTTCTGCAACAGAAAATAGAATTGTTGCAACTGAGAAGAGTTTTCGAGTCTTTCAGTTCAAATACATTATTTATTTCGAGACCAATCGGCTGCAACAGAAAAGAGAGTTATTGCAACAGAAAAGTTTTAATTTTCCATCAAGGGAATGTAACCAAGTTTTAACATAATATTTTGAAATCAAGCAAAACTTATATAGTTTTCGAGTCTTTGAGTTCAAATACATTATTTTGAGACCAATCGGCTGCTACAAGAAACAAAATTTGTTGCAACAGAGAAGAGTTTTCGAGGCTTTATGTTCAAATATGATTTTTATTTTGAGACCATAAGTGTACTAATACCTTTCTACTTAAATTTAAAATTTATTCCGTGATCGATAACGCGAACTCGGAAACAGTGTCACCCAGTTTTAAAATAAAATCGAGAAATATATTCCAAACAGTTATCATTTAGAAAAATTTATTAGAACCTAAATTCTGTATACATAACAAGCTCAACCTATTTCCAAATGCCAAACAACCAGCAAATTTATACAAAGTAAAATAAACACTTCTTACAATTTACTAAAAGCAATTCTGTTATTCCCGTAAAGGAATAAAAAGTAATATAAACACTTATCCTTACGATTTTTAAAAACAATTCTATAAAATCAGTAAAACTATAAAAAGTACAATGCATGCTTCTCTTAAAGTTTGGTAAAAACAAGAATTAAAAGTAAAATATCAGTTTAAAATCCAGCCTTCCGAAATTGAACTTAAAGTTTTTAATATTAAAGTTAATTGTAAATCCAAGCTAAAAAAACAAACTTCCTGCGACCTCCACCGGTGCTGCTTCTGAATTTCTCAGAGCAAGTTAATTACTCAGACTCGGAAAGATAGTATTCAGATACTAGAATATATCGGATGTACTCAGATAGATGGTATTTGAGGACCAGCTGATTTCCATAAAAGAACCTGACTCCGGTCCAACTCCTCTCACGAGTTAACTCATCGATCAGAGGTTCCGGGTCTGGCTCCACCACACAGCGGCTCTGGCTAATCTCCGGTCGCCTCTGGCTTAATTAATCCAGCAGAGACTCCGTCATACTTCCACCTGTCTCGGCTCCGCTCCACCTCCTTTTTAAAACTCGCGCGGGCAACGCGGAAGAATCCTTCTCCGACGTCTTTACTCCCACGCGTAGCAGCGCAATACCAGCGAACGTCACAACAAAAAAAAGTTAAATAAAAAAACAATCAAATTAAATACTTTAAAAAGTGATAAAAACTATAACAAACAGATATTTACAACAAACAACAAATTTCTATTACATAAGGTAGGCTTCTATATCTTCTGACTATCTTTGACTATTTTTTATAGGAACGGTGATCTTAATACAGCTCTCCCGGCTTTCCACAAAACAGCAATTAATCAACTAGTGGAATACCATTCATCGAATTCTATCGCAGATAAAATTTTGGTGTGGGGAGTAATGTAGTGTATCTACCACTACAAAAATACAATTCCAATTCTCTAGTATATAAGACATGTTGACTCGAATCTATGTTGAGGTACCTTTTCATAGATGAAGGTTGATATTGCGGATAACAACACTTCCCACACCATGGACAACAAAAGAGCGGCCTGGAAGAAAATACTTGAGAAGTCTAAGGCCAACCCTGTACTGTCATGTTACTAAAGAAGAAGAAAATCTTTTGGTTTAAGGTATACTCGTTTCTGCTGTAAAACTACCTTTTTCTTTGACATTATAAAAGCTATGTATAATACATAAAAAAAAAGGAATCAAAGAGGTAATAAAAGAGTAAATTGCGAAAGTTTGCGATTCTAAAATACGTGACTAAAAACCACTTTAAAATCCTTAAGGTCAAAATTTTGCACCAGAAGCTGAACAATTTAAAACTTTCGTAGACACGCAAGTCACAATCATATTATTTTGTATTTTTATGTTCGAAATTCTCTCTGAAGAATAGTTTTAATTGACTTTTCATTAAGGATGATATTTAACGAGGTATTAACAATGATTAGAGAAAAAATAAGGCTCTAAATATGATTTTTGGGTAAGAGTTTCCATAAATTTCCAGCTATATTATCAAAGTAACAAAAAATCGATAAATACCTCGCTTTTAGCGATGAAATTGTTTGATAAATACCTTTTGTTCGATACCAAAGCTGATTAAAAAATTGCATTTCCTGGATCAGTAGTTATAGCCAAAAGAGGGTGTTTCTTCGGAAAAATGGATGTCCAAGAAATTTTTATACAAAATCTTTGTCATGTTACTAAAAAACTCAGCTATTTATTATTTTTTAACCGGCGTTGTACAGCCGACCAAATTCTGAGCTTACGACTATCAATGTTCAGCTCCATAGCCTTGTCATATTGAACCCTATCCAGAAGACAAGGAAAGTTCTATATCACGCATTGGTACAAACTAGCCTCTGTGGAGGACTGCTTTAATGTAACTAATTCGCATTTGCGTGAAACGGGAGCGGAAAACTACGAAAACCTTTTACGGTTAGTTCTACAGCAAAGAGATTCAAACCTATGATCCGTCTACCACTGATGATATTTTATGTCAGCACTGTGGTCGGTGTAAGACTGGAGCAGAATGAGTATCAACCAGTCACCACAGGGTCACATCACTGGAAGACGAACATCCTATCTCCTGAGCCACCGGGACTTTTTCCCTATATTCCATGGAGGAAATGGGGATAATCTAAAGGGGGAAGATAGGCAAGTGATGCATATTTCACTACGTTGAGTTGAGTTGAATGAGATTAATCTCGAGACACTGGGATTAATAGTTTAGAAGTTATAAGCATTTAATATACAAACTTGTCACTATCTACGCATCTGATACTATCTGATATTATCTGCCTCACTTACCTGTTTAGAAGAAACTTGATTCTCCCCCTCAAATCCCACCATTTTTCTTTAAAAAAAGGGAGAAGCGTTAGGAAAAAAGTTGGGGAATTTTGAGGTACCATTTAAAATAACATAACAAAGCTTTTTGTCAAAAAATGTCTTGGGTATTAATTTTTCCGAAAAAATAGTTTAATTTTATGGTACTAGGAGCAATTTGAAAATAAATTTATTTCAAACCACTACTATTAAAAGAAAATTATAAAAATTTAATACTTATAAAATTTGAATTAATATTCAATGTTATTCCTTAAATGAAACTTAAATAAAAATTCGGTTTTAGTTTGAAGTTTCCAAAAAATTTAACTCAATTCTAAATATTCTAAAAACTTTTGCCACTGAAGTAAAATCAATAATTGTAATTCATTCAAACCGAGTTAAATATTTAACAATAAAGTTTATTTAGGCAAGCGATAAAAGATTGATATTAGAGCATTGAAGAGAGTCCAATGAAAATATAATATTTATAAAATTTCAACTAATATTCAATATTATTTCTTAAAAGTGTCTTAAAAAATAGCCGTTTTTGTTTAAATATTCCCTAAAAATTTACCGTGATTCTAAAAACTTTAGCCACTGAAGTAAAATAGATAGTTGTAATTCTTTCAGAACGGGGTAAATATATAGTAAAGTTCACTCAAACATGAGATAAAAGATTGATCTTAGAGCATTGAAGAGATTCCAGTGATAATATAATATTTATAAAATGTCAATTAATATTCATTATTGTTTTTGAAAAGTATCTTAAAAGATAGCCGTTTTCATTGAAATATTTCCTAAAATTTCAACGTGATTCTAAAAACTTTAGAGCCACTGAAGTAAAAATCGATAGTTGTAATTCATTCAAAGCGGGGTAAATATTTAGTAAGGTTCACTCAGTCAAGAGATAAAAGGTCGGCCTCAGAGCATTGAAGAGGGCCCAGTATAGCGTGTAATGACTATTTGCAGAGGGACAGACTTTGGGAGGGTGTGGACGGGATTGTTTTAATGACCATTGCCTTTAATAGGCAATAAAAATCGCACCACGCCTTTCTGGTCGCGCTTCCCTGACCGAGACTACAAATTATTTCTCCCAGACTCAATCTCAGAAAATTTGTCGATAGCACGCAGTATCAAAAAAAATATCGAACATGAAAGAAATATTCTTAACTTAGGTGTGACACATTTTTTTGTTGCTGTTTATAAATTTTGTAATTGTTTTCTCTAGGGTGAGTAATTAATAGAAAAAAAGTACCTTAAGAATGTTTAACGTCAAAAATATCGACATTTTTCACTAAAAAATATTAATAGTTTAGTCCAAACCAAATGCATATTAAGAGCCTGATAGTTTGTATGAAAAAACAAACAAACTCAAGAACCGAAAATAAGCCAATTTAAAAACATGTGAGACAGTGAGAAAAAAATTAAGAACCAATAATGAACATTTTAAGAATCTGAAAGTTTCTAAGAAAAAAAATACGAACTTGAAGATGCGAAAGTGTTTTCTTTAAAAAAATAATACATACTAAAATTAAAACATTTTAAATACCTCTAATTAAAAAAAAAAAAAGGAGCATTTATCGCAAGTCTGTGAGAAAAATTAAAAAACAATTGAACATTTAAAGAACTTGAGAACTTGTGAGAAAAAAATTGAATGACTAAAAAACATTGAGCATTAAGAAAAAATGAACATTATTAAGAGCCTAAAAATCAGTAAGAAAACCATTTAAGATCCAAAACGTAAATATTTTAAATAGCTGGAAGTTTATAAGAAAAAAATATAAACAAAATTGGAGCATCTGAAACACTGGGAGGCATTAGGAAAAGAAATAAGGATAAAATATGGCTTACTTTAAATACTTGAAAGTCTGTACGGAAAATATAATAATAAAAAATAAAAAATGGTAGTTTAGGAACTTTTTAAGGGCTTTGAAAAACGGATTTATGATTTAAGAACTTTTTTTAATGATTTATAGGGGTCATTCTCACTGAAAAGGTATAAATAGACTAAAAATCTTGCTTAAATTAAAGTAATTAAAAAAGTGATAAAAATTACATAAATGCCTTTATTTATTTTTGTTATATGTCCTTATAATAATGGTCAAGTTTTCTATTTTATTTTTTACAAGATTTAAAATATTTTTAATTCTGTCTTGTCCACGGAGGAGATGTAATTTCTGTCTAGCTTGTCTCATGCTAAGTTTTTTCTGTTCGTTAATTCGTTGTTAGATTTGAACATTTGATTGAGTTCTTTTTTTTGCATTTCGATTTTGCCATTTTTTTCCTAAAATTTGAAGAGAAAAAAAATAAACATCACAGAAATTATTTGAAAAAATTGCCAATACCTACTTGTCCGATAAAAAAAAGTTAAACTTAATTGATTTTCTTTAAAAATACAAAGAAATTAACACATTTGTTCCATTTAAAAAATATCAATTAAAAGAAAATAGTTTTTTAATTAATAAAAATGTATTATTGGTTGTCTAACACATTATCTCTCCATTGACTGTCCTGTTTTGTCCACGGAGGAGACAAAAACTAGTTCTTGAATTTTTCTGATTTTTAATTTTAAAGTTACAAAAATGGCGCAGTTTTTTTTCATTAAATATACTATTCTTGCAATTTAAAATTTATATATCAAATATAAAATAGTTTTATCTTGCCTTCTTTATGATGACCACGGAGTATACATTGAGAACTTTGCCAAACCTCAGTTGAACACAACAATCCAAAACAAACACTTAAGAGAATAAAAGCAACTGACAGTTAACACTAGAAAATAGAATCTTTACCTTCCCCACTATCTGTCTTATAGGGATTTCACATATGCTGCTCTCTATTACATATTTATTGAGCTATATTAATTGTCCACGGAGGGAGACTTCATTTTTGATGGACAAAGTTTACTAACCATTTATTCTATAAAAATAAAACTTTTCTAAAAAAATAAAACTTTTCTAAAAAAATATTTAATAAAAAGCTACTATAAACATTTAACTAGTTAAAACTACAAAAATCATTAAAATAACATCTAAAATGTTTAACAGCCATTAAAAATTATTTTGTGTCACAGACGTAGGGACGTCCACGGAGGGGATTTTGAAGTTATGTTTTTTAAAAAATAAGAATGAAATATTAAATGCATTCAGCAGAAATGCATATGATTGATTAGTTAGACCTTCACGAAAAATGATGCAGAAAAATATTAAGAAATCTGCTGTATTTCCTAGCATTTATTACTAAGGGACTAAGAAAATCACCTTTTTGTGAGAATGAAGAATCAGCGTGAATCCGTTTTAAGCTTTTTTTAATTTAGAAAATAAGAGAATGCATTTCACATAGCGCTACTCTAACTATGATTGTAGTTCGCAGAAAGACTTATGAGGGACCTTACAGTGTTTAACTTTATTTCTTATTTATATATAATTTTTTGAAAAAAACTGAATTAAATGAGCTTATTGAACCCATAACAAGGAAATGAAATTTCCACTGACAGTATTATATTTCTTTCCACGACAGCTTCAATAATATAATTTTCATGACGTATGTGAAAAAATCCTCATTTAAATCCAAATAATACTCGTAAAGATTTTTATTTAGACTTTACAAAAGTTTGACAGCTTACCTGGAGTAGTAGGAGGGAAAAGTAAAATTCTTTTTTAATCAGGACCAATCATGATTATGAGTATGAGGGGAAAGTAAAATTCTATACGATTATATAAATATAATACAATGTTGATAATATTGTGCTCACATTGCTAACATTGCATATTGCTAACATTGTAACTCGCACAATGTTGCTAACATTGTGCGAGTTACAATGTTGATAACATTGTAACTCGCAATGTTGATAATATTGCGAGTTTTTTTTAACATTCTTTGACAGCTCGACCTACAATTATTTCTATCTGTTTCAAAACCGTCAATAATCCTTTGCTGTCTTCATCACTATTATTACAGCTAAATAAGTTTCAATTTCAACTCATAAGTTACAATTTTAACATTTCGCGGGTTGATTTGTTCATACATGTCACAACATTTAAGCCTTAACTTTTACATTTGTAATAAAATTAATTCAATGTTTTGGTACTATAATGACATAAAAGGATAAACTATCGAAAAGTGCAATAATTGTTTGATTTTTTTTTTTTGAAAATTTTTCTGTGTTGTCCCCCCTTAAGAGGACGCCATACAACAGGAGAAACTTTTTGTCACAAATTCTCTTTCCTCTCCATAACTAATATAAAATTCAGGGTATAGAAAAAGTGAGCCCAAACAAACCAGGAGTTAACCACGAAGTTTCAAATACTGAAAAGAAAATTTTAAAATATTCTGATGAATTTAAAATTATGAGAAGATAATTTCTGATTGAGCAATGAAGAATTTCTCTTCCAATAATTTGCCTGCCTATTGATATTTTGCATTTTTTTTCTTCCGGCAATTGAAATTTCATGGCTTACTCTAGGCTTGACTGAATCCACTTTTTTCTTTCTTTTAAATTACTTATGGTGAGAGAAAATTTGCGATGAAAAGTGTCTCCCATGGTATGGCGTCATAATCAGGCAATCATAACAATTCCGAAGGTAGCACCATAAACGATGCGATGGAAAGTGAAGGTAAATAACGAACTCTCAATCAATGGGGACTTGATATATAAATAAAATACTCAAATTATTAAAAAAAAAAAAAGCGAAAATCCAGTTTTTTAAATTCAATTTTTATCAATTTTTTGCTCTTTTAAATTTTACGTGTTAGTGAATATTGATAATAAGACCCTGTCTTAAAAGCTCGTAACGTGTCAAAAATTTTCCGATTGAAAAGTACAGTTTCACAATTTCGCTCGTTATGATGCACATATTCTGTCCTTTTTTTATTTTTAAATTAACAAATGTAAATTTTTTCACAAATTTTCTCGATGTCTTTAAGATTACCAGACTTTGGGTGCTGACCGTGATAGTTGTAATAAGTTCATTGCCGTGGTGGCTCTTGTGTTGCATTTAGTAGTCAAGTGTATACAGGCCGAAGTTGTGTGTGATCGAGACTGAGTAGCAACAGCATGATGTGGGCAATGTCGCAGTCACAAACAGCAAGTCGACTGTTCAATGTTGATTATCTATCGAAGTAGGCGTGGTCAAATCGAACTGGGCGTTTCTGTTAAGGTAAGCGTGTTTAGATCACGTCCGCAGGTCACCAATGTGGGGCGAGTATTATCTACAATGTCAACTTTCATCTATGAAAATGTACCCCAACATAGAATCCTGTTGACGTGTCTTATGTACTGGTAAATTGAAATTGAATAATTGTAGAGGTAGACACGCCACAACTTTAAAAGCTCACATGAAAATAATTAGCGTGTTTATTTCACCAAAGAAATGCCAAATTTTACAGTTGAGAAGCGAATGTTTACCTTCTTACAGAAATTTAAATTTTAGAACTTAAATATTTTAAAAGTTTTATAAAAATCCCCGATTTAGCGAGTTTTTTTTCCCACCTTTTGTGTCACGATAAAAATAGACCGAAAATAAACATATGAGTTTCCAAAATCTTTTTCAGGTTTACTGTTTCTGGGGATTTCCATCGTAAATAATTCGGCTCTGAAAGAAAAAGGAAGTAAAAATTCAGTTCTTATAAGAAATTGAATTTTTTATAAATGCATGTTTGATTCAGAATATAACGAAAACTACCCTTTTCAATAAAATAAATGCGATTTAATATTGAATTTATCTAATATTAACCTGCTTCATAATTCACGTTGAAACTAAAATGTTTTTTGTATTGCTTCTTTGATTATTTAAAGCCTTATTTATTTGAATAAATTATATTTTTAAGACAAATAAAATTTATTTTCAAGAATTAATTTTCGAATTCATTCTCCATCGTTGAATCAGTCTCACGTCAGTCAGAACGAACAAATTATAACAAAAATGGTAACGAATATTTATCGTCTGTTTAGCACCACGCCAAACAGCCAAACACGTGATTGACATAGCCAAGCGACTTTCTTTGTATTTACAACTAGTTTCTCTTTTACGAGTATGAGGTAGAAGTTAAAATTATCAAAACTAGTCTATGATTCTTAATTTTTGAAATTTTTATGAGATTAGATAATGCAGCGTTGGCGTATATTTTAAAAAAAAAGTTGAGCGCAAACACTTTTTATTTAAAATAACTGAAATTTTTCTTCATATGAACGATTTGCGCCATTTTCAGAATTAGTATAGAAAGCGCTGGTTGAGTATAGACTAAACTTGACCTAACAGTCATGAATGACTGTTGCTAATTCACATCAATTGTGAATTAAGTGACAGAGTCTGCGAAAAACAGTCATAAAAATATTCCAAAAAACTGTGCATAATTTATAAATTATATAGTCCTATATAATAAAAGAAATAGCTTAAAGCTTAGAAACACATTTGAAGTTGATAATTTTGTTTATAAATTCAAGATTTCCGACTGGATAAAAATCAATGAAAATTTCGAATTTTTTTTTTCTTCATTATCCATTTTTAAATCATATTTAAATTTCAGTTCATTAGATTTCCAAAACCCATTAAGAATTTTTTAGAAATGAAGTTACTATTGTTTATTCGTTTTCTACCAGACGTAAACTGAGGAAATTAAAATGGTTTTTGTATTTCTTCTTTGAGTATTTGAAGCCTTATTTATTTGAATAAATTATATTTTTAAGACAAATAAAATTTTTTTTGAATAGTTAACTTTCGAATTATAAATTTTTTAATATCAGAATTTTCTTGCACTTTAAAAGCATTTTCTGAAGAACGTTGCTCTTGAGAAAAATTTCTTTACGCTAACACATATCATAAAAAATTTATTAAAGGATTCTTTGAAATTTTGAATGAAGATTTAGTATAATGGTAGCGATGCTCTGAACTAAAAGCTAAGGTCTAAGTTAAAATTTTTTATTGTTATCGAGCTTTATATACGAATATTTAGAATTTTTCTTTTTCGATATTAAACAATAAATTTATTTCTATTTCATTGTTGTTGTTTTTTTAAAGTTTTTTTTAAGGTTTAGTTTAAAACACAAGGAATCATATTATTGATCAAGAAAAAAATTTATTTTGAACTTTATGTATTACAATTTGTTGTACAGCTGTTAGCATGAGCTGAAAATTTTTTAGTTTTTAAGCTCAAATTTACATTTATTTTGAAGAATATCTTATAAGTTTTTTGAATTTTACTTTAAATTTATAATTTTAGGACTCCTTAAGCATAAAATTAAAATTTTAATTGTGCCATTTTTAAAAAAAAAAAATTCTATCGAAACCCGTCGAATATCTTAATTTTTTTTTTGGAAGAAAACTTCATTTTTCGGTTATGAATAAATATTAAGACATACTTTTTGCCTCTTTATCATTTTGTTAAAACTTTAAAATTAACAATTCAAAATCTCTCGGGAATTTTTCTTTTTTCTATTTTCTATCGTGTCACGATTATTCATAACAAAACTTCTGCATTTTTTAAGAAAAAAAATTTAAAACACTTTTAAGAGATTCGTGACTTTTAGTACAGTACAAAAGGGAACTTTTTAACGAAAATGTACAAGATTATCGGGTTAAAAGCATCATATATTCATAAATAACTAAGTTTCCTTTTTATGACAATGCTTTTTTTTTGTTTTACGCAATTAACTCTTGTAAGTAGTCAACGATTTCTTTTTTACTTGTACTATATTGCTGAGATTTTTTAAAAGAAACTATACGCACAAAAAATGATAGTTCACGTATTAGATTATAAAAAATCTTAAAAGCATTAAAGCATTTCAAAACATGAAAATAATTTCAGATAATAAGTAATATTGTATTTTCAAGCTCAAAATAAAGAAAGGTAAAATGCTTATTATTTAAAGCTGAAAGCACGTTCGTTAATTTTGTTACGAAAAAGTCTTCTCCATTAGAAAAAAAAAACACTTAGATACTTAAGGTTTTATCTTAATTTTTTTTTTAACTACAACATTTTTCAGCTCAAAAGTTTAAATTAATAGTTTTTTATCACCTTTACAGATTAAATTTAAATGTTCAACACCCAGGAAAATCTCTTCTAGTTTTTTGTTAAATAAAAAACGTGCTCTAGGAACTTAATATGTTATTTGTTTTTAAAATTAATGAGAAAAAAATTATTTATTATTTTGTATTAATATCGATTCAACTATTTAAAAAAAAAAAAAATTTACCAGTTAATGTGTGCAAAGCTTTAGGCATCCATCGCCCATAGTTTAAATGTGATTAATTTTTTTTAGAAACTTAATATACTCTTTTCAAAAACTGTCAACAAAAAAAAAGAAGAAGTGATAAAAAGAGAAAAAAAAAAATCGAAACATTGCTAACTTTCTCCTTGTACCGTATTTCCTTAAAATGATTTACGATTTGAAAATCAATTAAGAAGAATCGAAAAGAGGAATAGAAGTTTTCGCCCTTCTGCTCTGGAAACCAGATGTTTGTTTTCATTATGTATTAACCCTTAAAGGAGCAATTACACTTTTAGCGGCAGGGCCCTTTTATTTGCTGGGTCAAATGCCTCGTAAATTGCTGCAAAAATAATTTAAATATTTTGATCAGATTTATTGCTATCATATATAATTGTCGCTTTTAATTTGTAAACGGTTTTGTCAGTTTAAATATAATTAAAAATAACTACCTTTTGGCATAACTAACCCGCATTCGCGTTACATTTAGAAGAAAACGGCGAAAAGTTCACACGGTTAGTCCAATGGCAAGGGGATTCTAGTCCATGATCTGTCTACCAATGACAATATTTTACGCCAGCACCATGATTGGTGCGAGTTGGGAGCAGAATTCGTATCAACCATCAACCACTGAGATTCGAACCTGCGTCACCTAGCTTGGCAGCGAACACTCTATCCCTTGAATCTCCATGAGATTATGATTTTATTTTACGATCGTCGTTGAACTGCCGTCCCAACTTTTTTGAGTGTGCGACTACCAATGTTCAATTTCGTAGCATTGTAATTTGAACAAAACTCAGAAGACAAGGGAACTAATGGATCAAGTATTGGGAGAAATTTGCATTCATGGAGTACTTTTGTTCTGGAGCGAAAAAACTATGATAACCTCCTACGGTTAGCCTGACGTCAAGGGGACTGACTCTAACCCTTGATCCGTCTACCACTGAGGATATTTAACACCAGTACTATAGTCGGTGCAAGCCGGATGCGGATTCGTATCGACCAGCCATTGCTGAGATTCGAACCCGGTTCACCTCATCGGTAGGCGAACGCTCTATCCCCTGGGCCATCGCGGCTCACGCGATTATGACTGAAAATTTTTATATCACAATGATTTCAAACGAATAAGTGTTTAAAACAACAAAGTGACGCAGATTTAGGACAAAATTAGCAGAGAAAATATTTTAGTTGGAATCATCTAATACACTGTAGAAAACCTTTTTCCTTTTTTTTTGGAACACAAGAACAATCGCACCCCCTCTGCCTAAACACAGGCATACGTCAACAACAAAACTTTTTTTATATAAATTTTTCGGTCTGACAAATTTTTTGTAGATAAATGAAGAAGATGTACATGTAAGGATGTACATGTACCGTAAAGGACATACATGAGTAAAAAAATTGCGTCAGATCTTCCCGTTATAATTTTCAATTTAAAATGAAATGACTCAATTCAACAATAACGGAATGTTTTTTCCTAATAACCATTTTTAAAATTTAAAACACCTTTTTTCCTTTTTTATTTAAACGAAACCATAATTATTACCTCATTTCCATATCGCTTTCAGCTTATTTTTTATTTAATACTGGCCACCTTTGGTGATCAGCTTGGTCACTTTTCAAAATAATCCTGTTCAACGTATAAACTTGAATGGTAACCATCCAAGCTGAATGTACAGCACAACTATATTTAAATATCGCAATTCTTCATCCTCAATTAGTTTTAAGCCATATATTAACCACATTTTTTCACAGTCTAGCTGTTGACTGCGAGAAAGTACTTTTATTTTATAGAGCGATATTGTCAAAGTTAAGAATTGAAGTTGATTAATGATTACAAATCTGTCAGCAATCACACAAACCACCGTAAGTATAAGTTTGGTTCATTTCAATATGGTTGGCAGCACATGTATTGAAATTATTTCCCTCTCTGTCCTGATAGATAGAAAACTCTCTCTCTCTCTGTATGTATATATATATATATATATATATATATATATATATATATGAGTTTTAAATCTATCCTTAAATCTATTTTTGGCTCAAGCATGCATTAATTGAAAGTGAGACATTTTTCCCTTTGCTCATTGTGAGAATCGCGCGACCTATTTAATAAACCAATTGTAATGACTAAGATTTCCCTCTTTCCCTAAATCGAGATATTTTACGAATTTTCTTCGCAAGATTTTCCCTAACATTTAGGCTAGAACACGACGCTGTTCAGCCACATTCCCTCTCGTCATCTGAACTGATAATGATTAAATAAAACCAATTTGCTCTTTTTAAAATCTTGTGCCTCTTTATTCTTCTCCCACTTTTGAACACCGCACCGTTATATATATATATATATATATATATATATATATACAGAGAGAGAGAGAGTAGAGAGATCTAGAAAACAGCTAATTCTACTGGTGAACACAAAACCTAAGTTTAATGATATTATTGATACACGATGAAAGATTTAATTCTTCCCATTAATTATTTTAAAAATAATTGGCAGTCTTATTATTTAATTGATACCGGGTGGTTAATTGCGTGGTTGCGCTTCCACGCCACAGGTCTGGGGAGCTATTCCTTGGACTGGGCATGGTTAACTCAGCCCCTCACCCCCTCAGCATGTCGATAAAATGAGTACCAAGCATGCTTGGGGACTAAACACTGGAGGTTCCAGGTTCGGCTGACCACCCAACCGAAACATCTACTTTTGTTTTCTAAAGCCCAAGATTGAGTGAATTGGGATTGACAATAGATTGGCATTGAGAACTGGGACTGACATACTAGACTTTGGTTCTCCAAGGGTTGTAGCTCCACTGAGTTTTGTTTTATTATTTAATCTGGTCGCAATTGCTACTGAATTTTATTAAGAAAGTCGGGATCTTGCAAGAAAAATCCGATCACTTATGCTTCCATAGTTGAAAAAAAATTGCGATGCTATTGTAGATTATTTCCTAATAATATCAATTTTGTATAATTGTAACATCGTAAACCAAGTCGATTTTGCTAAGAATTTTCAAATTTGAGCTTTTTGTACCTGAATTTTTTATTTTCTAAGTTAACTTCTTCCATCTCGCTCCCGTCAAAATTACGAGGTGAGCTTTCGTCTCCTGTTTCTCTTCCCCGTGTTATTTCCGGGCTTTAGCGTTCAAAATTATTGCATAAAAGAGATTTAAATGTATCCATCTCTTGTGCCCGGAATTTTTTTATCTCTTATTTTACGCGCTTGATGGTTGCACCAGACTATTTTTAATGTAACTGGAGTTTTATGTTGGCTATTGCTTTGAAATCTAACACTCAGGAAAAATTGCTAATAATTATTAGTATTATGCGTTAGTTTAATAAAATTCTGTTTTAATGTTTAAAACATGTATTTTTAATTTTCCTTGCTCATTGGAAAACTAATAATCAATCTCAATAACCCTAAATGTTGGCTTCATCTAGAAAAGTATTTTTTATTTTTTTTTAATCTCTAGCTAAAAAAATTTCCAAAAATCAAAAATGGATACATTTATTGTACAGTGCAAAAAAAAATGAACCACTTTGAGTAACTTTTGATCTAATGATCGGATCTTCACTCTCGTGAGAAATCATATACTAATTATCTGACTTTATTGAAACACGATTTCTCAGGAACTATTCGACCGATTTTGCTCAAATTTTGTATTTTGGTATGTAAAATTAAATTTTTAAAATGATGCAAAAAATTAAATACCTTACAATTCAAATTTTTTCCGACCTTTCTTAAATAAAATAATAAATATTTACAAAATCCAAATCCGTTGAAAAAAAAGGTATGTTTATTCAGAGAAAGTACATCTTTGTATCTGATTTCGTAACTTGAAATATCGTTTGCGATAATAAAATAAATAAGCTAATAAAAACCTCAAATAAGCTAATTAATAAGCATTAATTACCTTATTTGAGATCACTCCATCGAGCCATTAAGATTGAGTTCTAAAACGTGAAAATTGAATCATTAGATCAAAAGTTATTTAGGGTGGTCCGTTTTTTTTTTTTTTTTTTTTTTGCGCACTGCACAAACACCTTTTTATGTAATTTTCTTGAATAAAAAAATAGATATTTTTTATGACCGTTTTTTGAAAATAACTTTAAAATTAATCGTTAAGTGTTTAAGTAAGTTAGTTATCTTTTACGAAAGTTATGACATTTAATAGTAGAGAAAAAAGTGCACTTCGAAACTATGCTTTGATAAATAGCGTTTAAAGAGCTTGATATTTTTTTTTAAATATAAAAAGGTTAAACAGAATTACTTAATATATGTTTTCTAAATACCATTTACTATTTATGACATTTACCTTACAGTAATCCACACGACGCTTAACCATACGTTAAACTTTTTTTGTAGTTTTTTTGAAAGTAACACAAATGAGGAAAAAAAGTTCAACACAAGTACCTGAAAAGAAAAGTCCGAAAAAAGTAACTTGTGGAATCTTTTCCATACATAAACATAAACATTTTTCCATATATATATATAGATGTATAAAAAAATGGTAGTGCTGTCTTTTCGGAAACTATCTCTTACTTCCCATAATCTGGTACTTCATCCGCATTAAACGCACTTGCTGGTTTTTAGAAAGATGATATCACGGAAGAATCTTTTCCGCATTTTAGTTTTTTTTAAAAAGAAATAGAACTTATCCATAAATTCCTTGAAATTTCTGACAAGGATAGTATAGAAGGCTCCTCAGTTTGCCATATACATTCATGAGGGTGTGATATTTTCTTTTACTCTCGTCTTTCTTACCTATTCTTTTTTTTTTTTTTTTCCTTAAGGATTATTTGACACAGCGGAATCTGTAGTCCTTCCATCCAGAAACAGCACTCCTTGTGAAGTTGCCTTAAAATAAATGCGGACTTTTTTTTATTTTTATTTTTTATTTTTGTCAGCATATTCTAGAAATATTGACAGCGCAAATCGCTCTCCGACAAATCGAAAGATTTCGTTGGAGGTGGAAATTGCAGTGTTCAGATAGACTTTTTGAAGACTGGTTTCTCTTTTTGGTCTCTTATTTTTTTTTATTAGTCAAAATACTTCTCTTTTTTTCTTTCACGTTTCGAAACAGGGATTCAAATTCTAAGAAGGAAATGATTCATTTCATAAAAGTAGACTTTTTGTACAAAACTTAAATTTTTTTTTTTTTTTTTACATGACAAAAATTTTAGAAAAAAATTCATGCAAATAAAAAATAGAATATCAAGTGATTTGCTTCGATAACTTTTTTTTTTCTAGAAAAGGATAGAATTTCTAAAGAAAAATTATTTTTCACTTTAGTCATATTTTTCTCTTTTAAATTAAGAAAATTTGTGTTTGTAAAATAAAAGGGAGGACACATTATTAACGTTTTATCTTATGCTTAGACTTAAGTTAGAATTCAGTTAGATTAAGTTAGATTTCAGAGTGGGTAGATTTCAAAAACAATATAGTTTCAATATTAACAATATTAAAAACAATATAGTATACCAAGATAATTTAGGAACACAAAAAAATATCGTAATAATATTAATTTTTCTCGTAATGATCTTAAATAATCTTAGAGGATATCGTAATAATCTTAATTTTTCTCATTTAAATTAAGAAAATTTGTGTACGTAAAATAAAAGGGAGGACACATTATTAACGTTTTATCTTATACTTAGACTTAAGTTAGAATTCAGTTAGATTAAGTTAGATTTCAGAGTGGGTAGATTTCAAAAACAATATAGTTTCAATATTAACAATATTAAAAACAATATAGTATACCAAGATAATTTAGGAACACAAAAAAATATCGTAATAATCTTTAATCGTAATAATATTAATTTTTCTCGTAATGATCTTAGATAATCTTAGGAGATATCGTAATAATCTTAATTTTTCTCATTTAAATTAAGAAAATTTGTGTACGTAAAATAAAAGAGAGGACACATTATTAACGTTTTATCTTATGCTTAGATTTAAGTTAGAATTCAGGTAGATTAAGTTAGAATCAATATCTTTTTTTTTTCAGAAAGGATAGAATTTAAAAACAATATTATAGTTTTAATATACTAAAAACAATATAGTATATCAAGATAATTTATGAACACAAAATTAAAAAAAAATCTTAATAATCTTACCTGATTAAAAACTTCATTCGCTTCAAAAATATATAAATAGGAAATAACAGCCGACATGTTTTAAGCGCTTCAAAAATAGGCACCCATTTTCAAGACGTATTTGGCACAAATTGGTTTCGTACTTTTTAAAAGAAAGCTCAAAACAACAAGGGGTTTTCCACAAACATAATTTTATACTGTTATACAAGATTTATTAAAAATTACACCGGAATAGTTGGGGATCATCCTCTATTAAAAGTATTTTTTCTTCAGCCTGTTTTCCTTATTTTGGTGTATGAATGTTTATTATAAGGTATATATCATGTGTTATTAAACTTTCTTATGATACAAAATAATATTTGTAGAAACCCCCTTATCATTTTGAGCTTTCTTTTAAAAAGTACAAAAACTACTTAGAAAATTGCTTGAAAGTTTTTACATTTTTAAGATATTCAAATCGGGCATTTTTCCTCAGTAGCCAAATACGATTCACTACAAAATTATAAAAAAAAAAAGTAAATTTTTTTCGCACATGCGCAGTATGAAATAACTATTATAATTGCTTATATATTGCACAGTTTTCTATGATTTTTTTTAAAATTTAAAAGCAAAAATTTTGAAATTAATTTTAAATTTCTCTAAAAATTTTGTTTAGTTTTATTGAATATTTTTAAGAAGTTAGAGCAAAAAAAACATAAGACAAAAGGATTAGTTTTTTTATAAAAATGTTCATATCTCCGTAAGTAATTAAGCTAAGCTCGAGAAAATTTGTTCAATCAGTGCATATAATAGCTAAAATAACAGTCATAAATTACAAACAAATTGCTACAGTTTTTGGCATAGGGTGATCAAGAGCACTATTTTCAGTTTGTAATTTATTGTCAGTCCCTCAAACCTCTAAAAGCTTTAAACTTCATTGGTGTGTATGAGAAATCGTATGATCTAAACACTTCTGAAGTTATGAAATGATTCTTTAAATATTTATTGAAAAATATGAAAAAATGTAGAAGTGTTTTCCCTTATTTTGTAATTGTTGATAAAGAAAACACCATTAAAACAAGTTTCTGCAATTCAAACACTTTAAAATATCGTTTATAATCACTTTAAACTTATTTATATTATAAATAACATTCAAACGCTTTATATGATTGAACTTAAAAGAACATAAACTGGAGATGAACCATTGCTAAAAGTTGTTCTAAAAACGGAATAATTTGTAGTAAAAAGAACTTCAAAACTTAACTACTAAAAACTTCAATTAAAAAGAACTTC
The DNA here is from genome assembly GCA_949128135.1 of Parasteatoda lunata. NCBI lineage: Eukaryota > Metazoa > Arthropoda > Arachnida > Araneae > Theridiidae > Parasteatoda > Parasteatoda lunata. The sequence goes on from OX421971.1 coordinate 25,203,652, forward strand.
AATAACTAATAAAACGAGTTGCGTCTGTAAATGCTAATTATTGCGCATCTATTTTCTAAAGCAACCATTATTAAAGCAGTCTATAATACCAAATTATTTTCTGGAAGAGGAATAATTTTAATTAGTTCCTTAACTGCTTAAATTCATAATGGCACTTAATAAAAATAATTTTAATAAGCGAAAAGTTTTAAAACTCCGTTGCCGTCCTATGGAAAATAATGATAAATTTTCAGAATTCTCACTAATTGCCAATTATAAATACCAATGCTATGAATCTTTAATTTATTTAATTCTATTCTTATCAATTTTATTTATCACTTGAATTAGCAAAATCAAAGCGTTGTTTACTGCTTATAATTGTTATATATTCTGTGTCTTTCAAATAATCATCTTAATAAAACAATATATTTACGTTTAATAAAGAATACTATAGTTTTATACTCAAACGATTTTAATTTGTGCTCTTAATTATTAGCATAAAGCAAAAAATGAAACATCGAATTTCGAATTAAATCAAATTCTAACAAAAAGGGATTATTTTATTTAAAGAAAATACAGTTTTATTGGTCTGCTGACTATACAATAACTAATTTTTGTAAAATGATGCCCTTTTTTAGGTTTGGTATCCGTCTATATTTATTTAAAATTTCAGTAAAACATATAAAATTTATTTAAAAAAAACTCTTGCATATTTCACTTTCAAAGTATTTTGTTTTATAAAAACATCTTGTTTATCGTTTGCGAATTCTTAACTGAAAGCTATACTTAACAAAGTGAGATGATGAATGATTTAACACATGATTTACGAAATTAAATATATTATTTGTTCGATCAAGTAGTTTTACTTGAGTTTTGAAACTCAAAAAATTTACTTATTTATTTATTTTGAATATTTTTCGCGCCAACTTGGCAATGTTTTAGAAGGTAGAATATGAAAAATTACTCCTTAGAAACTAGGGTTTTTTGATTCGTAATATAGGTTGACAATATTTAAGGCAGCAGAGGGAAATTATAACTTAAATTTAAAAAACTTGAACATTTTAATAGTGATCGAATTTTACTATGAAATTGATGCCCTTTACAGAAAATTATTGTCATATACATCATGTTCAATGACTAGATTCATTATTTGTTTGATTTTACTGAAGCAGTTTTTGATAAAGTTTTAACTGAAAATATTTTGAAAATGATTGGTTTAAATGGAAAGGTTTAAAAAAATTATTTAAGCTTTTATTTCTTTTTTTTTTTTTTGTTAAGACAAAATGGCTTTTATAGTATATTGAAGAAATTGCTTTTTGTAATGATATTAAAATTGAATAACATGATTTCTGTTTATGGATAAAAAAAATATATTCCTTCAGGCATTTAATTGAAATGTTAATGTATTATATTTCATTTTAAACTGTTAACAATTTAAAAATAAAATACTCCCTTTAACATTAATAGTAAATTTCAAGTTTATACAATTATTTATAAATTTAAAATTAGTTATGAGTTAGGTTAATTCTTAAATATGAAAAAAATTATTATTTACTAATTAATAGTAAATTTCTAGTTTATTATTTAATATGAATAAAAATATTTATCATTTAGAAGAAATAAAAATGATTCTGTAAAATTTTTTGTAACAAAATATTTATTCATAGTTGATAAAGTTACACGCTACGAAATGAGACACAAAAACGTATTTCTTGCAAATAGATATACTTTATTTTGATTGATTTGGATTCCTCGAAATATAGCAAAATATGTAAACAGCCGCAATCCCAAAAAACATGGCCCAAATATTTTAATCGAAAGCGGTTGACAGTTAATATCAATTTCACATTTTTCGTATTTTTCATACTAGTTATGTTTCATATTTCTTTTTAAAAATGTGCTTATTAAATTTAAATTGTAAGTTTTATTTAATTTTATTTAATTAATATTTAATTTAATTTTATTTTATTTAATTTTTTTAGTATTATTAATAATTATTATTAATTATTAATAATAATTCACTAATATTAATATAATAATTGTTAATAATAATTATTTACAGTTATTGATAATAATTAACTATTAAAAATATAATCATTATTTTTATTTTGACTAAGAAAATCTAAAATGTGAGAAGTATCAGTCGAATCAGTATATGAGTAATAAACTTTAGAAAAGTCGCTTTTTCTAAAATTTCGGTTTCTCAAAAACTTATCGTTCGATTCAGTTAAAACTTTTAGAAATCGTTTTAAATTAGGTATAAATTAAATATAGTTTGCATACATGCCCTATCAATAATTTTTTTCACTCTTTCTTAAAATAATAAATAATGGGAAATAATAAATAATTTTAAGTTTGGAATAAAATTTATTGTTTAATTTAAAAGTTATGTAATTGACTACACAATTTTTTTTTATTCGCTTAATCCGTTGACACAGAAGTTTTATTAAACTTGTTTTTGTATGCTTTCTCCTTATTTTGTTTTTATTTAGGTTAAAATAAGTGAAAAATATTATATTCAGTATTTTTATAAATTATGGCTATGAAAATTACTCATGAAACACCACTGTTTTTTTCTGCTTTAAAGGAAAATTTCAAACAATAAATTTTCAAATTTGCACTTATTTGCAGATATTTAGATATAAAAGAAATAGTTATTCATTATTGAAATATCTTTAATTTACAAAATCAATTACTGATAAATGATACTAAATGTTTTTTTGTATAACTACTTTTTCGGATAATATATTTTAGAACAAATATAAATCAGAAAATGCAGTAGATTTTTTTAGTAACTATTCCAAGAAAGCATGTAACCATATGGCAATCTTGCGTCGGAATTGTCATTAAAATATTTGAACTAATTCCCTTTTTTCAAAATAAAGCATAAATTTTTCAGTTTCAAGCCTTTCATCCTAAATGGATTTTTAAATCTTTTTTAGAAAGTATTATTACTTAGAATAAAATGGTCACTTAGATCCATAATGACGTTTTAGCTGACGTCACACTAGCGATAGGATCAAATTGCATTGTCCATTAAAATTTCATGACAAGGTGTATTTTAGCTGAGCATACAAAACTTTGCGTGAAGAAACCTTATAATTACCTAGATTTAAGATTATTTTCACCTTAAGACTAGCTTTATTAAAGGAGTTTTTTCACTTTTGAAAACCCTAACTCAACCTCGATTTAAGGTTTTTATATAGAAGGTTGTTTTCCAAGGTTTTGGATTGGGGTAATGCGGGATTGTCACAGATCTCGTTTTATGGTTAGAAGGTTTATACGTAAACCGCATGACAAACCTTTTTAGGTTTAGATTAAAAGGTTTTTGCTGAGTTAAAATAAACCTTATTTTGCTATCTGGGATTACTGTATTTTATGATTAATAAAATACCAAAATATATTTTTTTGTAATTAGAGTGTCAGATATATATAAAAGGGACACTGCCCCATATACGTCTAAGGGTCAATAGGATGCTATACCCAAGTTCAGGTAAATCTAAAGTAAACCATTAAATTTCAAACGCTGAAAACTGCTCTCAAAATGCAAATGAACTATGGCAGGATTATTTCTCAATTGCGTAATCTTAGATAATTCTGAGTAAAATTAATACGACACCGGTATTTTGTAAGTTGTACAAACTTTAAAACTTGATATTTGCAGGTTCTTTTTTTTTTAATAAAATGTAATTTCCTGTTGTTTTTTTTTGTTGTTGTTTTTTTTTACTTTTCAAAAATTTTAGACACTATCACCTTAAATTTCATTAAAAATTCCCCATGTTTTTAAAATAATCCTAAAAAGCTATCACGTTAATGACTATCTATAACATAAACTGTTTAAATATAGTCCTTCAATTCGTATTCGCGTCAATTCGTATCGACTTACTAGCAGAGCCGTGAATTTGTCCCATCAAATTAATACTGAATCTCCTTAAATGCGGTGTAGGGGCATTAAATTCTCAAATGTTGCAGCGATGCATTACATATATACACAGGATATTGGTAAATTTAATGGTCATTGTTGATGGGTAGTTAAGTGTATGTTGACATGAGGTAATTTGACGAATGCATTTTCAGTGTTGAATTTTAAAATACTTGTAATTCAGGTTCTATTATATTCCAATAAATAAATTCATAGTTACGTAAATTCTATTGCGTTGTATGTAAAAGAGAATTTTATTTTATGTGCGAATTATTCTCTAAATATTTGTGCTAGGATAAATATATTTTAAAATAGAGGAGTAGTTGTGAAGTTTTATGTGCGTTGGTTAATGTGTTAATATTAAAATAACAATGTTCTTTTTTAAGGATGCACAAAAATAATTCAGTGAAAGAAATTGTTGAAAAAATTAATTTATGGACAAAATAAATTTACGAATGAAAAACATTTAATTAAAACATTAATTAAAACATTATTTAAACATTAAAAAATATGCTGAACTAGATTGGCCCAACTGCTCCCTTCGCTGACCAAAACTTACTAATGCTTCGGTTCTTTAGCGATGTTATTCTTTGATGTCTGTACTTTGACAATTATTACAGCAAATATTATTTAAATAAAAGAACCAAAAATGTTTTATGATATCAACAAAGTTTTAATAGCATGGATTAAGTTATGATTCCATTTTAATAAAACTTAAACCTACTAGTTTTGTTTTAGTTTATCATTAGAACTTCATTTACTTCTTCACAACATTACAACTTCATTCTTTTTTTTAAAAATCTATTTGATTTGCGGTTATTATTAAAACTCGTAAGATATTTTCTAATGAAGAGATTATTTATACCATTGGGGATAAAAGTCAATTCTTAATATTGCTTCAGAGGAGAGCTCTCCAAAGTTTGAACCAATGAATGATAATTTTACTTTTCGCACATTTCGATATATCTCGAGATCTTTTTAACCGAATTGAAAACTTTTTGCACACAATTATAAAATTCGTTTATCCAAAGATAAATTCATGCAAAAAAAATTTTAATACATATTTTTTATTATTTTATTTAAAAAAAAAATTTGAATTGTAAGGCATACATTTTTTTTATGATTTTAAAATATGTAATTTCATAGAGCAAAAAATTAAATTTGAGCAATATTGATTGAATAGTTCATGAGAAATTGAATTTCAAAAATTTCAGATATTTAAACTTCGATTTCTCATGAACTATTCGACCGATTTTGAGCAAATTTTGTATTTAGCCTTGTAAAATTATATTCTTCAAAATGATGCAAAAATATTGCGCACTTAACAACTCAAAATTTTTTCGACCATTATTAAATAAAATAATAAAAAAATAATAATTAAAAATATTTACTAAAAGTTATATTTTGCACGGAATTATCTTTGGTTAAACGAATTTTAAAATTGCGTACAAAACTTTTTTAATCCGTTAAAAAAGGTTTTCGAGACATAGCAAAATACGCAAAAAGTAAAATTAACATTAAGGTTTCCAAACGTTGGAGCCCTCTCTTGACCAAGCTATTGGGAATATATTTCCCAGATTTTAACCCACATTTTGGGGGTCAGAAATCTGAATCCGTCGAAAAAAGGGTATGTTTAGTCAAAGACAATACATTTTTGTGCTGATTTCGTAACTTAAAATATCGTTTCCACTCATTATTTAGCATATTTGAAGCCACCCCCTAAATCCGATCATTAGTTCAAAAGTTATTTAGGGTGATCTGTTTTTTGTGTGTACATTGCGTCTTAATGTTAAAGTTTTAAATCTTGGGGGTTATTATCACGCTGAACCAATTTTTCAGATCAGATTTAATTAGATACCTGAAAACGATGTCGCGCGTATATGTCGAACCTAATAAACTGGCCAAACGTTACGTCACTTGCAAGTATCTAATTGCATAGACGTTAACGAAGAACACATTTTTGTTAAATTTGAAATAACCAAAACAAAACCGTAAAAATATTAAACCAAAAAATAAAATACTATAGGAAGAACGTACTTAAAATGGAAAAGAAAAGGAATTAAAAAAGAAAACATTTGAAGAATTAGTACTTTTAGTGTGTGTTATATGAAGGAAACATTTTAATGCAATATCTTAAGATAAAAAGGAAAATTGAGGCAGCAGAAAAACGTTGTAACAACAACAACAACAACAACAACAACAAAAACGCATATTTTTGTTGCGATTTCTTAAATTAAAAAAAAAGAAGAAAAAAACTTTTATCATTTAAAACAAAGTATTACTAATTACTAATTTTACTTTTATTTCATATTCCTGCATATAAATAAGTTTGGTACTGTTGCTTTTTAATAATTTAAACAAGATAAACTTGACAAACACTTAAGTGGGTATTCACCTTATTCTTGAAGGAGGTTCTCTCTATTATCAACAGATGGCGTTTATAACATCCTCTTGATGATACGAATGCATTGATTTACGCTAATCTGAACTGCTATGATGTCATTTGAGGGCTGCAAAATTTCCGGTTTGATCTGGTTTTTTTAGGACACTGGGTGAATAGTTTTTAAAACGTTAAAAAGAAATGCTCTAATTATTTTAATAATAGAGCAAAGATGGCTCAGGGAATAGAGCATTCGCCTTCCATTAAAGTGAACCGGGTTCGAATCCCAGCCCAGCCAACCACAGTGCTGATGCAAAATATTCTCAGTGGTAGACGGATCATAGGTTAGAGTCCCTTTGCCGTCAGACTAACCGTGGGAGGTTTTCGTGGTTTTCTCTCTATGTATCGCAAATGCGGGTTAGTTCAACACCTGCTAGGAAGAGTAGGCCTCAGCACGGGTTACCATAAATATCCTTTAGTAGTCCAAACGTAATGACATATTTCGTATTTTCAACCACTGCGCAGCTTAGTACCCCCAACGTAATGACATCTTTCTTATTTTTCATCAACTGCGCAGTTAAATTCGTCATATCGGACTACTAAATTTATCCGTGCTGAGGCCTTCCTTCTTCTAGGAGGTGTTGGTAAGTTCCATCAAAAAGTCCTCCATGAGGGAAAATTTCTCTCAATACTTGATCCAGGAGTTCCCTTGTCTTCTGGATTGGGCTCAAAAATACAGGGTGCTAAGGAGTTGAACATTAGTAGTCGTAAACCCAAAAAATTGGGTCGAATGTTCAACGAAGCTTATAAAATAAAATTGTTTTAAAGAAAGAAACCAGTAAATTAGAAGTAGCAATAACGGAGAATCAAAGATAGTAAATTAAAGTCTAAGTTAATTCTTGCGTGATGTGGTCAACTTGGGAAAGACAACTGGTTTCGTGCCATTTGAATATTTACAACTGTTACAGTTTGCATTGATATCGACTGAAATTTTGCGACTTATTTATATATAGATTATTTTTTAATGGAACTTTTGTTTTGTAGTTTGTGGTTTTTTAGCTACCTGAACTACGTGAAACTTCGATTAGTTAATAAATAAAATTCATTCGATGTACACAATTTTAATTTATAATTTAGAGATGTTGTTTTTTAAAAAATTGAAGTTAATAAAAAAAAGCGATGAAAACAAGTTAAAAGTTGGATATTTTTATTAAAAAGAAATAAATATAATAATAAAGCACATTTTCAGTCATTTCAAAAGTTGGAACTATAAATTAAGATTTTTAAATTGTGAAGTTCTTTTAAAATTTTTTTACAGAGGTTATTTGAGTAGATTTCGAATTCTTATTAAATGTTATAATTATAGAATCTAAGAAAATATATACAAATTGTAAATATATTTGTAAATTTGTATATTTTTAAAATATTTGTAAATATATTTGAAAATTTGCATATTTTTAAAATATTTGTAAATATATTTGTAAATTAGCATATTTTTAATATATTTGTAAATATATTTGTATATTTTTAATATATTTGTAAATATATTTGTATATTTTTAATATATTTGTGAATATATTTGTAAATTTGTATATTTTTAATATATTTGTGAATATATTTGTAAATTTGTATATTTTTAATATATTTGTGAATATATTTGTAAATTTGTATATTTTTAATATATTTGTGACTATATTTGTGAATATATTTGTAAATTTGTATATTTTTAATATATTTGTGACTATATTTGTGAATATATTTGTAAATTTGTATCATTTTAATATATTTGTGAATATATTTGTAAATTTGTATATTTGTAATATATTTGAAAACTGAATCTAAGAAATAAATATATTTGTAAAATTGGTATAAAAAATTTGTCCCTTTTCGTACAGTTAAATTAACTAAACTTAAAGATTCCAGTCTTACGCACTGTGAAATGTTTCCTTTTCTGCTACAAACCTATATAATAGAACTATTTCGTCATAAAAATTGTGTAATTTTAAAACTAAAATGTATTAATTTAACTTTTTTATTAACTACTTCCATATTACAAGATATTTTTTATGATTTCATATAATTTCTTCAAATTTGCTAATGGAAATAGAATAAGAATAATAAAAAATTCGCATCCTAGTAAGAACATTGTTTTATATTACAAATAGCTGAAAAACATTTTCTTATACAATTTTATTGTTAGTACCGAAGGCGAAAACATTTTTGTTCTACTTATCTGTCCTAAACCCTAATTGTATCTTTCATTGTAGGAAAAAGTATTTTACTTGATCACATTATCTGGTTTCTTTAAGACACCCAACTGTCTGAAATGTAGCATTTAAGTCTGTGGTTAGTTTGTAGAGATTACGTAAGGATTACAGGACCAAGCAGACACTTCTTGTGCGAAGGAGAAAAAAATAAATATCATCTCCTTTAGGGTATCTAAGCTACTTCTTGCAACTTACTCAAAACATTGGAATCAATAATTGTAAGTCTAAGTTACAATGGCAGTTATTTTTAAATTTTGAGTTTTTTTTTTTTTTTCAAATATTGAATGGGAATTTTTATTTAATTTTAGGCATCTTATTTCCATTTGGAGCTGCGGAGCTCGAATAACAATTTTTTTGGTTTCACACAAAAAACTACAGAATAAATTTATGCAGAGTGCCCCTTAATGAAGTCCTCTTATGTAATCATGTTATTTTTCATTAACAATTCAATTGTAATCGTATTCAATATTAAGAAATCATACACGAACTGAAAAGTACAAATACCGATACAATTAATAAAGCTGACATATTTCGATCATTCATTCATTACTATTTGTTTATTATCAGTTATTATTATCATCAGTTATTATTATTATTATCATCAGTTTTCATTTATGATTATTTGCTGTCCTTCCCGGTTACTTAGCGTTGCTAGATTAAGAAAATGTGTGTTTAGAAATTCATCCTATCAAAATAAAGATTAATGATATTTATCATTTTTCAAAATACTATTGCCCGCGGCTAACTAAGGATAGCTAAAATTTACCACAATCTAGCAATTTCCTCCTGTATTTATTATTTTAGGAGAGCCATGAAAAACTATTAATTAAGTATATATAATAAATACCAATATCGGTATGCGCGTCACTTATTAAAAAAAAATTTTTTTTTTTACAATTCCAGTAGTATCAAGCGACAAAATTAATTAACCATCAGTGGGGTTAAGAATTACCGGGCAATTTTTAACGGTCTTTTGAAATGAACAAATATCTTATCATAATTAATCTCCTTTTTTTCAGTACTTATTTATCATTTTTTTATTTGAAATTCGATGACTGCTCATTTTACGTTGTTTAGTTCTTCAAAAACACGTTTCGGAAGCAAAATAAACATAAGGTTTCAGATATCTTTAAAATGTAAATTCGACGATCCTTTCCATGTGACGTTCCATCCTTTTTGGATTAAATAGCGCTGCTAGCTAGTAGAATTCACCGGTGTTATCTCTTAAATATTGGGGGGGGGGGGGAACAGAATCATCCATGGTTTAATTTATAATAATGCCTATTGTTAAACAAATGAGAAAAATCTATTTTTTATGCATCTCTCTCGAAAGAATTAACTTGAAACAGTGTAGAATAATTTCTAGGATGGAACGTTATGCAAAAGTAAGATAAAACCGTGAAAAATGAAAACAATACTACTCTTTCCCTTAAATATTTTGCAAGATAAAATATTTTTGTTTTTTTTAAAAAATGATGTTTTTTGAATATGATCTATATAATTCCGTAAAACATTTCTCACGAATTCAAAAAAGTTTTAAGTTAAGTGTTTTTAATTAAAAAATCTCACATTTAATTTATTCTAGATAATCTCCTAAATTTCCCCTTCTGAATAATCTGTCAAAATCATGGTAAAGGTTTTTTTTTTTCAATTGAAAAACTTAACATCTCCTAATACAATCCAGGATTTTCGAAAAATTATCCTCAAAATCATAATAAATCATTATTCTATCCAAAATTCTAACAAGATCTCCTGATACAATCCATTTAAATGAGAATTTTCAGAGGATTACCTAATCTAACAAAATAATAATAAATAATTCTTTTCCAATCCAAAAGTTCATAAACATCTCCACTAATCACTTTTAAAAATTCTTCTTTAAATATTCCGTTAAAATTATAAGAGTATTATTCTTTCAATTCAAAAATCTAGTATCCAATACAATCTAGATAATCCCCTAAAAATTCTTCTTTAAATAATCTGTCAAAATCAAGATAATTCTTTTTTTAAATCCAAAATGTAATATCATTGATTACAATCTAGTTAATCCTCTAAGAATTCTCATTAGAATAATGTGCAAAAACCATGGAAAAAGTATTTATTTTTTAATCCAAAAATGTAACATCCTCTAATACAACCTGGATGATCCCTTACAAATCTCCTTTGAACAATCTGTCGAAATCGTCAAATACATTTTTACCCTCTCATTTCTCATTCCATCATTTAAAAGAGCTATTTTTTTAAACAAAAAGAACATATAATTTCCAATATGAAATTTTTTAATAAATAAGTATGAATTATAGTTATTATTACTAATAAATTATTAATTATAAATTATTAATAAATTATAATTATTAATTATAAATTATTAATAAATTATAATTATTAATTATAAATTATAATTATTACTAATAAATTATAATTATTATTCATAAATTATAATTATTAATAAATTATAAATTCTTATTATTATTAATAAATTATAAATTCTTATTATTATTAATAAATTATAAATTATAATTATAAATAAATTATTATTAATACATTATAATTATTATTAATTTTTTTAGAAACTATTAATAAATTATTAATTATAAAGTATCAATGAATTATAAATCATAATTATTAATAAATTATAAATATTATTATTCATAAATATTATTAATAAGTAATTATAATCAATTAAATAATTATAAAACCTTATATAAAATTCCCTAATAAAGTTTAAATAATTTTCTAATGAATAATTCTCTTGATTACTTATTAACTCAAGGAATTACTTATTAACTTGACTTATTAACTTGATTACTTCAAGGAATTTTCTTACTCTAAACTTAGTCTCGTAGCAAAATAATTTAGATCAACATCGTCTGATATATTTGCATACATTATTTAATAATTCATTCCTTTCCTGCTTATAAATCGTACAGTTTTCCTTTAAAAGCGGCTTCAAAATCTTTTTAAAAGACTTCCCAGGATAAAATTAAACATCCACTGTTTGATTTGGAGCGCTTTAAACTAGCTTAAAACTTTGTTCGCGAAAAGTTCTGTTCGAAAAGAGCGTTGAAAAGGGGGGAGAGCATTGCACGCATGCCCACTTTCCAGGAAGGGCTCCGGTTGAAGCGACACTCTTGTGTTTGACGGTCCGTCGTTCTTTGACCGCGAGCGCGTGGTACAGAGTGGACGATGTCGACATATCGCGATATGACGATTTGCGGCACGTCTCTTCTTTTTTTGTTGACCTCCATCGGCAATTTTGCGGACGCCACGACTGCTCTGGCCTCCGGCTCATCTTCTCACAGTAAGTCATATTTTTTTGTAAATATATTTTGCAGACTAAATGTGTCCTTAACTCCTTAAAACAGAATTCTTTTTATTCTTTTTCCATTATTTTGTATTAATTTAGGTCAAAATAAGTGAGAAATAATGCATGTAGCATTTTAGTCATTTATGGTTAGAAAACATGGAAAAAGTAACGATTTCTTCCGGCATTTTCGTTGCAAATACTTGCATTTTTTTCCCGAAAAAAGTAACGAAGAAACAAGTAAAAGTACTAAATTTAAAAAGTAACGAAGTACAAGTAAAAGTACTAAATTTAAAAAATAACGAAGTACAAGTAAAAGTACTAAATTTAAAAAATAACGAAGTAAAAGTAAAAGTACGTACTTTTTACTTTCGTTATAAGTAAACCGTAAGTGAAAGTATTACCATGAATATTTGCGACCTATAAAAATACGGCTTTTAATTATTTTTTATTAATTTAGGTCAAAATAAGTAAAAAATAATATATTTAGCATTTTTATAATTTATGGTTATAAAACAGCATGAAACACCGGTGTCTTTTTTTGCGTTAAAGGTAAAATCGTTCAAACATGGCTCACTACCAAACAATATTTTTTTTAAATTTGCACTGATTTGCAATTAATTAAAATTAAAGAAAAAGTTATTCACCATTGAAATTGCTTTAATTTGCAAAATCAATTCTTGATAAATTTTTGAATATCAATGAGAAAAAAAATTTAAACAGCTTTGGATTTTATAATTTGGTTCAAATATTTAACAATATCAAAAAATCTAACAATAACTTTGATAATCTTTTTAATGACTATTAGATTGTTTTTCATAATTAAAAAATACCAAGATATAATTTTGCTTGTAATTAGAGCTTCAGAATAAAATATGTATTAAAGTGACACCGGTATCCAAAGGGATAAAAGATGATCTTGAAATATTACAAAAATTCCCACGAGTAATTTATTGTAAGATTATCAGGAATATTTTTTTATGCAATACACCAGTTTCCTCTTTTTGTAGAAGAGAATTTATGCATTCATTTTAATTTAAGGGGCTATAAATTATTTATTTTTCTTACGTATGCCTTTTGCAATATCGGTAAAAATAAAATCTTTAAAGCGGGTATCTCAGAAATTATATATTTAAATTGATGCAGAATATCTTTTTAAATCTTATGAATAGCTAAGATTAATTTAGAAATATGTAACGATTTAAACAGGATTCTATAAATGAATCCTACAAGATTTCTTATAAAAAAAAAAATATGTAACTATGAAAGAATGCAAAATTATCTCGCTTGACTCAATTGTCAGCAAAACTTTGTGTATTTACAGACGTATAATAAGAAAATAAATCTATGAGAGGATCAGTTATTTTGTCTTTTTCTTTCTTTTTTTTAAAACTTCAGTGGGCTTTGGAAAAATTGAAAATATTATTCTTGATTATTTATTCTAAAAAGTCTGCGTTACGATGTGCTGAAACTATAACACCTAGTTTATTTTTTGATGATTATTTTAACAAAATATACTTAGCTTTGAAATTATTGTAGGAAACGCTTTCGTCAATTTCTTCAACAAAAGTAATCAAAATTGAGAAGCGAGCAGCAAATTTAAAAAAAAAAAAAATCATAAGAGCAAAAACTGAACTACAGTGGAAATTAACGCAAATATACCAATTTAATAAATAACAATAATTTGAAAAACTATTATAATGTTAAGAGTATTAATACCTGTAAGAAAATAAAAATCTTCTTTACTCATTAGATAGACTTTAGATAGACATAATCTCATTAGATAGACTTTAGATAGACGTTATATCATTAGACTTTAGATAGACATTATCTCATTAGATAGACTTTAAATAGACATTATCTCATTAGATATACTTTAAATAGACATTATCTCATTAGACTTTAGCTATACATTGTCTCATTAGATAGACTTTAGAAAGACATTATCTCATTAGACTTTAGATAAACATTATCTCATTAGACTTTAGATAGACATTATCTCATTAGATAGACTTTTGATAGACATTATCTCATTAGACTTAAGACAGACATTATCTCATCAGGCTTTAGATAGACATTATCTCATTAGATAGACTTTCGATAGACATTATTTCATTACATAGATATTAGACTTTTTGAAAATTTGAGAAATTTTAATGAACTGCGTCCTATTAAAGGGGATATCTTAGTTTATTAGCAGGAGAGCCTTTAGAAGGAATTGGTATTTAAACAATAATTTCTACATATATTTAAATAAATTTATAATATTTTTCAAAAAGTCTGTTAATTTCAGGAGTTGTCAGCACTCACCAACTCTCTAGCCCGTTTGCGCACTGCGCAAGTCACACAAAACTAGGTGAACTAACACTTAAAAACAGTAAGAATATACCATAGCTGATTGTATTCGTGGAATATTAAAAATTCTTCAGATATTCCTAGAAATATATAAATAAATAAAAAAGTAACGCGTTTTTAACATAAAGTTTCGTTAACAGTTTTCCCATTTCCTCAAATTTATAGAAACTAGATAATTTTTCCAGTAAACTCTTCACTGCGATTTTTTTTTGTGTAGTTCAAAAAAAAGATGGACAAAGTATTGTTCCAAATTAATATGTTCCAAATATTCAAAGTTGCATTTTTTTCGCATTATTGTTAAACATAAACATTTCTAGAAAATCTCTGTTTCAGTCTTTTCAGTGGCATGCATAGAAAATGAGGCTGCATACTTTAAAGAACTAAATAATTCTTTTTTCTTATTTATCATCAAACTTTTTTTACCATTTTTACCATTGACAAACAATTTACATGTTATAACCTCAATAGCTATGATTTTTAGGTTCAAATATAATTTTTTAAATGAGATTATATTTATATTAGAGTTTAAAATAAGGAGAGTTTAAGTCCTAGTTTAACAATGGGCTTATCAATTTCTTTTACAATTTTTTAATTTTTGTTTTTTACAATGTTTTATAGCTCACATTTCTTTTTTTCTTCTTCTTATTTTTCTAAGTGTGACAAAAGGGTACCACTTTCGAACAAAATGGGTTCAGTGCCCCACTGCGGAAGAAATCTTAACTATTATTTCAACAATAAGTAAATCATTTTCGTTTATTATTTTTAATTGAATTTAAAAACTTATTTTAAATCCTTTGATTATTTGATTTATTTTATTTTCATAAATGCTTAGATATTTTTTTTCTGTAAGAATGCCGAGTGTTAATGACAAAAACCCCTACAGTAAGTGTTAATGACAAAAGCCTTTTGTCTTAGCCCCTACAGTAAATTACGAATTGTTTAAATAATTTAAACTACCACTATTTAAATTTCGTGGTTAAATTTCTTTATATGTTGAATAAATAACGTATTCATATGATTCACATACACCATTTATTACTCATAAATTAATTGAATTATAAATAAGGATAAGCGTCAATTGATACATAAATTCTTTTCAATAAATTATCAATGTGAATTATTATCAATGCAGTTATTTTTTAGAATTTATAAATGAGAATAAAATAAACAGTAGTAAGTAAAAAAATGACAGAAACATTATTTGCGAATTTAGAACAAAAATATAAGATGAACAACAGAAGATGAAAGACTTGGAATTGAGTAAAAAATGTTATGCTTGCTGAATGACAAATGAACAGCATGAAAAAAATTGTAAGTCAAAACACAAATACAAGGCGCAATCTTATCTTAATTTAATCATTTTAATTGTAATGAAGCAAAAAAAAAAAAAAAAAAAAAAAAAAACAGTTTGAGAAAAAAATACATATCGTAGAAAGAATAGAACATAGATTAATAGAATGTAAACAGAAATAGACAAAAATTATGACTGAGACACTAAATCATGAACAATAGAGTGTCCATTCATCAAATCTCTGCATGAACTAATAGTTTTTTTTTAACTAGAGGGCTTTGCTGCATGCAGGGCAAAAAGAATTTTTTTTTTAAAAAAAGAACATTATGACGTTATAGCGAATCGTCCTTTAATATAAAATTATTAAGGATGATCCGCTGCAACATTATTAAGCATCGTTAATATTTATAATCATAATAATTATTATGATAATTAATTATTATGATAATTAATTATTATGATAATTAATTATTATGATAATTAATTATTATGATAATTATTTATTACAATAAATTAATCATAATCCTATCCATGACTATGATTGTGATTATCATGATTCTGGTGCATCGAAGGAACTTTACGAACACATATCTGTAGATAATTAGTGTTACAAATATCATTCAACATCGAGTTTAACCGTTATATATGCATGCTTATTTAAGTAATGGTCCAACTCATGGAGGCAGTAAGGTCTACTTCCATATTCATTCAATTCATTTTTATCATGATTTAAAACAATCACACTTCCGGTTTATTTCTGTTTCCCCAAAAAGAGCACTTAAGATCAGACAATATTTGAAAAACACCATAATTACTTCGCCAAACGAACAAATATAGAGTTAAGCCACTATTTAAGCAAGGCTTACATGCTGGGAACAATTCGAAAATATGTTTCAAATTTGATATTTGTATAATTTTTTTATTATTATAAAGTTAAACTTATATTTCCTTTTAAAGTGAACAAATATAGAGTTGAATCATTATTTAAGTAAGGCTTACACGTTGGAAACAATTCGAAAAGATGTTTCAAATTTGATAATTGTATAGTTTTTCTATTATTTTAAAGTTCAATTTGCATTTAAAACAGCTGGATCTCTAGGCCACAGAATTGAAAAAATAGCTATGCTGCAACTAAACTAGCCTGTCGTTTAATACTCTAAGCACCATATAAAATAGTGATAGAAAATATGCCTAAACGAAAATAGTTGAGGATTTTGAGAAAAAAACCCAAGTTGATTTGGATGCATTTATATAAAGATAAAATTCTTCCAGAAAAATAAATTAAAAGTCAAAGTGGATTTTGAAATAAATAAAAAAAAAGATTTCTTATGATAAACATATTTTTGAATATTGCTTTGTCTTGAGATGCATATTAACTATAATTGGTTAAAATTTCGAATGTTTTTACTTTATTTTTTATTATGTTGTTATAAGTCAATGCAACTATTTTATGTTAAAATATAGAAGAGTTTTAATAGCGAAGATAAAAACAGTAATGAATATGAATTTAAATAAATAGTAACAATTCAAGTTTTAAATCGTCTTACTGTTATTAAACGATATTTTACTTTAAGATTTAAAAGTTATAATTAGATGTAATAGAATGTTAACATAGAGTAAAACTTAACTTTTGGACATTGGTCAAAATTGTGAAGGTTCCTATTATTGATTATTTAAAATATGTTTATAATATAAAAAAATTTCAGATTTTAAAATAAAAAATATTAAAAAAAAAACTACCAAATGAACGAAAAAACTATTGAATGTACGAGAGGGAAAAATATAACAAACTATTCCTGAATTATTGATTTGGTTAAATTTCCATGAAAAACGTTAATTAAACAATATTTTATTTTAAGATTTGTAAGTCATGATTAGATGGAATAGAATATTAACATGGAGTGAAGCTTATATTTTGGACATAGGTCAAAATTGTGAAGTCCTCTACTCTTGATTATTTAAAATATGCTTATAACATAAAAATTTTACTGATTTTATTATTAAAAATATTTTTAAAAAAACTATTAAATGTACGAGAGGGGAAAATGTTACAAATTATCCCTTAATAATTTATTTGGCTGAATTTGAATGAAAAATATTGGTTTGTCAAAAAACACGATACTTATTTTTAAAAAAATTTGAGTAAAATTTTGTAAAACAAGTATAAAAAAATTTATAAATTAATGTTAGGGAATATAATTGGTATAAAATAAAAATTTTACACATTCAATATTTTTTTCTTTATATTTATTCTAGTTTAAGTTTAGTATTTTATTGTTATTTTTTTAAATAAAGCAATATTTTGAGGGGAAGTGTTTTGTTTGATGTTTTTAAATATTTTTAATAATGTAATCAGAAAACATTTACCCTAGATATTTGTTACATTAAACACTATTGGTATTGTTGTCGTAGGTCATTGAGGTATGAGGTACGATTGTTCTTGTTTTCTAGTGGCGCCATCTATGGCCTAGAATTCTTCTGCCACACCTATACAACACACTCGTTTATAGGTTGGACCCATTCATATATCCATTCATTCATCCACAGATCGTAATTTTGACCTAAACCAGAGAACGATAAATCTCCGATTCAGTACCTACAAAGATATAATTTGCTATGGGAGCATTGTGGCTCGGCAGATTTAACGTGCACCAGTCACCATTTACTGCACGGGGAGTTTTCAGCCGGCTGAATTCGAACTCACGACCATGAGTTCAGCACCCTGCCAACCAGGCTATCCGCGGCCCCCACATTAAACATTAGTTCCCTATTTTAAATATATCGATTAATAATTTAGGATATATATTATAAGTTTTTATCAAGGGGTAGTAATAAGTAGCATTATTCGGATTATTTATTATTTTTTCTTCTCAATGAAACTGGGTTTTAGAAACATTTTTGTCTCTCTGCGGTTTTTTTGGCTTTTTGACTGATGACTTTGCCGATCATCGGTGTAGGTGGACAAAACAAAGAAAAATAAGCGATGATTAAAAATTGATGATGCGAAAATTATTATGCAGTGTGAATGTCCATTCCTCAAACCGATTTATTGTGATTTTCAGTTTATAACAGCTTTTGAAAAAATATTTCCAGTATTGATCATGTTATAACTCAAAAGGATCTGATCTAACAAGGAAGTTCACTTTCCATTGTAAGCTATTGTCACTTTTTCATTGCATAAACTCGAATCTCTTCATGTATCTGTTCATTTTTTGTTTTGTTTTTGCTGTCTTTACTGTCGACAAAACATCATTTCAATATAGCATTTATTTTTCAAGCATGCCAGAGAAACAAGATTTGTTAAGTATTCTCAGTTTATTTCCGGCAATGCATATTAGTACAATAAATTTATTGTGAAAAAGAAGGTCGAAAGGTTTTTTCAGAATAAAAGAAGAAGAAAAAATCAAAACATAAGTTGTATAGAGTTTTTTTAGTTCAGTTCTTTAATTATACTTTTTTCACGATTCAATATAACATTTTTTTGACATAATAGCTAGTTGCGGTTATATTGCCCCAACGTTATAAAAAATGTTACAACATCATGCGATATCTCGAAAAATGTAAGGAGAATTCAAATAACTAAAATTTACGTTAAAATTGCTAAAGGAAACATATTGTTTATTTAACTCATTCATTATTGATATATTTTTATTAGGTAGTAAAAATTTAAACGATTTATAGGAAAAACAATAGAGAATATTGAAATGAATTTGAAAAAGAAATAATAAATGCATATAGATATATTCAAAAACTGATATTTTTTTCTTCTTATGAAAACCGTTTTATTCGAAGAATTTTTAAAGTAAATTAAAATGCATATATTCCAAAACAGCAAATATGAACTGCGATCAAATTCTTGCTTAACAGCAATTAGTAATAAATTATTAATTAACAATGGAAATTTTTTTTCTTAAAACTGGAAATATTGTTCAATTTGCGGAAAACTACAAAACAATTTCTTTAACTCTTTTTCAATTTTGCAAAATTTTCAAAAGTGTTTCCTGATTACAAATCTGTACACTAGTTTGAATTAATACCAATCAGAACATTTTATATTGTTAGCTTTGAAAAAGATTCGAAAAATATGGATTGCACATTTTCAGCCAGTTGTAAAAATTTTAATAATCAAAACTAACATTTTTTAAGTAGATCATGCTAGTTATAAGAAAAAAGTTGTTGCAAAGTCATATTTAATAGAAAAAAATGCAGTAGAGATGCAAATATTGCATTATTACAAAAACAAAAAAAATTAATGAGAAAAAAGCACTCCTAAGCAATTCCTAAGAAAGCAAGCAATTCCTAAAAAGTAATGCTTTTTGTTAAAAATCGCTCAAATAAATATGCAAGAAAAAAAATTTTTTCATTGTGAAATTAAAAAATGAAAAATTTTAAATTTCGACATTTCATTCATTTTTTTATTAGTGTGATCCCATGTGTTCTAAAAATCTAAAACACTATGGCAGAACGATTTCTTTTCAAGAATTTAAAATACATTTAAGAACAAATTTTTTTTTTTTTTACCAATTGTACTTAATATACTCTAAATTAAACTAAAATACTGAATTATAGTGGAAAATAGTATAGTTAATAATATCATTTTATTTATCATTAAAACTTCAACATATTTTAATCTTACAAAGCTCACAATCCTTTGTACCCTATTCTTTCAAGCTTATTAAATCTTGTTATTTATAGTTTATTAATATCTCATTTTTAAGAAATCGTTGATTTTATTGAAAAACTAATATTTTATTATCGTGAATTTTATTACATTTTTATAGCCATATTTTATATCACAAATAAAATGCTTTACATGAAACGAACCGTGCACGAGTATAATAAATATGTGATTACAATCATATATTATATTTACACAAATATAATCAATACTACGAAAATAATTGTTATCTATAATTAAATATATGCTTAATATTTTTTTAATTTTTTTAGATAAATAATATTTTTAATAGAGATTATACTTAGTAAAACCTTGAACAAAACTTTTAGTACGGTTGTATAACATTCATAATGTTTATTCCAAGAAAAAATCATTTTATATCGCTATTCATGTAATACTACTAAATAAATATTTCAGTACATTCTGAAACATTATGATGAAATCTTTAAGAAAAATAATCACTTGTGTTCACGTAAAATAAATGTGAAACATTACACTTAGAAAAAATGAAAGGTTTGATTAATTTTTAAATAACATTCGTTTAAAAGTTATTTATCTTTAGAAGTAAATTAAAAAATGGCGTCACATTTGACAAATTTTCACCAACAATTCTATAAGATACGTTTGCTTTTTGTAAAAAAAAACCGACAGTTCAGAATAGTTTTAAAAAAAAGTTCGTTAATTTTATTACTTCTCAATTGTCTATGTTTTTATTAATTCTTTTTTTGTGTGTGTGTGTGAGGATGGAACTATTTAATCAAAAATTGGTCACTGTTCGTAGAGCTCGAGTATTTAAATCTAAATTTAAATTGCATTTCCTAATAACAATAGAAATTTCAATACTTCTTTACCACCTCTAGTATATTTTATCGTCATCTCATAACACTTAAAAAATAGTAACTGACTGTAACAGTCGTTGAGTAGCCGATCCAATTTTTTGGGTTAATGACTTCTAATGATTAACTCCGTACCCATGTAATTTTGAACCCAATACAGAAGACAAGGGAACTCCTGGATCAAGTATTGGAAGAAATTTGCCTTCATGGAGAACTTTTGATGGAACTAACCCACATTTGCGTAACTTGGAGAGGAAAAAAAACCACGAAAACCTCCCACGGTTTGCCTGATGGCAAGGGGACTCTAACCCATGATCCGTCTACCACTGAGGATTCTTTACGTCATCATTGTGGTTCTTGCAAGCCGGATGCGGAATTCGTATCGACCAGCCATCGCTGGGATTCGTTACCGATTCACCTCATTGGGAGGCGAATGCTCTATACCCTGAGCTATCACGTCTGTTGGTGACTATTTAAACTGCCCGATTAACTAGGGTACTCAGATCTATATTGAGCTTAATGGACATAAATCCTTTCCCGAAAGTTGTAAGTAAAATTAATAGCAAAAGGAATTTATCGTTGTAGTGTGTATACCACTACAAAAATGCAATACCAATTCACTATATAAGAGTTGTTAACTCGATTCTAAGTTGAGGTACCTTTTTATAGATGAAGGTTTGCATTGTCGATAACAACTCTTCCCACAATCGTCAATTGATGGATCGACATTGTTCGATTAACTAGGGGCCGCAAGTATTATTTTGAGCTCTGAATTGGATAGCAATAAGAGTTTCGGTGGTTTCCTGACAACTTCCAGCGGAATTTATCTAAACATTTTTATAGTCAATCAAATTTTTGTCGACTTTCTGTCGGAAAAAAAAAACTTAAACAAATTTGAGAAAAAGGAAAGTTTAGAAAAATGGGTGTTAAAGTTTTAAAATGAGACAATAATAGAATTTATCGTTAAGTCTTATCGCTAGAGATTTTGGTCTCTGTCTTTCGAAAAAAAAAAAAAAAGCTAACAGATACAAAACTAGTAAATAAATGAAAAATAAAATTATATTACTTTTATTAAATTAAGAATAAAGAAGATGAAATAAAATATTAAAAAAAAATTAAAAATCACGTTGTCTATGTGGTTTAAAAAGGAGTTAATAATAATAAATATCTTGGCATTCTATCACCAGTCAAAACTTCATTCCCTTTATTTGGAAAATTAAAGCATTCATAGAGCTAAAAGGAAAAAAAAATTTGCAAAAATCATGTTTTTTAAGTCGACTGAAAAGGAGACAATAATGCGAGAATAATGCTCCCGAAAGTAACTTATTTTATGTCAAACAATAATTTCGCTTTTTTTTTCTAAACAATGTTGTGTTGTATTTATTATCATACTATTAATATCCAAAAAACAACGAACACAAAATAATGATTGATTTAAAACATAATTAAGAAAACTCAGAAAATAGTATTTCAAATTACAAGCTTGTAAATTATGTCACTTTCTGCCATAGCTAAGCATTTGAAACAAGTTGACTTTCCGAACCACTTCATTGTGAACCCCGCCTTTGCACAGACACGGAATGTGCATTTCAGTGTTCGCGCAACACTGAGTTTTGAGAATCACTGTTTCGTTAAGCTTGTGCATGAATGCTGAATTATTTAACAGGGCATCTCTAGATGTTTGCTTAATAAATTCCGATGGATGTTTCGGAGGTGTTATCTTTGGAATTCAAAAGCAGCTCTCATTTCTATACTTTAATCTGGAAAACCTTTTGTTTCATCAGAAAAGTTATTAATACGCCGCATCATGCTCTATTATAAAGTCTAGGTTGCTGTTGCTTTGATGCTTGGGTACATAAAATATTCGATTTCGGAGTGAAGGGGTTACACGGCACTTATAATTATGCTGGAAATATATTGTTGCAAGTATTTCAATTATATTAAATTACAAAACCTTAAGAGAGTCAATTACTCATTTCGATTTGTAACAAAAGGCATAAAAATGTTGCTAAGCCTAAACAACCGAAACTTTTTGTAATACTCTTTTCTCTTTTAATAACTTGCGCTCTTTAATCCAACTGTTTGACTAAAAGAATCCTTTCCTGCCCCCCCCCCCTCCTCAAAAAAAAAAAAAAAAAAAAACACCGGAAAAATGGCACTGGTAGAAAAGCCTTGGAAGAAAAGCAGCTCACTCAAATTAAAAAAAAGCACTATCACGCAAATAAACAAAACAAAAAAGCACTATTACTCAAATTAAACGTCTGATTCCACTCGGGACGTTGAAACCAAATTAAATGTAATTGCAGAATTTTTTGTAGGTGATTAAATGTTTTTTTAAATTATTAATTAATATTCGAAGTTAATTCAAAATACTATACGGCACTTATAACTACGCAGAAAAATGCATTATTATAGATATTTAATGTTGATTCATTTGAACTACCAAAACTTAAAGGGGGAAACTTGCTAATTCCTTTTTTTTCTATTTGTCACACGAGGCATACAAATATTGATAAGTTTAAATAACCTGAACTTTTTGTATTACTCTTTTTTTTTTTAGATAACTTACGCTCTTTAATAAAGCTGTTTGGCTAATGGAATCACGGAAAAAAGCACCAGTAAAAAGGCACTGGTAGAAAAGCTACGGAAAAAAGTACCTTATTAACTATTCCGTAAATTTATTGTCTAATTCCACTAGGGAAGTTGAAACCGAATTAAATGCAATTACATAATTTTTTGAAAGCAGTTAGATGTTTTCAAATAATTTATTAATATTCAAAATTTAGTTTGTAGATGACTGAATGAAACTTTCAGTAATTTATATATTTTTTATACATATATAATAGATAATGGTATTGTTATAAATAATGTATCAATCAAATTAATAAACAATAATCCATCAGGGGCTTAATCTTTTGATTAGTTAAAAATATACACAAAAATTAAAAAGTATTTGCAATTTAATAAAATTTTTTAAAAAATAACTCGTTAAAAAAGGATTATTTGTATAATATAATTGATACAATGAGTGTAATTATTGAAATTTAGAACTGATTAATCATTTGGCCAAATAATATGAAGTTATGGAAAATTCCATAAGGTAGACTTTAATCCTTGAGAATTATTTAATTTTTTAAAAAAAAATATTTAACTTCAATCGAATTAATATTTTTATTAAAATTTGGCTCAACGTCACAAAGTGAATCGGTTGTTAAACTCACGCAATTACAATGAAGGTGCTTTTTCCTGTGCTTTTCTTCCGGTGTTTTTTTTTTTTTTTTTTTTCCTAAAGCTTTTTTTTTTTTTTTTTCGATGATTTATTTTTAGCTTTCTTCTTTCGATGCTTTTTTTCCTGTGCTCTTTTTTTCCGCCTACTTATACTAAAGAAATCATCAAAGAGAAGGATTCATATCGGGAAATTATAACGTTACGTTTAAATCATTCATTTTTTCTTTATGAATATTTCGGTTTGTCAATGCTTTAATTACGGTCTTAACGTTAGGAAAAAAAATCTAAGCTTTATATTATATAAATAATCCCGAGAAACTGAAGCAGCAAGAAATTATTTGATTAAAAACTTAATTCGTTTAAAAAATATACAAATTAGAAATAAAAGTTCTGTTTCAAGCGTTCAAAAATAGACGTCCATTTTCAAGACTTGCCAAAATTTTCAAGACAGTCCAAAAATGATTATGATTTTATTGCAAATGATTATTTTATTCATACAAATACTGATTCCTCTGTTACCGGCCTTAGTTCCTCACCATCTCTCCATGGCGCGTGGAAATGCATTTTACTCTGTTTTGTCTATCTCGGCTACTGTGGTTTCTCTTGGTCTATTTTTTTATCTTTTGGCTAATGTGGTTTTTCTAGTTTTGTGTCTTACCTTAATTTTTTCATTTTTCGTTGTCAATTTAACGTTTTATTCTTCAAAGCACTACGCTTTATCTCATTCAAGTCTGGAAAATCTTGAAAATGGGCGCCTATTTTTGAGAGCTTGAAATATGTCAACTGTTGACGTAATTCTCTCACTCTTAAGAAAGAGCAACGTTTAAGCTTCAAAACTAGTTTTCTCAAATTCCCTAAATGGTCACTTGGAACAGTCATCACTTCTTTGATTTATGAGAATAATTTTTTTTTCTCGAAATTTCTCATAATTTCAGATTTTGACAGTTTTTTGGCTGTTTGCCGAAAGCCACTAATTTTTTTTCGAATTTATAAATATCTCTTCAATAATAATATGTTTCGATATGAAGTTTTCAAAGTAATATTCCGGGAAGCTTCCCGGAATTCAATATTAATGTACAAAAAAAAAGGGTGAAAAGGAAAAAAAAAAACTTTTGAAAACCCGGGATTTGGTCATCGAGGGTTGTTTAATGTACACAAAATATAAATGTTCAGATGATATCCAAAGGAACATTTTTAAATGCGACATAAAACGAGGGAGAAATAAATATGATTGATCGATTCCCAGCGATGGCAGTTTCGGGACATAAAAACTGGGATCAAGTTAACTACCAAGAAGTTGAAATTAAATTTTCCACATGATAAATTGCGAGGGCAGTACTCACTCCCAACTTTTTATACTATTTTTCTTCTTCTCTCTTTTTTTTTTTTTTTTTTTGGAAATTTATCTGCGTTTCTATTGTGTAATCGGTTTGTTATGAGTTTCTTTCATTTCTTATACAGTTTGAGACTTAATTACGTCTGATATTTATTTCTGGGATTCATTCCTCCTGTTGTTTTAGAGCTTTAGGCAGTATAAAAAGCATGATATATAGTATATGCAACGGATATAAGCATGTATCAATTTTATAAAGAGTATGTGTGTATAAAGAGTTTACCTTAATCATCGTCTTAAATCCCTCGATGCAGATGAGACACCGTGGTGTCCTTTTTTTTATCTATTTTCTTCGTACGCTCTTATTACAAAAAAAATATATTTTAGTATATTTAATTATAAAAAAACAGTCTAATAATTACAGAAGAGACGTGGTGGCTCAGGGGATAGATCGTTCGCCTTCCAATGAGATGAGCGGGGTTCGTATCGCAGAGATGGCTGGTCGATACGAATTCCGCACCCGGCTTGCACCGACAACAGTGCTGAAGGAAAAATATCTTCACTGGTATGGGGAGGGATTATGAGTCTCCTTGCCATCGGGTTAACCGTGGGAGGTTTTCGGGGTTTTTGCTTCAAAAATTCCTCCACGAAGGCAAATTTTTCCCAATACTTGATCCAGAAGTTCTTTTGTTTTCTAGATTTGTTTCAAAATTACAATGTTACGGAGTTGAACATTAACAGTCGTAAACCCAAAATTGGGTTTAACGACCGTTAAAAAAATAAAATAGTTTTTGAAAAAAATTTGTGAGTTTATCGGAATTCGATTTCTATTAAAATATATAATAAAATAGTTTGAATTTGTTTTATTCTTATTCAAAAATTGGCATAGTAAATTGAAGAAATTTCAATGATGAACTGTTTCTCTTAAATCTAAATAACTGCAAATATGTGCAAATTTGAAAAGTTATTGTTTGGACGTGGAACGTATTTGGAAGATTTCACTTTTAACGTAGAGAAAGATACCATTGCTTCATGCTGTATTTCATAATTATAAATTATTAAAATTCTAAATATAATATTTTGCACTAAATTAGACCAAAATTAATGCGGAATAATTAAAAAATCGTATTTTTATATTTCGCAAATATACATGGTAGTACTTGCATGACAAATTTACATGGCAGTACATTACTTGTAACGAAAGTAAAAGTAAAAATATATACTTTTACTTGTACTACGTAACTTTTTAAATTTAGTACTTTTTCTTGTTTTTTCGTAACGAAACTATTACACATTTTTACGTGACGAAACTTTCGTAACAACTATTTGTAACGAAAATGCCGAAAGAAGTCGTTATTTTTTTCTGAAATTTTTTTAAAAGTTTCCTCAAAAAAATACTATATTTTTTTCGACATTTTTTTTATGCTTTCCACAAGTCAAATCTCTATTTTCTCTTCCAACACCATGTACTATACTAAAAGGCACAAAACATCTTCTCCTTATTACAAGTGGGGTCTTTATTAAAAGCAACCATGTAACTGGGGGGAGGGAACGTGAGCCCCCTTCCCGGGCAATCTCGGTAAGAAACCCGAATCCGAAAGACCAAACGTTGATTTGTCTCCTAATTTATCTTTGGATATGCTTGCTTCACTTCCATTTAATCAGTTGTGAAAATTGTAGACAGAATTTGTAGAAGAGATTTTACCCCTTACTATGAGGAATCCCTGTAATAAATAAATACTTAAATTTTAAAAAAATTATATTTTGCAATACATTTACAATACATTTTTTTAGTAATTTTTAAATACTTTTTTTAAAATTTTAATATGTAAACTTTTTTAAGATAATAATTTTTCAAAATATATTTAATTTTTTTTTTTTTTTTTGAAATTTAATGCCGTAAACGACTTGTAGATTTGCGTTCCGTATATTAATTATGCAATTTTTTTTTCAATAGCGTATACTATATTTAATTTAAAATAATACAATTTTTTATTTACTTTCTTACTATTAAGTTGAAATAATATCAAAAAACTGACCATATATTGAAAACTTTTAGTTTAGTAGAACTGAACAAATTATTGAAATTGTATTTGAAAATAAAGATAAAAAAAATAAATATTTTAAAATTAATTTTTAAAATATTACTTGATTTTTTTTAAATATTTTGATGAATTTTTTTCTATTTCCAATCTTTTCCTGGAAATATTTCTGTGGATATCCTTGATTACCACTATATCATGGGATTTAATCAATTAATTTGGTTTAAAAATTGTATCCCATCAAGCAATTATTTTGACAGCAAATCATTTTTAAATATGGGCATTAATAAATCATAAATAAATATTAAAATTAAATATTGTCGTTCATTGCATTGCAATTGAAATTAAATTCCTATCTTAATAAAATTAACAACTAATGTTAAAATTTCAAATCTTTAATTCCAAGCATTGAAATTTCTTCAGAAAATATAATATATTAAGTTCCTATAACATAGAATCAGTCTTGTGCGAAATAGGAAGTTATTTTCGTTTCATTCATAAAAATATCATATTTTACATGATTTTTTTATTAGCAATTTGCAAAATTTCAATTAAAAGTTTGATTCTTTTCGAATTGTTCTTTTGCAATACAATTTAAACAATAGCGCAGCGCTTCAATAATTAAAAAAAATACGAAGGAAAGCTGAAGTATTTTTTTAATGCAAGGAGAGTGCTATGTACATATCGAAATTAATGTTCTTTCTCTAATCACTGATGTTTCTTGGATGATTAAAAAATTAAGCGAAATAGATAATTTAATTTTTATACTTTTATTTGCAAAGTCATAATCGGTCAGGCACGCTGACCGCTCGGCCACCTGGCCTGCTTTTTTATCGATATTAACTGGTCACAAAATTATCCCCGTGAGAAACAATTGTAAATTGATGCATCATATATGATTTTAAGTGTAATATATAACTGCATTAAGTATTACTATTATTACTACTGTATTGTGTATTATTATATAAATTTTGCATATTAATCAGTTATTAAAAAATATTTACTTACAGTCGAATGAAAATTTTAATTATATTAAGTTCATATTTACCAGCCTCAATTAAATCGGTCATTAAATTCATGTAATTGTTGAATTTGTGCTCTTTTTCCTACACTCTTTTTCATTACTCTTTTTCCTTCCTCATTTTAGAATCTTTTTTTTTTTTTCAGCAACTTTTCTTGTGGTTCTAATACAAATTGTTACTCATTGTAAAGAATTCACAAATTCTGAGTATCTTTGGCAAAAATGAGTAGTTGTTGTTGCAAGCGAATTCCATTAAAATTAATGAAATTTAAACGGTGTTCCATTAAATTTACTAAAATTGAAACAGTATTTTATGAAAATTAAACGGTGTTCCATTAAATTTACTAAAATTGATACAGTATTTTATGAAAATTAAACGGTGCTCCATTAAAATTAGTTTTTGTCAATATCTTAAAAAACCTGACATGGCAGTACAAACCGGTTTTGAAATTTGAAATCAATATATAACCAACTACATTAGGAAATGTAAACACCATGCCAGATATCTATAGCTTGTTTGTAAAATGGGTTACCTTAAATTTTTTTTTGTTTTTCATGAAACAAAAATTCTTGTTTAATAACATTACATTTCTTTTGGTGCAAATGTGAATGTCATAGTGTTATCAGAGGTAAACTAATAATATTTTTTGTAAATAATTGATGGTATCTAAAAAAACTTGCCTCATTTAGAGATTTTTTTTAAATAGAGTTTCTTACTGAAAAATTTTAAAAAAATTAAAAGACAAAAGAATTATTTTTGTGGGATTTCTAAGGTAGGGGAATAAAAAAGAATAATTTTATAGCAATTCATAAATAAAAAATTCATTGCAAATTTTTGAGTTATATTTAAAGTTTTGTCAATTTTTTTGAGTTTAAAAAAGGTATGTTTTTTTCTTTTAAACTAATTTCTTTTAAAAGCGAAAGATCTAAAAATACTAAAGTAGACACGCTTTATTTATTTATTTTTTTAATTATGGATACATAACTGATCAATATTTCTGAATTAAAAACATTGCTGCTTGATGAATTATTATATTTTAAATTATGCAACAGATATAAATTTTTTAATTATAACCTATGAATTTAAAAACAATTTAATAATATTTCAATTTTAAAATTATTTTACATCAGTGCATCTGTGCAAATAATTATGCCTATTATTATTTTTTCGCCGTAATTCATGTGAAGTTGAAATAAGAATAAAATCAAGTCATTTTTGTAATAACTGTTAAATATTTTAAATCAATCTTAGTTAAATATAACTATGGTACAAATATTTCGCTCCGTATTCTTAATTTCTCTGTAAAAAGATATTAAAAAATTTTTTTAGCAGAGAGCAATAAATATTTAATTTTGACTTCAACTGCAAAAGAAATTTAGCGGAGATCTCAAAATTTAGAATTCAGAGACAGCTTCTTACAAAGCAAAAGACATATTAGAAAAGAAAGTGGCATTTTGGTAATGAAAATGAAATATGCAAATTATGAATCATATTAAAAAATAAATCTGTAAAGGTGGCGCCAAAAACTAAAAAAAGAACATATATGAGATTTTGTTTATGCTAAATTCGAAATTCAAAGTTGATTAGGCATCGAAAAAGATATAGTTATTTATGCATCAAGATAGATTTAACGAATGTTTTTAATTGCAGATACTATGAAAACGAATTTTAGATGGAATATTTTTTCCTATAAGAACTTCGAACAATTAAAATTTAGATATTACGTGAGTTAAAAGAAATAAACTGTAAAACTAATCATTGTTTCATGGATTGTGTGTAACAACAATAGTACAAAGATTGTTGCATGGTCGTTGTACTATGCACCTATGCTCAACTGCGCCTTATTGATTTTATAATTGAGTAAGCTCTACAAAAGTAAGTTCTCTGTAAATAAATTTTGAAATAACGAGCTTTTGTGTAGAAAAACAAATACAAATCTTCTGCAAATCTTCTGTCCGTTCAATTTCAGTTTCAGCTCAGTTAGTGCATTCTTCATCTTCCATTAATTTTTAGTACAATAATTCGAATTATTCCATTTTTATGCAACGATAAAATCAAATGAAAGACATGATTGACTAAACTTAATGCAATTAAAAAAATACACACTTAAAAATATGCAGTTATACTTTTGTATTGAATGATAAAATTGAGAAGCTTAATGGAATTAGATACTAAATAATGAACAGTGCGCAAAATAAAAAAGCGGCAACATTGATAACTTCTGATCTAATATGATTATATTTTGAAGTACTACGAAGTAATCTATATGATTCAAAGGTAAATAGATACTGATAAACTTATATTATATATACTTATATCTTAAATATGCTAATAAACTTATGCAGAAGATATTTCCAGTTTCGAAATCAGACATAAAAACGTTTTTCTCTGAATGAACATATTTCTTTTTTGACAGATTTCGATTCTTGACTCTCAGAATATGGATGAATATATGGTCTTAATAGTTTAGATCAGAGAATTATCTTTCCTTTTTAGTGCTCTGGAATTAAAATATTTCCTCATTCTTTGTACATCACAACGAGCATCAAAAGAAAGGACGTTTAGGAAAAATGCCCCTTTAAAACCTAAAATAGAAAATGAGACACTCTATAACATGTTCATTTAAATGAAAGAATACTATCTTCCAGGAATTTTCATAGATAAAAAGATGATATTACTCATCCTCCAAACTTCTTCAACGATTCCTGAAATCATTGTACGCATCCTCTAGGAATTTTCAAGGTTTACTGTAGTAGAAATAGTACATCCCATCCAGGATTTTAAATTATTTAAATAAGATAATATAATTCATCATCCAGGACTTTTCACAGGTCACTGAAGTCTGTATTGCACATCTACTAGGACTTTTCATGGGCTGCTGAAGTCTATATTTCACATCTTCTAGGACTTTTCATGGTTTGAAGTCAATGTAGCTCGTTCTCCAGGACTGTTCACGGGCTGAAGCCAATTTGCTAAAGACAATACGATTTATACCCCACGACTTTTCGTTAGCGGCTAAAGCATCTTCTTGAACTTTTCAAGGTTTGCTGAAGTCAATATAGCTCATACTCTATGACCTTTTCCGGTTTGCTAAAGGTGTCATAATATATTCCCAAGACCTTCAATGGTTTGGTAAAGACGATAGAACATCCGCCATGTCTTTTCACAGCGTGTTCAGGATGATATGACTCAACGTCCAGGACATTTAACGGTTTTCTGAAAACAATATAACTCATCCTCTAGGTTTTCCTACCGCTTTAGATGAAGGAAGGACTTCGTCTTTTAGGACATTCCACGTTTCGCTTAAGATGATATAACGTATCTTTCAAGACTTTTCAAGGTTTCCAGCATTTTTCAAGGTTTTTTTTTGCGGACTAGAAAATTTATTCTCTATTATATTTTAAGATTTACCAGAGGCTCTTCGTCTTCTTAGACTTTCCCCCAATGCGATAAGAATGAGTTAACCTATTCTCTCCATTAAATGATATAAAATTTTTCCTGATACTACTAGTGAACAAAATATTATCCTTACACGTATTTATTTTTTTTTCATTAAACTTCAGCACCATAGGTATACAAATGGGACACCTTAGTCGTGATGAATATGCAAACAAAGCAAGATTTAAAAACAAAACTAATTTTCTTAAACTTAAAATCACTTTGTAACTATGTTAATTAAATGATTTAGTCTCGTTCCGAAGACTTGCGGTTTGGGCTCAGAATTTGTTATTCCTTGGCAAATAAGTAAAAAGAAAAAAAAAAGGATAAATGTTACATATTTTGGAAAGCGATCCCCTCAAAAGAGTGGAAAAGCTTTTAAAGGGCCGAAACTTCAAAGGATGAGTTTTTTTTTTTTTTCTTTCTTCATCCATGTTCGGGGGTTGAAATATCTTCTCATCCTCTGTTCTTCCCATGGGACATCAAAAGAAAGAATATTTCGGGAAAAATGCCCCTTTAAAACCTAAAATAGAAAATCAGACACTCGGTCTCGAGTTCATTTACGAAAGGAAAACTTTTTCGGGGAGAAATTTCAGTCGATAAGGGGTGCTTGAAAGTTAGAAAGGAAGTAAATAAAGTAACTAGATAAACAAGCGAGGTAAAATAAAATAAATAAAAAGGTATAGTGGAGCGAAATTGATTTTAAATCGGTTTTTCTACAACCTTTTAGGCTTGAAAGAGAAAATGAAAATTCATTTTAATATATATGTATTTTTTTTTAAGAAATTCTAAAATTATTTTGTATAATAAGTCTTTAAAGAGAGGATTTATGTTCCTGTCATTTTAAATTGGATTAGGAATATGTTTAGCTATACTTAAAATTTATGTACTTGATGAAAGTTTATTTATAAAGCCAATAATGAAGTCAATTTACTATTTAAATTTATTAACGTGTCTTTCAATTTGATAATGGTTTACTTCATCTGAAAAATTACCTTGGAAGATTGATTTCTTTGACTTAGCAAAACGATTTCTCACGGTTAATAGATAAAAATAAATTTCATATAATATGAAATATGATCATCAATTAAACTGCGTGTGGTACATATTAAATCGTGTTATACTATTATTTAACTCAACATGGTTGAAGAATTTTAAATTAATTTTATTTTTACTTCAAATTTAAAATAGTTTTAAACGAAAGGAAATCGCGAGTATGTAAAAGCATCCTTTTAAAAGGACTATTCCTTTTCTTCTTTTTTTTACGAAAGAATAAAAAAGAAGAAGAAATTGTGAGCATAAGTGTTTCATTTTAATGATTATTTTTGCATAAATAACATATTTCTGTCTGCAATGAGGAAAAACACAGGGAATATTTTTTTTCCAGATTTGAGTTTCAACCCTGTATTAATATCAACATGTAAGTTTTAATCTGAAGTCAAAGGACAATGTTTTTTCTTTACTCACACAAAAGTGGTAATTTACAGAAGAAAATTACCAGTTAGTATAAACAAATATGCACCAAGATGTGTATTCGTATATATTAAATTAAACATGATTGAACAAAATTTCAATTAAGAAATACTTAGTTTATGAGCTGCTACAGTTGTTATGAGCTACGATTGTGTACGATAGGGGTTCTATTCCCAATAACAATTGAGTTGCTCTCCCCTATTCCTTTACTCTAAGGTGGTAGCTTGAAGCATATGCAGTTTCAAACCGATGGGTACCAGCTTGTCCTGGAAATAAAGGTGGACCGGCTACAATTCCTCTATCATGTTACTGCTTTCGAAATCGTAGATCTTTAACTTCCATGATCTACTAAGACAACTAGCTATTTCGGGAGTGCTTTACTTTATACTTCTTTCATTCAAAATTTGAAAAATTGAAGTATATTTACATTTTAAAGAAGAGCAAAAGACCTTGATAAGTTCTAAGACCGCTTACTACTTAATTTACTTTCGGATTATTTAAACAACTTAGAGATCATTGTTAGATTCGCAAAAAACTATAAAACTATTTTAAAATTATAAAATCACAAAATCTTTTTGCATCATATATATATATATATATATATATATATATATATATATATATATATATAAGCAGATGTTTTCAAAATATGTTTATTTTTTATTTAACGCATATTATTATAGTATAATTTTGAAAATTAGTCAGAGAAATAAGGGTTACGGATGCGTATGATAAGAAGACTGCAAAAAAAAAAAATTATATTTTTCGAGAAAAAAATTTTTATGAGCAAAAAGATATCAATATTATATAGTGAACAGAAAAAAATTTATACTACAAATTACTTCTGTTACACTGAGAAAAAAAAGCATGACAGAGCTACCAGAATATAATGCAATGTATCGTGTTTTGGGGTCTATTTGAACACCAAAAACCTCGGTAATTGTTACTGAAGCGCTTTGGTAATGGTAATAAAAATATAGTTTTATAATATGGGATAAAATTTGCTTAATATAAAATTTGGTGATTTTGTCATGGCACCTTAAAGCATGGCATGAAAAACATTTATTCGATTAAATTTACTTTTCAGTTTTGCATTTTTTAAAAATATGTGGTAATAAGAACTATAATTTTGAAAACCTGAATTTTTAGCAAATTGCTACAGTATAAACGGAAAAAAAATTACCAAATGAATGATTTAAATACCATATATTTTGGTTTTATTAAGCATAATCATGTTTTTACTAGAAATGTCATTACCATACAGTACGATAATTATACCGGAATTTTTTTCTCCATGTGGGGAGTACCGCAATCTGAAAAATATGGTTTCCATCGTTCTGTCACTAAATTCGGTATCCCTTTAGTAATTTCTCTCTTTTGTGTATTTCACCATATCTCGAAAACTTTCAAAGCAAATCAAAAAATTGTATATAATAGTAAAATTTCTTTTCCAAATATAATTCCAGTTAAATGTAACTTTTAATAACCATTAATCATTTGGTTATTTCATTTCATTATTAAAAAATTGAATATCTAGCTATAGGAATTTTTACATTATTTTAAAATAAGTAATTATAAATGAAAAAAAGCAAAATTTGAACAAATCGGTGGAATAGTTTTGTATAAATAATTTTAGAATATAGTCACTTTTTTTCTAATAACTGACTATAAAATATGAATAAATTTCGAAATACAAATGTTTTTAAAGTGTCAATTAACATTTTTCTGCTATAAGTTTTCAATTGTAAAAAAATTCACTTTATTTGAACAAACTCTTTAACCTTTGATAAGTTACTCTATTTACAAATCAGCCGAG
This sequence comes from Parasteatoda lunata, assembly GCA_949128135.1. Taxonomy (NCBI): domain Eukaryota; kingdom Metazoa; phylum Arthropoda; class Arachnida; order Araneae; family Theridiidae; genus Parasteatoda; species Parasteatoda lunata. The sequence continues at coordinate 25,239,016 of OX421971.1, forward strand.
ATAAATAATTTTATTTTTCCTGTATCGCATTATTGTTAAAAATCGATAGTTTCATTTTTTCTTTGCCTTTGTATTAAATAAATTTAAAACTAAACGAAAAAACTTCCCCGGTGTACCTATTTATTCGATATTGTATTTACAAACAGCAAATCATTAGTTTTTTTTCTCACAGCATTCGTAAATTCTTGCTCTCTGTTACAAATAAATCAATGTTATAACGCAATACCTCTTTCAAGACATGCGTGAGAATAGACTAATGATTCGATTTACTATTTCACGAACATATTTATGCAAAGCGAATTGATTGCTAGACTAATCGTTGCAATTGCTATTCATATTTACACTACAAAATCATGAAAAAAATACATTATCCACTTTAGATTTAAAAATGCAGATGGAAACAATCGACTTCTACCGATTTTATTTATAATTCTCATTCTCGTTTGTTTTCAACTTTTTTCTTCTTTCTTATCTCTCACCTAGTTCGTAAATGTAGATCGTATTTACTTTCATAACGATTTTTAAACGGATAGTTGAAAAATGATTCGTAATTGAGAAAGCGTGCGGTATAAATAGAAACTTTTATTGTTCGAAACGAAATTTTCGTTCTTGTATAGAATAGTTTTTGAAATAAGAAAAATAAATAAAACCATGGCGAATGCGAGCAAAAAGATGTAAAACGCGAATTAATGTAAATTACCATACCTTGTTTATTAAAGTGCTAATTGGATATCAATAAATTATTACTTCTATTATTCAAATATTATGTTTTGGTAAAATAACATGTCTGGAGACATATTTCGTAGCAAATTATTTTACAGGAACAGTTTGTAATTGTCACTTTTAACGCTGATGAAGACAGAGATTGAAGAATAAACAACGCTTAAGATTCCAAATCAGTTGATTTGAAATCTTCATTTTTGCATTTCAGACGATAATTGTTTCATACATTTTCATTGAACAGGAAAATGATCATTAAGAAGCAAAGAATTTCCAGAAATTTTCGGTTGCCATTAACCAAAAATTATTAAAAATTCTTACAATATTCACCTGTAATTAATCTATTTATCCCTAAAGATATGTTCAATTGTAATAGGCTGTTCAGAATGTTATTTGTTTTTCCCTAACGGAGGATTTAATTGTATTTTTACAGTAATTTATACAGAAAACTTAATTGTATTTTTTCACCGCCAACTTCACATTTAAGCCACATAATCATTAAATATTTAGACCACTAATATTTAAATGTTTGCTTGCAATAATGTTCGATCGATTATATGCAGTAGTTTTTGATTTTCGCTTTTCAAATATGGAAAGTAAAAAACAGCATTTTCGGCATATTTTGCTTTTTTACTGTAAAATTAAAATGCTGTTCTAGCAACAACAAAAAATGCTGATGAAAAAAATTATAAAAAGATTTTTGATTTCACATTTAAGTCGCATAATTTTTAGATATTTGCACCAATTATATATCAATGTTTGCTTGTGATAAAGTTTGATTGATTCTAAGTAGTAGTTTTTGGTTTTCGCCTTTCAAATATTGGAAAGTGAAAAACAGCATTTTCGGCATATTTTAGTTTTTTTATTGCTAGGTTAAAATGCTGTTCTAGCAACAAAAAAAAATGTTCGCTGTGAAGTAGAAGATGTATTGACGAAGCGAGCAATAGTCTTAAATTTATATTTTATCCTAATAGAATTAGGAACTAAATATGAATTATAATAAAAAAATTGAAGGATCTTTAATTTGAATAATTTTTATATATAATCTAATATTAAATTTTTATGATGTTTGTTTGTAGTCAAGAAAAACAATATTATGCGGCTCAACTACCGCTTAGCATATAATGTAAAAAGAGTAAATAAAACATTGAGATAATTATAATTTACTTACATATGTTCTTTACTAGTCCTTTTTTTTAAAGTAATAAAGTAAAAAAAAAAATTGCAAATAATTCTGTATTATTCTCGATTAAAATTTTAATTTCTTTATCCATTTATATGAGTAGAACTACATGCTTTAGTTGCATTAAATAATTTATGATTGAAATTTATATTTTTTTATTTTCTCTAATTGTGTTATCACTTACAAAAATTCCTAGATTTATGTTTACTACACAACTTTAAAAGGTTTTCCGCAAAAGAAGCATGTTCAACAAACCAATATACCCTGAAATGTTAAAGAACACATTTTTCAAAACAATCAACGATTGCTAATTGCAAAGCTTTCCATTCTAACCAATTTAGATATTCTGTGCTTTGAAATTTATTAGTTAAACTTCAGATAAAACATTGAATTTTCAACAGAATTTCCTTTGTTCTTCGGAAAATGTCAGGAATGATTGAAATCAGTAGAAAAAAATAAATAACGAAAAAGGTGATGTGAATCGGAATATCTGTTCTTTAACTAGAACTATGAAGACTTCACAGGAGAAAAATCTCAAAATCTGTGCCATTAAACAAAGTTTTCCAGTGAAAATTCCGGGTTCCCTACTACTAGCTAACTACCTTTCTGGGCTACAAAACTTATTTTATAGCTATAGCTTAAACTATGGAAATCTTATTTAGTCATAAATACGTGTCGTAAATTTAAAAAAAAATCCTTATCGAATTCAATTTATAACTAATACGTACACGCTACAAAACAGTACATTTAGCACTAACTACTTAGGTTACATTTTGATATTTTACTGGTAGTTTGTTTTCCGCTTTTTTTTTCGAGCTCACACCTTTGACAAATGCTTGAAAATAATAAAAAAAGGGAGAAGAGTTGTTCCATTCTTTTCATTATTAGAATTGCACTTGCCTGTTTTTATTATCTACTAGTTAGTTTATTTTTAATTCATTCGAATTTTTTTTTTCAATTTTTAACTAATCATGCAAGCTACAAAACAATACATTTAGCACTAACTACGTAGGTTACATTTTTATATTTTACAAGTAGTTTGTTTTCCGCTTTTTTTCAGCTCACACAATTAACAAATGCTAGAAAATAATAAAAAAAAGAAAGAAGAGTTGTTCCATTCTTTTCTTTCTTAGAATCGCACTTGCCTGTTTTTATTATCTACTACAGTGTTTCCAAAACTTATGACTTTCGTGTACCCTTTCTAAATTTTTCGTAACGCTGTGTACCACTAATAAAAAAATGAATGCATTTTTTAATATAAAAAAAAAATGAATGTATTTTTTACTATAAAAAAATTGCACAAAAGTTAAAAATCACAACTGACTGTTGACACCACTAATTATTAACCGTTAACACTGCAAAAAATAGGCAATAGAAAAATACGAAATCGTAAATTTTCATGGCTAGCTTTATTTTTAAATAAAATTTCTTGAAATTTTCGTTTGTTGCCAGATATTTCGCATAAGAACGCGTACCCCCGCTAAACCGTTCCCGTACCCCTGGGGGTACGCGTACCACACTTTGGGAAACACTGATCTACTAGATAGTTTATTTTTAATTCATTCGAAAAAAATTTCAATTTTTAACTTATCATGTACGCTACAAAACAATACATTTAGCACTAACTACTTAGGTTACATTTTAATATTTTACTGGTAGTTTGTTTTCCGTGTTTTGTTTTTTTTTTCTTCAGCTCACACTATTGACAAATGCTAGAAAATTATAAAAAAAGGGAAGAAAAAAAAAAAAAGAAATCTGCTTTAGAGTTGTTTTATTCTGTTCTTTCTTAGAATCGCACTTTTCTGCTTTTATTATCTACTAGTTAGTTTATTTTTTAATTCATTCGAAAAAAAATTAAGAAGAGATAAAATATGCTCCCAATTTGTAGAATTTCCAGAAAATATTAGATTCTAGAAATTCATGAAACAGGAAATGTTGTTTAAATATAACTGTAATTACCTTTCTAAGAAGTATATAAATGTATAAGAGTACCATATAAGAAAAAAGTTTCATAAGTAGGAAAGACTATAAAAAAATAAATAAATAAAAAATCCTCCAAACCCCCTTTTCACCGGCTTTTAAATTTTGTCTAGCGCTCATTAATGTAAGTGGTCGCTCATAGCAGACGATTATTATTTCTATTTACTGCTTGTAACATTCATGTTTTCTCGCCATTTTTGTAATCCCTTTCTTTTTGTTTTCTCTTAAATGGAGGAATTTCTCATTATCTAAATAATACTTTTTCATCCCTTCTGTTCCCTATGTTTTCTTCTTTACCCTACGTTTTTTCCCCTGCTTCTATTGTAAAAAAATAATAAAAAAATAAATAAATTAAAAAGAAATTCAACGCTTTTTTATAATTATCGTTTGCTTTATTTAGGCGAGAATTTTTTTTTTTTTTTTGTTGCTCTTGTTTTAAGCTTCGAATGAAATTTCGGCAAGTCTTGTTACTCTACTTTTAATTTAACCTTGTGTAACAGAAACAGAGTATAGAATTTTGCTCGTTTATTATGTTATCGCTTGTTTTTGGAATATTCCATCAAATTCCTTTTTCGCTAATTGTGTTGATAAAATCTTCAGAAAATAACTTGCGTCCAATCATAAGGAATCCGTACGCTTCTGATAACTTAACAATAGTTGATGTAAATTCCGAACATTCCAAATATTAAGCAACTTCTTTAGCTTGATTTCAAGGTTTTGTTTCGGTTTTTTCAATTTCGATTAGGTTTTTCAAATAATTTTTATTCTTAATGTTAGCTTGATTCGAAAACTTTATTTATTGTTTGCCATTTATTTATTTTTATTGCTGTTTATTTGTCTTTTTCTGCTTGGTATTTTGTTTTTCCTTTTACAGTAAACAAATTTGGACGATTTAAAAAAATTTCTTTTTTGTTAAGATATGTTTTAAATACACGTAAATAAACTTGCGTTCCGTTTACAAAAATGTATTATTATAATTTCATTTAAATGAATTGTAGAGTTATACTTCTAAATATTTTAAGATCAAAAATTTTATTCGGAAAATACGCGTGTATTTTGGTGTACTGCTTCGCGCTTAGGTCACGATTACAATTTTGTAAGCCAATTATTTTGTTTCATGATTCCGAAGACAAAGTCCTAAACATCTTGAATTAGAACCGTCTAAAGATCTCTTCAGTCAACTCGCAGCAAGTCAAATATTTACAAAGATCTAACTGTCATCAGTTTAAATATACCAAAAAGTCTTACTCTCACGAGTCCAAGCAAACATTCATTTCATTCGAACTCATATCAGCTTAAACATTCAAAAGGAGATCTGATTTACACCCTCATCTCATTTGTGGGGATGAGTAGTTCTCGACCATGTCAACCTTCATCTATGAAAAGGTTCCCCGACATAGTCGAGTTAACATGTCTGATATACTAGTGAACTGTAATTGTAATTTTGTAGTGAGAGATACCCTACAGTACTCCCCCACCAGAATTATATCTGTGATAGAATTCGATGAATGGATATCACTAGTTGATTCATTGCTGTCTTGTGTGAAGCCGGGAGAGCTATATTAAGATCACCGTACTCTTTGAGTGCTGAATGTGAGAGGTGTAATAACTTCACGATCGTAGTCGCTCCTGTGTTGCCGTTAGCAGTCGAGTGTATGCAAACTAGAGATGTCCAATATTTTCTGGAACAGGTATTTGGAACCTGTTATTTAACCATACCTGTTATAAAAATAACAGGTTACTTCCAAAAGCCTGTTCCAAAATACTAGGCAAAAATTTTAATTCAATTATCTAGGGAAAAGTTTATTTTTCTACTTTTTTTAAAATGTTAAACTGTTTTTTTTTTTTTTTTTCTGGCAATCTTTGTACAGTTTATAATAAGAAAAAAAAATCACGTTTTATTTATTATTACAGGGCCGTAGCCAGACATTGCGAGGGTCTATACAAGTTTTGTATTTCTAGTATTATAATTTTTTTAGAACTGTTTTAAATCTAATGATTTAACAAGTAACTTTGCTAAAATCAAATGAATTATTCTAAAAATGTTTATATATAGCTTATTTTCTCTAGTTCAATAGTTAATATTTCTATATAGGTAATTATTTATTTATTTTTTCTTTCATATTGCGTGGTGTCACTAGAACTGCATTTGAAAACCATGTCTAGGCAGTCTTGTATAGGTTTGGAAAAAAATTCTACGATAATATTTATAACAAATACCGCCTATGAAACGTGAGCCACTCTATGAAATTAATTTTAAATAATTATTTATTATTGTTTGTTATTTATAATAAGAAGAAAACTAAAATTTAAGCTGTGTAAATTTTACGTCATTTTAACTGTGTAATTTTAAAATACAAAATTTGAACATTATTGATCAAATTGTTTCTAAATTAAAAAATTTCAAAAAGACATACATGACTTCATTCGAATTTTGCATTGTGTCATTTAAAATTACATAGTTTAAAATGATACATGAGTTAATGTGGATCGGCATTCAAAATTGTTTCAACCATTATTAAACAAATTAGTATAAATTAAGAAATAATTTCAAAAAGATTACATTGTATTTCTCTAAGTTAAAAAATTTTTATAATAATGAATAAAATTTTTTTAATTCGTATAATTTTTTTTTTTTTTTTTTTTTTTGCATGGAATATACGTAAAAAGTAAAATTAACAAGCCTAAATAGAATTAAAAGGAAAAACAAATAACCCTAATTCATCGAACAAACGATCGGTTTAGTCAAAGAATGTGTCTTATTTTAGATAGCACTTGAAACGTGAAAATCCGATCAATAGAACAAATTTTTTTTCAAAAGTCTTTTATCCCCCTCCCTGTAAGTGTAAACATGATATTTCTAAACTTAAAAGCAATTTATAGACTTTAAAAAACTGTTTACTTGTATCATCAAGAATTAAAAACTTCTCGCGTGAGTAGCATACATTGTAGTTCATTTATGTCCCACTAGAACTGCCCAATGGGCTATTGGCGACTGTTTGGGAAGCATCCCTGAGGATTATCCGAAGACATGCCATCACAATTTTGATCCTCTGCAGATGGGATGGCACCCCCGCTTCGGTAGCCCGACGAACTGCACGCGAATTCGAGCACTTTACGGTAGAACAGTTTAACGAGGACCCATACCGCAAACCCTCGGTCCCTACGCAGACTGATCCAAGTGGTCACCCACCCGCACAGTGACGGCAGCCAGTGATGCTTGACTTCGGTGATCTGATGGGAACAGTGTCTTAACAATCAGTCCACTGCGGGACGTGAGTAGCATATGATAAGTTTTGTAACGTATATTAGAAATCATGGTAAGTCTTAATTTCTGTGTTTTCATAGTCTAAAAAATAAAAGAGCTGTAATAGAAGTCATAAAATTTAGTTCCAATAAAACTAAATGTCGTTCTATAAACTTACATTTAAATATTAATTCCAATCGTAAATTAATAATAGTACTTAAATTTCGCTTCGTTAAAATTATTTTGCGTTCGAAGTAAATCATTAAATGCCTTTTTTTTTATTTCACTAAGAAAATGATTATTCTGCACTTATATTGTTAAAATACATTAGTGTCTTAAATTTCTTAATAAGAAATAGCCTTTCTAAAGTTTAAATAAAAAAAAATTAAAATTATTGATAGTCCACTGCTAGCCCCCCCTTTGTGATTCTATTTCTGTGTCTTATTAACTTCTGTCCTGTTATTAACAAAACTACCACCTAATATTTTAAACATGCTATATCGGAACAGCCTGTTATTTTTATCACAGGCTAGTATTTTGGAACAGGCGATATTTTTTCACAGCTAGTATTTTGGAACAGGCGATATTTTGTCACAGGCTAGTATTTTGGAACAGGCGATATTTTTTCACAGCTAGTATTTTGGAACAGGTGATATTTTGTCACAGCCTAGTATTTTGGAACAGGCGATATTTTTTCACAGCTAGTATTTTGGAACAGGCGATATTTTTTCACAGCTAGTATTTTGGAACAGATGGTATTTTGTCACAGCCTAGTATTTTGGAACAGGTGAAGCAGGTTAGTATTTTTGAACAAATTTGTATTTAGGAATAGGCAATGATGCTCGGCCATATGGAGGGGGGGGGGCAGGTTGCTTCTAATTACACTTTCTTGTTTTAATTTTTTTTTCTGTGATGCAAATAGTATAAGCATTTAAATATTTTTCCTAATTTTGATATTGATACATATTTCCTACATGTAAGACAGAAAAAAAATTCACAAAAATTTCCTACAAAATACATTCTTACTCTCTCTCTGTCGCATTTTTTTCTTTCTTTTTTTAAAGTAATAACTATTTAAACTTTTTATTCCCTTATAAGAAAGGGGTGTTAAAATTGTTAAAACTATATTTAATATGCGAATTCAAGCTATATTTAAACACTTTATTTTCGTTGTATGCAAGCTATATTATTGTGGTGTAACTACCACTATAAATATTGAATACTAATTTCCTAGTATATAATATATGTTAACTTGTTCCTATTTTTTTTTTATGTGGTGCCATTTGTTAGATGGATGTTGACGGAGTCGATTTATATATCACCTCAATATCAAACACTTTAATTTTTCTCCCTATCTGTATTCTTTTTTACTTAGTCTACTTTAAAATGCTGAACTTATGACGAAGCATGAAGGGGTTGTACAATAGTACAGAGAAGATGAAGGGCAGTAGAATAATATGAAAATATAAATATTTTTTTTTTCATGAAAAAAGAGAAACAATTCTTAACTTTCAGCCAAAGGAAGCATAAAGTTGTCGATTATGGACTCTTAAGACTAATTACATTGCTATTATTTTTATTAGGAAACTATTAAATAGATGTTTTGCTTGAACAAAATATTTTATGAAAGAGATTTAATAGTGAAGTTTAGTAATAAAGTTTTAGTTTTCATTAAATTTATGTATTTTATACATTTAATGAAAAATTCAGAATATTATTTTTGAAATAGTGAATTGCTCACTATAGTGTAACTACGGCCTGCATTTACATAAAAATGCTCCAATTTCCCCCCCTCTTTTTTCCGACTACTGTATTTACTGCATTAATTACAATCGTCTTTTGGGGGACATCTAATCAAGTAGTTTACTTCGAGAATCCAGGCACCTCTTTACGCCATTGGCCCCCTAATATAACTTTCGGTTCCTTTTTCGACCATGACCTTCAAGGTTACGAATCGACTCTCTCAATATCTTTACATGAAGGCGTGTCCTTAATTTCCCTCAGTTATTTGTTGTAGTAATTCAATCAATGTTCTAGTGAAGAGTGATTTGTCATTGTGTTGAATTTCGTCCACTCGCCTAAAAATAGATGTCTCTCTGCCATTGCCTATTATTTTGTTGCTTAAAAGATTTATTTATTTTGAATATTTGAAGAAAATAAATAAATATTTTTAAATGATAATATTCTGCAGGAAAGGAAAAAATCTATTACAGTTAATTTGGCGAATTTCTTTTTTTTATTGTTTTGAATTTTCCTTTGACATTAAAATTATCATTAAGGCTGCTTAGTATGTGATATTATGAAATTAATGTGCCAATTGTTTTGAAAGAAAAATATTATTTAAATAATCCAAGAAAAGTTCGGAATTGTAAAAAAGGCTTGTTTCTTTAAAAATTATGCTAAATTCGTATACTGATGTTTATTTTGAATATGCTCTATTTATAATGCTCTATTTATAATTAATTTGCTAAATATTTTAGCTGGTGCAAATTGATAAAGCTCAATCAATTAAATTTTTGTTTAAATATTTTTTTTGTTTAAAACTATAACGTGATGTTATTCGAACTATTTAAAAAGTTGCGAAGAGGTTGCAATGCATGCAGTTAGACTATTATTTTTTTATTTTTGTCAAATGAAAAAAATATTGGTTATTCTGCCACATATACAGAATATAATGTGCAACTCCTACATTGTTTTGATTTAAAAATAATAATACACTATATGTTGTATTTTAAATTCAGAGATCAATTTTTTTTTTTTTTTGAAATTTCTAATTTATCTCAATATTTATGAAGTTCCATTTTCCCCCTCTTGTAGAAATGAAAAGATTCTGGTTATATCGTCAAACAGAATGTAATAGGGAATTCCTAAATTCTTTTTACTTAGATTTAGAAACAATGTACATTGTAATATTCAAAACTTTTTTAATTCTTTAAGCTTTCTAAATTATTTTATGCTTGTTAAAAAGAGGCAAATTTTTTTAAAGAATTTTTTCTGCGTCACTCATTTCTCCTAAAAGTGCATTAAAAAGAACTATATTTTGTAACAAAAATTATTGTTTCTATTATTATTTATTATATTTGATTACACTAACAAATATGCTTTTGAAGTGTTTTCAACCATTTTGAACTACCCAAAATCACAAAAAAAAAAATATGTATATATAAAAAAAAGACGAAATATAGTTTTTTCACCGAGCCTAAACAATAGAGAATAAAACATAAATTTATATGTAACTGCTTTCTTTTAGTTTAAAAAAATAAATAGAAAAAAAAAAACTTCGCGATATTTTCTTACTCTTAGAAAGAAAAAATACTTTTCCTAACAATTTTGTCAAATTAATAGAAAAAATATGTATCTGCTACAAAAATACTTGCCATTCTAAGTTATCTTTCAAATATAAAAAAGTGGACTTTTTTCCTTAGACCTGTTATTTTGGAACAGGTATTTGGAACAGGTATTTTTTTGTATTGTAACAGCTGGAACCCGTTATTTGAAAATACCTGTTATTGCCCATCACTAATGCAAACCGACGTTGTGCGTGATCGAGACGAGACTGAGTAGCAACGGTGTGAGGAGGTGGATAATGTTGCAGTCACAAGTAGCAAGTCAACTCTCCAATGTGGACCATCCATCGAAGTAGGCGTTTCTAGATCGAAGTGGGCGTTACTGTCAACGTAGGCGTGTTCACATCACGTCTGAAGGTCATCAAAGTGGGGCTAGTAGCTAACGACAATGTCAGCCTTCATCTATGAAAAGGTACCCCGACATAGAGTCAAGTTAACATGTCTTATATACTAGTGAACTGTAATTGTAATTACGTAGTGGTGGATACGCTAAACATTCAGACGAGTCCAAAACGTTCAATCAGTTCAAATATTCAATAGGATCTAACTTTTTTATCTGTCGTAACATTCAAAAGAGTTCATACTCTTATTAGTTACAAGAAGTCTAGTCAAAACACTCAAAAATAATATGAAAAAAACTGGAGAAAAAAAAACAGACTACCTGAGACAATAAACTTGTCTTTGTGCTGGTATTTTGAATGAAAATAACTCGTATTTACGTCGTTGGCCGAAAGAAACTATTCAAAATTTTATGGCCACGAATGTGTCAACTACATTAGAAAATAAATTTTATATTACAATTGTGCTCAATGCGAGCCGAAAGAAAAATATAAATATGTCACACATGAAAAAAAGCTATTGGAGTAAAACGCCAGAAAAAGATTAACTAACATAACATAGAAATGGCTTCATTCATTTAACATTTAATTAATTAATGAAGATATTTCTCAAAGAACATTCTAAGTGACATTTTTAAACAAATTGAGATTTCCTGTGGGAAGGATCTTATTTAAAGAAAAGAAAATTTTTATTTAAAGAAAAGAAAATTGTAGAAAATTTTTCTATTTTGCCAGATCCGATTATCTCTATGGATGAAGGTAGGCAGGTACTTTATTTAAGTCGCGCTAGAGCTGCATAATGGGCTATTGGCGACCGCCTGGGAAACATCCCTGAGGATGATCCGAAGACATGCCATCGCAATTTTGATCCTCTGCCGAGGAAATGATGTCTCCCCTGTTATAGTAGTCCGACGACCTAAGCGAAGTCGACCACTCTACGGTAGAGCAGTTTACGGTACAGAGGACCGATACCGCGCACTCTCTGTCCCTACGCATGCTGATCAAAGTGGTTACCCACCCACTAATTGACCGTAGTTAGTGATGCTTGACTTCGCTGTTCCACTGGGAATCGTATTTTAACGATCAGTCAGTCCACTGCGGGACCTATGGATGAAGGTACTAAGTGACATTGTTTGAGTGCTTTAAGAGTGGAAAATTGTTTCAAGTGCACTTAGAAACCAATAGTTGACGACAAAAGTAAAAAGCATCTCTTTTGGGAGCATGTTGAAACGGTAATAATGAAAGTGCTATGGCGCTAACAATCTAAACGAGGATTAAGGTTTTATAGGTTTTGCTTATTGGGAGAAATAAAAGCAAAGTATAAAGTTTATTTTCCCTTTTTATTGTATAAACAAAGGAATTTGATTTATTTAAAAAAAAATTAAACGTGGAACATTCATCCGCTAAATTAGTCAAAAAGTAAAAATGTACTCATTTCTAACAATCATAATACTCATCATTGTTAAATTAGTAGGTACTAAATAGTAGGTAGATTAGTAATTTTCTAACTAATATTTTAAGAATATTTGATGAAGATTTAGAAATGAATATACTTTTGCTATTTTGACACCCATTAATAAATGTATCATATAATTCTCTGACTGTCAACTTTTATTCATACAAATTTATCATCCTCAAATAATTACATAGCCTCCTCTCTTTAACACACACATTTATTCCAGAAAAATTGGATTCACCCCTTCATCCTAAAATATTAGGAATAAGAGGTAAAAAAAAAGGAGAATTTTTTGTCCCTTCCCCTCGGCGCTCAGAAGAAACGATGGAAAAGGCGGAAATAAGTTTAGCGCCGCTGGATCGTTAACGACTTCCGGTTTCCCTTTTCAAATCTCCTGCGATCAACACACGAAAGCAGATTCTGGTTGGTTTCCTCTGGCATTAGGGAATGTTTTCAGAAAATATTCCTTGATCAACTCCTCTTTACCCCAACCTCCTAAATATATTCCCCCCCCCCCACACACACAAGATACATAAGCAGCAAAGTGCATACGATATTTTGCTTAAGCTCGAAATTGGATTATCAGTTATCTTTTTTTCTTCCTTTAAGAAAAAAATGCAGTTAATGAAATGATTAGAGTAAACATATTATTCACTTTATGTTCTTTAAAACAATCAACCCACGCTCGATTCACTGATAATGTTAAATTAATTGTTCATTTCAAAGGGAAAAGGGAAAAAATAAATAAAATAAATATACAAATATCAGTAAAAAAAAATAATTTAAAAAAAACTATGATCGCTTTTTTACGATCACTGATTACCCATTGGTCAAATGCTATTTTTTTTCTGATTTGATTCCGATAAACGCCTCAACATTTCAAATCTTGGGTTGCAGAAACTGTCTCAATTGAAGTTTGTCTTCAGATGGGTTTTCAAATCCTGGCTATATACGTGTTTCACGACGTCACCTTCCTTCTTCAGTATTCAATATTTATATTAAAATCACCGTCAAGACAGTAATTGTGAGTTAATAATAAAAAGAATATAAAAATACTTTAAATTATTATTACGTAAATACATTAAGAATGACTGCTGACGAAAATAAAAGAAAAAAAGAATTCTAAAAAAAAATGATCAAACAGCAGCGGTCGCCATAGCAACGCATGCAATGACGACGCATGCGCACTGTTTACTACTACTCTTGAACACAGTTGAAAAGTGTGATGACGTGCAAATAAGATGCGCACGAAATGAAACCCAAAACACGACCCACTTCGCCAGTGGGTTAAATGAATGATTGAGAAAAATTTAAACAATTGAATTCATTCTCAAATACGCGTGGGGAGGACTTCGAGTAACATAGTGATAAGCAACAACTTTTCCAAAGGAGGCATTTTTTGCGCCAAGCTGTTCTTCTGTATCAAGATATTAAATTTACATGTTCGACCTCCATAAATGATGTCACACATTTTTTCAATATTTTTAGCCCCTTCTTTCCCCTTGTCGCAATGTGTCACACTTTACCATATTGTATAGTCCTTTTCACTTGTCACACTGTGTTGTTTAAATATATATGCCAGCAGTTTAGAAAACAAGCATATGATACCGACCATATTTCTAACTTTATTTTTAGACTATGTCTTTTTTTTATGAATGTAAACATAAAAATATTTCACTTGTCACACTATATGTACAAATATATATTCCACCTGTTCAGCATTAAACATATGTTACCGATCATAATTCAAACTTTATTTTTAGACTATGTTTTTTATGTTTTCATTTTTTTTTATTTTATTTTTTTAAATGTAAGCATAATGATATCCATAAACGGGCACTTACTTTGATATAAATATATAAAAGTATTTAGTCAGCTGATTTGAAATATTTTTTATTTTAACAAAATGTGGAATGTCACACTTGTTGTTGCTCCCTCCGGGGTGGCTCTTTCCTGAAATTTTCAGTGATTAACAGATAAAATTACAGACATATTGCATTTCCTACATGAAAATTGCGTTTTTTTTACCAGGTGAATTTGAAAATTAGGCGGGACGAAGGGTAAGCAAATCGGCTAAAAAACGGAAAATATAATAAAATTGAATGTTAAATAATATTTATCCTTGGATCGTTCAATAAGCTGAAATGAGTAACCTTTTTTTTTCTTCCTTTTCTCCAGACGTGGATACACGTACCTAGGTTTGCAAAACCCTTAACCGTATAGTCCACGTCTGGCTACCAGTCCAGCTCCCCACAACCCCGGTAGTGAGCCTGATCAGCGGGTATTTATTAAAATAAAATTGCATAATACATAGTAGCTTGCTTTAGATAATTTTTACAATAAAATTTAGGATATAACATTGAAAAGTCTTGCAGATGACAGAAATGAGTAACCGCTATACATCAACTTTATCTTTAATGGCATTTCACTAACGTTTTTTATTTTATAACCGTCGTTGAACAGCTGACCTAATTTTATGGGCTTACGATTACTAATGGTCAACTCCTTAGCCTTGTAATTTTGAACCCAATCCAGAAGACAAGGGAACTCCTGGATCGAGCATTAGGAGAAATTTGCCTTCGTGGAGGACTTCTTGATGGAGCTAACCCACATTTGCGTTACATGGAGAGGAAGACCACGAGAACCTCTCACGGTTAGCCTGACGGCAAGGGGACTCTAACCCATGATCCATCTACCACTAAGGATATTTCACGTCAGAACTGTAGTCGGTGCAAGCCGGATGCGGAATTCGTATCGACCGGGATTCGAACCCGGTTCGCCTCATTGAAAGGCGAATGCTCTATCCCCTGAGTCATCGCGGCTCTTCACTAACGTTTGCAGCTACCTCAGATATCCTCTGCTAATTCGATGGACTCATTTATACATGTCGTAATCTATACAAGGCATGTCAAGGAGGCATGGCTCACAACGGCCAAGCCATCTATTCCGAATGCAATTTTCAGGTAGTTTTGATTTTTGCATTTTGATTCTATAGTGTCTTGCGAAATTCGTTTTTTTTTGTTGTAAGTTCTTCCATTTGTAATCAATAAAAACTAAATATAATAACTACGAATGGAGCTACAGAAGCGAAGAACTACTTTTATCTGAATAATAGTATTGTTGCTTCTCATCTCCCTCGTGTAAAGAAGCCTACTATACCAGGTACAAAATACCCTGTGTCTTCTTATATTTGAGCACTCGGAACACGTCTACTTTTATGACAGTGCATATGCATTTTTTTAAAAGGAAATCGAGCTTTTATAACATCAAGTATATTTTTCCGCTTTAGTTTCTTGAGATTATTCATTTAAATAATTTTAATATACAAATACAATATACAAAGAACTTTTTATGATTATTAATAATTCTTCTTTTGAAATAAAGCTGAACGTATATTAAAATAAAATCATTAAAAGAAACAAACATCTTTTTATCCATAGCAGAATCTAAGTACAATAGCATTTTAAAGTAATTTCAAGACATAACTGTTCGAAAACAGATTCATCCCAACAATTCCATATTCGAAATGTACATTTTTTTTTTTATTATTCTTTATCAAGAAAACACTCTCAATTGTTACGCTCAGAGTATTTGTTTTCGAACATTTTTTTTCCTTGTTCTCTTTTGTCGATAAAGAATAAGAGATGGCGGAAGGAAGATGGGTGCAGATTATTGGGAAACGAAGCTGATAATTCCATTAGTGTTCCACATACATTCCCAGAACGTTCTATCGAACTGATGACGAGGGAGGTCTTTCACACATCACAGTTCGACCCTTTACTAAAGCACATCGAATACCTCTCAACTTGTTTGCGCCACAGAGACTTGAGATTTAGTAATAATAACAACAACAACAAAGCTGCTGAAGAAATCTTATGATATCTCTTTCGAAAGATAGGCAAGAAGATAAGAATTGCCTGCTCTACTTATCAAAATAGAACATTTTTTTTTCTTTTTTGAATTTTCTTCATTTTCAGGATTTTCTGGTAGAGTGATATTGTTGAATAAAAATGTTAACACCTTAAATATATATATACATATATATATATATATATACATATATATATACATACATATATATATATACATATATATATATACATATATATATATACATATATATATATACATATATATATATACATATATATATATACATATATATATATACATATATATATATACATATATATATATACATATATATATATATATATACATATATATATATATATATATACATATATATATATATACATATATATATATATATATACATATATATATATATACATATATATATATATATACATATATATATATATACATATATATATATATACATATATATATATATACATATATATATATATATATACATATATATATATATATATACATATATATATATATACATATATATATATATATACATATATATATATATATAAACATATATATATATATATATGTTTCCTTTTGTTTCACTCATATTATTTGCTTTCTATTATTTTTTTTCTAAATCTTTATATTAACGTAGCAATTTATGTTTTGTATATTAATGTATTATTAACGTTATAAATTTAATACCTTGTTCAAGAAAAATCAAATTTTCTGCCCGAACACTAATATTCATTAGTTTTTCTTTTGCACCTTTCCTTGATGCCTGGGGGTTTTGTAGAATATCTATTCAAATCCTTAAAGTTCACTTAATATCTGAAATCTCTGACTTCTTTATCTGTTTGACTTTCGCAAGTTTCTCTAGAATTCAATTGAAACCAAAACTAAGGTAACTCGCTTCAAATGTCTGCAAGCAGTTTATTTGTAAAAATTGACGGTATTTCTGAACTTACAGTAACCTGTCTAAAGATATATACAAAGGTCTGAAGGTGAATAAAACTTAAAGCGCATAAAGTATTCAAAGCTTAACAAAGTTGCTTTTAATGCATTGACAAGACTTGCGGCGCATTCTTTTGATACTGGCAACACCATTTGCAACATTTAATCATACAAACTATACACAGATATTAACTTTTAATTAAAATTTATTTTTGAATTATATTCTTACAGTTTAGGTTGTGTTGCCCACAATTTGATTTTTTGTGAATTATTGAAAAATTTATGATTATATTTTATTTTATAACTGTCGTTGAACAGCCGACCAAATTTTGAGTTAACGACTTTCGATGTTCAACTCCGTAAACCTTGTACTTTTGAACTCAATTGAGAAGACAAGGGTACTCCTGGATCAAATATTGGGAGATATTTGCCTTTGTGTCATTATATTTAAGTTAAAAATTAAAGAATTTTGATGAGCTTTTCGCGAAGGTAAAGAAAAATTAAAGTTAGCAAAATATAACGAATCACAACCAAAGAAGGCTAAGTGAAAACATGAAAACCTATTTTATTGTCAGTAACAATTGTAGGAGATAAAAGCTATTTTCAAACTTTGGTGACATAAGGCTTATATAGATAGGTACTAGCTTATGTGAAAAGTAAAAGTGCTCGGTGCGCAATAGCATTGATCACAAAATCATAGCGTTGGTAAAATCGTAAAGCCTAAAATCCCATACCTATAATAGGGAATACGATTCTTTGGTTTTAAATACGATTTCTAGAAATATCTTCAAGTTTCATCCTGCAATCAAACAGGTTTTATTTTTACTTATACCTCTTTTTTTCGAAGCTGATCACCGCATTTTTGTTACGATTTTGCTTCTTCATTGTTATATTATTTATGTCTTCTTTCTTTTTAGCTTCATTTTTCTAAAGATTCTAAAAATACGAATTAATAGCTTTGATTGCAAAATTTTCTATTATGCTTCATTCAAAACTTGTTATTAATATTAATTAATTTTTCGAATTTAAATCCAAAACTGTAGAAGATTAATGTAACACTACTAAAGCTTAAAAAGTATATGCAAAGTTATTGTAAATGTTCAGAAGAAAAATATTTTTTATTATTATTCTATAACCTAGTTGAAGCCTAGGCATAATTTTAAGCTTGATATCTTTTTTTTATGTTTATTAAATCTAAATTTGCTTTCTATTGACTTATTTATGAACTTAAAGACATTTTTAAAAATTCAATTTCTCATTTTTATTCAAATTTGCTAGTAATATTAAAAAAAAGCGAAATACTTAATGAAGCATTAATTATTTTTATGAGAGTTTTAATTCGGACGATTTCCTAAGTTCTTTAAAAGAGGGAAAAGTAAAGAACTAATAAAAGTAACACTAAAAGAGATAACTAGAACATATTATTTGGTTTCTTTTAAGAAAGATAAATAAATTTTTTTCTTCCAAGACATCGTGCTTTATCATCAGAATCATCGAGTTCTAAAATTATCAGTTATTTTCTTCTTTTCAAGCTTTTCACAGTTCGATCAGAATACCGCTTTTGTTATTTTACATTTTTTTTCTCTATTAGAGGTGATAAAATAGTCTTAAATTCTTTTCGCTACATCTTTTGTTGCAGACGATTTCCTAGTTTTTGTAAATCTAATTATACAAGAGGACTTTTTCGTACTGAAACTTTACTTAGTGGAAAATCCGTTCAGCAGAATTTTATTATTTCAAAACAATCGAACGTTTGTGAAAAGTTATTTTTTCTTGTCAGCTTTTAATTTTTTAAACGCATGTGCTTATAAAAGAATAATCACAAGAAACTGAAGCGAAAAGACACTGTGAAAAACTGCGTTTGTTTAAAAAAAAATATGAAGATAGTAATAAGGTTGGCATGTTTCGAGCTCTCATAACAGGCGCCCATTCTCAAATTGTCCCACATGCAAGAGGAAAGCAAAAGTTATTTGAAACAGTGAAAGTTTAGTTGACAAAATGAAAAAAAAAAAACGGATAAAAAGGTGAAAAAAATTAGAAAAACTGCGAGAGCCGAGAGTGAAACAGAAATCAAAAACGAATAAACAAAACTGAAAAAAGAAAACCTAAGTGACTGAGAAATTTACCGATTTTTCTATGTTTTTTTTTTTTTTTTTTACGTACATTCATTTTTAATTTGTGCTTCATTCTCGGATACCGCGAATTTTCCAGCTTTGTTTTTCACTTTTATTTTCTGTTTGTTCGTCGTGTATCGTTTTTGTTTCAAATTACTTTTGTTTTCTTCTTTCGTGTTTGGCAAGCCTTAAAAAAAGGCTAATATTTTTGAGTGCTCCAAACATATTACTACCTTCATATTTTTTTTTTTAAACAAATGAAGTTTTTATGTCATCACATCTATGTTTTGATCATTGCTAACCTATTCAAAATTTCTTGTGATATTTTATACATCAATATTATATAGCATGAATTTAATTGGTATGCGTATTTGCTTTATTTTATAACTTTAGAACTTAGAAAAATCTTCAACAAAAAGAGAGATACAAAGCAAATTAGTTACAAATTATGAAATTACATCAGATTTAAAAGGAAAGATTTTTATTGTTTCCGTTGAAATCTTTCTTAATAATTAGATTAAATTAAATAGCTTGAGTTCGTAAAGTTCGATGAATGATGCTGTTGTTGAATTACAGAGCTGTGTTTCATAATGTAAAGCACATTTGCACTAGATGTCCCATCTTTTCAGGGACGTACTTGGGGTTATATTGAGGACGAAATATTGAGGTATTTTATCCCAGTGGATCAAAATCATGTTTTAAAATAAATTATATATATATATATATATATATATATATATATATATATATATATATATATATATATATATATATTAGGGGATAGAGCGTTCACCGTCCAATGTAAAGTTCAAAATCCAGTTTCCAATACAGGGGATTCCAATTTTGACAGGGGCGTTTGGTCAAAGCCACTATGTGGAATTTCTTTTCATTCGGTGCAATATTTATTTCGTCTTAAAAGGAAAAGTTGATTTATGGGTTCATAATAAATTATTTAATTATTATTGTTTTCCAAGATAAGGTAATGGAAAATTATCTTTTTTTCGTTTCAAGCGAAATTTCGTATTGAACTTTTTTGTTTCAATGAGGTTTGAGTGTATAAATACTTGCAGTAATATAGCGACTAAGTAAAAATAATGTGTTTCATAGTCATTCTAGTTTTTTTAAATGTTGAGTTATTCTTTTAAATAATGGGCATTATAAGCCGTATTAATATTTAAGAATAAAACAAATTAAAAAATAACATCAAAATCTTAAAACTCACTACCAAATTAAATCAGATATAAAATAGCTGTTTCCCTTTTTTTTTTTTTTTTTTTTTTTTTAATCCCCATGACCGATAACATTCTAGTGATAGAATTTCATCGAAATGTTCGTCTATCATACTTTATACATATTTTTTCAGATAATAATAAAAAAAAACTTTTGTACCTGTATTTTATATTCAAAATTTTACATCTTAGTACAGCTTTCTCAAAAGAAAAAAAAAATTCTTTGTATTTAATTTAAATATTTTATTTTTAAAACTACATATCATTCTCTCAGGAAAGAAAAAAAAATTGTCACCTATAAGGCGCAACTCCAGAAAACTTTCCCTTTTTCTTACTATTCCTTAAAAAAATAGATGTGTTCGTGTTAAAACCGGATACGTAAAAAAGGGTAAAACGTGCTCTAAGCGAGATCATCCTGTAATTTGAGCCACTCGATTTCGTCCAATTCTTTCTTCCACAAAAAGTGGAAACAAGAACAGATATCAGTACTTTTTCTCACTTTGGGAATATCGGTTGGCCCTTTTATATTTCATTTTAGCCTCTCCAAACACGTACGCTTATAGCTTACTAGCAGTCTACTGCCACCCAAAGAATTTCTTTTTCTTTTAGTCACACAATCTTTCCGTTTTACTTTGCTACAACTAAGTCACTAAGGCGCAAAATACGATACTTTATGGGTGAATCTAAATTTACTCAGATGTTAATGGCGTTTTTATTATTCGGGTAAAACGTTTGGTATTTTCTAAGTGATTGAAAAAAATAAGTTTCTTACTTAAAACTGATTCGTTGTATTTATTTATTTTATTTATTTCTTATAACCGGTGTTCAACAACCGACCCGAAACCGGTTCGTTGTATTTTGCGACCGTGGTTGAAACGCTGACCTATTTTTGAGTTTACGACTACCAATGTTCAACTCCACTAGCCTTGTAATAATTCCAGGAGACAAGGGAACTTCTGGATTAAGTTTTGGAATAATTTTTTCTTTCATTGAGAACTTTTTTCTGGAGCTTATCCACATTTGCGTTACATAAAGGGGAAAATCACCTAAACCTCCCACGGTAAGCCAGACGGCAAGGGGACTTCAATCCATGATCTGTCTACCACTGAGGATATTTTATGCCAGCATTGTTGTGGGTGTGAGCCGGGTGCGGATTTCGTATCGACCAGCCATTACTGGGATTCAAACCCGGGTCATCTTATAAGTAGGTGTGTGCTCTATCCTTTGAGCCACCACGGCTCGGGCTCGTTTGCCTTTGTGAAGAATTTTTGATGGAACTAACCCCCATTTTAGTTACATGGAGAGGAAAACCACGAAAACTTTCCACGGTTAGCTTGACGGTAAGGGGGCTCTAACCCATAATCCGTCTACCACTGAGGAGAGGGTATTTTTACGTCAGCACTGTGGTTGGTGTGATCCGGGTGCGTTATTCGTATCGCTGGGATTCGAACTCGTTTCACCTCTTTAGAAGGCGATCGCTCTATTCCCTGAGCCACCATGGCTCATTCCTTATTTATTACGCACTTTCGTTGGAAAAAAAATTCGATCGGAGGGAGGGTGACTAGCAAACAGGTTTTTTTTTTAATCGCTGCTTGATATATTTAGTCGCCCTGTGGCTGGTGACGACTGTTTTCTTTGCCCTATATTTGACATGCCTCATAAAATGTAGTGAATTGAAAAAAATTAACTTAATAGAGTTCATTGAATTATATTTACTAGAGGGCTCCACCCCCTACTCGCTACCACTCGCCAACCCCCGATAATTGTTACGCAATTACATTTTTGTTCGCTTCTCGAACAAACTTAAAGTCGTTTTCCTGGAGATAAGCTGACAATATTTTTGCACCAATATCACACAGAGAGAATATGATAGGATTGAAAAATGTCAGAGGTGCTTATTATCAACATTATAAACTTATATAAGTCAATTTTAATATAAACAATATTACAAACTTATATAAAGCGAGGAAGCAATATTATTTAACACATTACTATAGGTCATTAGCCGGAGATTAATCCGTATTCGAAGCACACGTGGCAGAGCCTAACTCAAATCATCGTTGATCTTTTAGGATGCTGGACGCTCCCTATATGGTGCTTCATCCACCCCCAACCCAGTAATTTAAATTTTAAACTGAAAACACTTGAAACCTGATGGAAAAAAACTTTAAAATATGGCAAACAAATTAAAACATGTAACATTAATAAGTTGATGCTAAGTAATATTTCAAAAGCAAATACCATTGCAAGTAATTGCCCAATTAACTTCAATACTGTTAACTGACAAAATATTTTAATTTCAATCAGACAAAAAGCACATTATATAATAAAAACATATGTAACTGAAATTCGACAAATTATATTTAGCTATTCAATTTTTTTGTCACACTGAATATTAATAAAAAAACAAATATAAAATGAAATAATTATTATGTTATCTATGATCAATAAACATCTTTGTCAGAATTGTTATAAAAAAATGGGTAGACTATATTTGAGTGTGCCCCTTGATTCTCGCCAGGTTGTGATCGCCAAGCTGAACGAGGTGTAAATTTCAGCTTTATTTTTAAATGTTCAACAGTATATGTAATTTCAAAGGTCCGTTAGTTCCACGTTGGATACCGGCTGGTAAGGTTACTTTTGCTTATGGTCAAAAAGATCGAAGGTATGTGGGCAGTCATAAAAAGGGACTATAAAAAAAAAAAAATGTCACCGCCAGTCCGATACCACAGACGCCATTTTCGAATCGTATTTCGCCGAATTTATGTGGCGATGGAGCTACACAGATTCTTTTCATGATAAATTTAGACAGTATCTAACTACTATTAGAGAATTCCGTGCACCTAAATCCGAGGATATTCAAGCTTAATGAAGAAGTGAGGTTTTTTTTTTTTTCATTTCTTTCTGTGCTTACTCCATTAATTTTTGTTTCGATTCAAAATTCATTTTATTGGATTAATTAATTTTGCTTATATTGGGTTTATTACAATTTTATAAAGCTTTGGCCGCCATTCCTGTTACCACAGCGTTCAGCGCGAACAGGTATGGCGCCAAACATTAGTCGCCAATTCCGCCAAGGGGCACCCTCATGCAGGGGCGCCCATATGTTTGAATTTAGAGGGGGGCTCATGAAAGAAAACGACAAATAGCTTAATGAATTAAAAAATTAATGAAAGGAAATTTTATGAATTTAAATATTTTTAACTTAATTAGCTGAATAACTAATTATTTTAAATTAATTCCACTTTTAATTATACATGATTAATCAAACACGCATATGTTTCATTACACATATATTTTCTAGGGAGGGGCTCGGGCCCCCTCGGCCCTCCCCTATGGGCGCTCATGCCCTCAAGTATAATTTTACCTAAAAAAATAAGGTGAAAACAATAGAATTAAAATTATTTACAATAGATCTCAGAATATTCACAAAACCTAGCTATGTACATTTTTCATTCATCTTTTTTTTCACATTATTTTGTGTACCAATGATTTGCACTTTTATGCATTATTTAAGAACTATCTCAAATGTGAACTGTTAATGAATATTTCTGACTGAACAGTTTTTTGAAAGTAAGTAAAAAATAATTAAAAGTAAGTAAAAATTATTCACGCCTAAGATATTCACGGCGATCCATTTTATATAACAAAGATATGATTATTTTAAAGTAAACTTTGATCATAGAGGAATCAATATATTTCTCACATTCAATACAAAATAGAAATCGCAACAAGCTTTAGCTGGTAAGTTTAGTTGTAACATTTCTGCAGGCAGCATTATTAAAAATTATTACCTTTCACACACATGTGTTCTCAATTTTGATTGGTTGTTTTGTGCGTTACTAACCAGAAGTCTTCTGTGATTGGCTATGTGTTATCATTTCACTCTCTTCTTATATTATATAAAGTTATATTTTTATACTCGCTCTACTTTCAAAGAGAGAAGGCGATGCCTCCGCCATTTCAGGTGTTCAACTTAACGTTATATTTGGTTTTTCTGTAAACATTCAATAACTAGTTCGAGAATTAAAAAAAACTATTAAATTTGTAGTGAAAGTTACTATGCGAGCCACTTTGTAGATCGTAGACATACATTTTGGTGACCTGAAAAAGCGGAATTTATTTATGAATTTAACACGATTTATTTACCAAATTTCAAATTATTTGAAATCTGTTACAATTTTAAGAATTTTTTAAAAAAAAATTTCCTTTTTTTTTCTTTTTCAAATCACTATTTTTACATTGTTGTAGGAAACTTTAATTATCTCTATGGAAAATTATAATTTTATAGATTCGTGCTTAAGTTAGTCAAAATTAAACATATCGATAGATAGATACATAGATAGATAGATAGATAGAGAGAAGTAGATTGATAGATAGATATAGATAGAGAGAAAAATTAGATTTTGCCAGACATAAATATTAACTTTGTTAACTTTTATACTGAAACTTTTAAAAATATAAAGGATTTTATTTCAAGAGACAGGAAAACTATTTTCTAACTTGAACTGTTATAAAGGATAATTATTTTCTTATTTTAATTGTTATAATAGGTAATTATTTTCTTATTTGAACTATAATGGTTAATTATTTTCTTATTTGAACTGTCATAATGGTTAATTATTTTCTTTTTCGATCTGTTATAATGGGTAATTATTTTCTTACTTGAACTTGAATCAATTCTCATTTATTTTTCTTATTACGTCATACATTTAATATCCATAAGTTTAATTTTTTTAGGTATAGTTGATTATTTTTCGAATCCTGTTAATCGTTCGTTTCATTTTGATTATCATCTTATTATAATTTTATGCAAAAACATTCAGTTAATTGAAACGGTCAATGTTAAAAGGGGGTATGTAACATTTTTACGAAAATAAGTTTTTTGTTGGTTTTGGAATATCAATCAACGATTATCAAACACCGAGTAATTTTCTAGACTGCTTAAAGAATAAAATTCAACAATTTGGATGCAATTAAAACAATCTTTCTACAATTGACACATTTTTTCTTTTCTCGAAAGTGCAGATTTTCAACATACGCCCTTTTAAAACACAGCTTCAATTATGCATTTCACTTACAAAATGCTCTTTAAAAAATAAAAAAAGCTTTTAAGGGGGAAAAAAAAGAGATGAATGAGAAAAAATATGAGAGTTGGTGAGCAGAAGATGGAGACTCCAAGTTAAAAAAATGATTAAACATTTTCAAAAAAAAAAAAAAAAAAAAAAACGAAATGGTTTTATTGAAATGCTTGGTATTTTTAAATACTCTAAATATTTCGAATATCACATTTCATTCAAATCATATTAAGAATTTGAAAGAATCATTAAGTATTAAGAATTTGAAAGGACAAAATGAAAATTGAAAACCTCCGATGTGACGTGAAAGCACTTACTTAAATTTAAATAAAAAGATAGCGATATAGATAAAAGTATTCTCAGATTCCACGCAATTTTGGATTGATATTAAAACTTAAAAATTGTTTAGTATTTGACAATAAATAAAAAATAGAGAATTAAATTAAAAGTAAATCTTTATTTACTTCACAAAAATGGAAAAGAAAGGTAACTCTAAAAATTTCATTTCAATACATCCGATATTAATAAAAGCAGAATCAGTCTATATGTAAAAGAATACAGATTTAATAAACGAAACTGTAAAGGTAGATTATTTAATTAAAATGAAGGTTTCAGTGTAATGTCGGTCTTTCATAAACGTCAAATCAAATCGAGATGATTCAAAAAACTGGATTCATTTTTATTACTTCGTATTTGAATGGAAAATAAAATCATTTTTGATCAGGTATGATAACAAAAGAAAAGAATGTTTCCATTTTTCGTCACGCAAACGATCAATAAAGCAAGTAATTTATTTAGGATTAAATTTTGATTAGTTTTTAACGACTTCGAGAAATCATTCAAAGTCCCCCCCCCCCCTATCTCTTTTTCCACACAAAAGGAAATATGTAAAACCGAAAGTTTTTTTTAAAGTAAATTATTGAATAAAAGAAGTTGGAGATAAATTAGTATTTACTGACCAATTTTTTTTTTTTTGCTCTTTTATTTAATTGCGTAATTATATTTTTCTACTTTAAAACTTTATTTGAAATACTATTAGGGTTTAAAATTTATTTTGTTTGGAGGCAGAATTTTTAAAACGATTAGAAAGATATAATTCTGCGAATTAATTCAAGTGCAACTAATGTTAATATTTGGCGAAAATTACGTAATATGCTGAAACGAATATCGTCTGTCAACCTATATTGTACAACAGTTCAAATTTGAAAGTTTTTTTATATTTTTTAATGATTTTTTTTAAAAACAATTTCTCTATATATCAGAAACTTCTATTTATCATCAAACAACATCAAAGGATTAAAAAATTTTTGTTTGGTGGCAGAATTTTTAAAATGATTAGAAAGTATTAGAAAGATATAATTCTGCGAATTAATTCAAGAACAACTAATTTTAATATTTTGGGAAAAGTTACGTCATGTACTGAAACGGATATTGTTTGTGGAAAGATTGTTGAATAAGTCAGCGCATATTGTACAACAGTTAAAATTGGAAAAAAATTTTTAATCTTTTTTAATAATTTCTTTATTTTTAGAAAATTTCTATATGTATCAGAAATTTCTATTTATATCAGAGAACATCAAAGGATTAAAAAATTTTTGTTTGGTGGAAGAATTTTTAAAATGATTAGAAAGATATAATTCTGCGAATTAAATCAAGAACAACTAATTTTAATATTTAGGGAAAAGTTACGCTATATACTGAAACGAATATGGTTCGTAGAAAAATTGTTCGATCAGTCAGCTTATATAGTACAACAGTTCAGAACTATACCCACTTTACCCCACTCAGGGGTAAAGTGGGTATTCAAAACATGTTCTTTTAAATGCGTTACTGTAGAGAAAACAATCAGGCAAAATAAATAAGTTATGCTTCATATTCAATCTATATGAATCCAATGTATATTAAAAAAAACATAATAATGTTCTATAAAATAAATGTAATGGTTTAGCCGTCTTTTAAAAAGCTCTATTTTGTACCCACTATACCCCACCTGACCCTATTAAAATAAAAAATATACACAATTAATGTTAAGGGACAAGAAATTTCATCAACAAATAAAATTCCCTTCAATTAATTATTTTTTTCAATATTTGAAACAATCTGGTTAAGTAAATAGTACTATTTTTTGTCAACATGTAAAGAATCCAATACCTGAAGTAAGTAATAACGCTATATTAAAATCAGCATTTGATTAATCAAAATAATAGTGATTCTTAGTCGAAACAATCTTGATTTACTCTTTCCTTCGATTTATTGCGTATAATTTTCGATATAATTACGAAACGGTCTAATTCTCGGGTTGTTGAATACAATATGCGCAATCACTTAAATAGAAAGCCACATTCAGTAAATGAGATATTTAATAATCACAATGTCTATTTTCGAGAAGAGGAAAACTATTAAATCTGTCATTGCAGAGAAAATCTCAGACATCCAAAATTGATTCTTTCTTACGATTTCGTCAACAACATAGAATATTCAGAATGAAATTTTCAACGTTCACTTCTCCAAACAACTACATTATGTTGGGTATATTTCCGCCAATTTTATTTCTGTTGCACCAACTACAATCGCCAAGGTGCCAAATATATTTTAAACTTGCATTTGTTTAAAAAAAAAAAAAAAAAAAAAAAAAAAAAAAAAAAAAAAAACACGTAGATGTTTGCCCGGGATGGCTACGAGTTATAATTTTCGATTTGGTCCCTTTCTGTGATTTTTTTTTATAATTATTATTATTTTTATTTTTTTATTTTTTTTTAGTTTCTTGCGAACCGCTGCCCGGATGCCGCCAAGACTTGGCGACTTATCTGCCACAAATCGCAATACGGAAATCTCCTCATTATGTTTTCTCATTGCTTCGTACATCTTCATAATTTATTTAAAACAATGCAGAAAATTAGTGTACAAAGCATCCATGAATGCGAAATGATGGTATGCTTTGATTGTAAATAAACAAATCAAACTCTGAATACAAGTAGGGTTGTTGTCAATGTTGACTTTTAATATATTTTTAAGAAAAGTTTCAATTTAAATAATAATGCGATAGCTGATTTATGCAAAATGGACAGCATCACGTCATGAAATTATTCAGATTAATTAGTTTATTCTTTTTTAAAAAATAAAACGGAATCATATGCTCTGTCTGTCTTCTTAAACACGCATTTCGAGCTGTAACTATTTCCTTAAATACTCATTTTGGGCTGCGTCCATTTCTTAAACACGCATTTTGAGCTGTAACTATTTCCATAAACCATTTTTAACTGTAACCATTTCCGTAAACACGCAATTTGAGCTGCGCCCATTTCTTAAACACGCATTTTTAACTGTAACCATTTCCGTAAACACGCATTTTGAGCTGCGTCCATTTCTTAAATACGCATTTTGAGCTGTGACTATTTCCTTAAACACGCATTTTTAACTGTAACCATTTCCGTAAACACGCATTTTGAGCTGCGTCCATTTCTTAAACACGCATTTTTAACTGTAACCATTTCCGTAAACACGCATTTTGAGCTGCGCCCATTTCTTAAACACGCATTTTTAACTGTAACCATTTCTGTAAACACGCATTTTGAGCTGCGTCCATTTCTTAAATACGCATTTTGAGCTGTGACTATTTCCTTAAACACGCATTTTTAACTGTAACCATTTCCGTAAACACGCATTTTGAGCTGCGTCCATTTCTTAAATACGCATTTTGAGCTGCGTCCATTTTTAGAAAAAGGAGTTTTGAGTTATGTCTAGATTAAAAAGCTCACCGATGATATTCTTCATAATTTTAAAGCTTCACTTTAAAAAGATCACCAGGATACACACAAATCTAGACCACAACATATACATATCCAAGAGCGAACGAAACACTTCGCTTTACTTGTACGAAATGCTCGCTCGAAAACTGCCAAAAGTTGGCGATCCATGCGAAAAGTTGCTTAACAACTACTAGGAATACAATGTTTTTCTTCGTGTTTTTTTCCTACTAGCACCTCCGAGTAAACCTATTCAGATAAATTCAAATCGCAATTGATTAATAAAATATTTATGCTAAATCCAATTCATTTACACTTTATTAATTGTTTCAACCACAGTCACACAAGAGCCATGCAAGCCTTTCAATCTTCTCTCTTTAAATAAGGATGCTTGAAAATTAACCAAGTTTCTTTATAAGCTTTCTAGCTTTTAATCTCTTTCTAAAAGTTGTTACGACAAAGCTTCTATTAAGGTGATATCAACGCGAGCTTTACTTATTTATTAAAGTATTCTCTTATTCACCGCTAATAAATAACCAATTTAATTAACTACATTTCATAGTGTTAATCCGTTCTCCTATTTGATGTTCAAGAAGTACTCTTTCGAAACATTATTTCTCTGATCATAGACTGAACTTAAATGGTTGGGCAAAGCATTTTGTGCCTTTCAAGTTAGTCTGCTTTATCTCTTTTGATACCTACCGCCTTTGTTGGTATTATCGTATATTTGTGCGGCTTCTCAAAATTTCAATTCTGAGTTGTTTGCAAAGAACTGGGTTACCTTTGCCAAAACAATTTGACTTTACACTGCGAGCTTATTTAGTTGAATTTAATAATACTTTTCGTACAAAATTTAATAATTATGAGTTTTTTAAAGTTCTTGAAATTTTGTTTAATGTAAAATTATCGGAAACGCTAGTTTTTTTATTGAATAATTTAACATAAAATCATACAAAAGTAATATTTGTACTAAAGACATCAGAGAAACAAAAGATATTTGGATAAAATATATTCAATCCAACCTCGGGTAACTGGTTTATGATAAGTATAATAACGTATTGCCAAACTAGTGGTGGTAATGTCAGTCACGTGACGGAATTTCCCCATGCTACCCAGGAAACATGCAGCTATGAGGAAAGATCAAAGATTTGTAAAAAGTTTCTCTATAAGTTGTAAACAGATTTTGTAGCGTACACGCACACTAAAGAGGACTTGAATCCGAGAACGTGGTTCTTGAATCCAAGAACGAGTTCTTGAATCCGAGAACGTGGAGTAATTTCTCTCTTCAAGAAATTAGATGATTCGCCTTCAACACTATCCAAGCTCTTGACTGTCACTGATTGGTCGAATGAAAATTATGCGCATACGCCCTGTTCTTATTCAACATTATAAAATCATAATTACATGAATTCAGAATTACAAAATTGAATTACAATTGAAATCTTAATAACACAAAACAAACCTAACTGATTAATTTATTTTAATTAAAATATATGAAAACGGACTACAAAATAACATTATCAGATGCCTGCTTGCTGATGACACAAAACTTTAGAAGCTGATTGGTTAAGGGAGGAAAAACATGGATGGAAAGTAGAACATGCTCTACTATCATCTAAAGGCTTAGACCAAGAGCTTGGATGATCGTTTACACGATTCAAGCGCCAAGCAAAACAAGTTTTTATCAATTTCAATCAACCTCGGTTCAAGAACTTGGATCGTATAAATAGGCCTTAAGGTATTAAATGGAATCGTTCAAAAATTATATTTGCTCACAGCGTAACGTCAATACTTAAGTTTTGAAGTAATTGCGCATGCTCGCGTTTTAAAATTGTGTAACTTTAGAAATAATTTGCTTGTAAAATTCCCATTCGTATAATGAAAACAGAGTAAGTTACTATAAATTCGTTTTCGTCCCACTCATTAAGTTAACCTGTGGGTATTCGCCAAATTTCATCCTTTTTTTCACTCAGGTTTGCTTTGGCACAACCTCACCTATAACAATGGATAATTGGTCATTCGTTAAAAAAAATAAAAGTAGGAAAAGAAGACGCGAAAAAAAAGCACTTAAATCAAATTGGAAAATTAAACTGAACAAATTAGATTTTTGAAAAGGCTCCTGTTCAGTTCATAATTAAAAATGGCTTTTTCAGCGCAAATATCAGCATCTTATATTTCTTTCTGTAGACTGTAGAGTGGACGACATGGTATTTTTGACTAGAAGCTTAGCAGTTAACTTTTCTAACAGTTTCACCAAATGCAAATTTTCTTATTCCATCATGCGAAAATTAATATTTCCTTGTCAGAGCCGAATAGACCCCCATTTAACACTTAAGTATTACATCTTAGTTAATGAAAATTGTTTATTCCGTCTCATTTTTATTGAAAATTACATATTCCGTCTTGTTATTATTGAAAATGACTGTTACTTGTGAGAAATCGGTATATTTAAGCTCTTCCCGTTATAACATCAGGATTGTAAGTGATAGCGTAAAAATTCGATCATGAGGTCATAAAATCATACAACTACAAGAGTTATACAATTAAAATTAATTAAAAATAACGTTTAAAATCCCTAATTCTAAACTTTGATTAAAAACTTTTTAATGCCTCGTTGGTTCACTTTAATCTGTAGTATAAAAGACAGATGTAGACATTGATTGACAGAAGGCATTCTCACATATGATATATGTTACCGGAAAAGTATGAAATAGCCGGCATTCTATAGAATCCCTAGGCATTGTATATAATACCTAGGCATTCTATTAAATGACAAATGCTATTTAGGCAAAGTATGAAATAAACGTCCTGATGAAGTTATTATGTAAATGATGTGCATGCTACTGTGAATGACGGAAATCGGTGGCTGTTGACTTTCACCGGTGAATGTTGACAATCACATAGTCGCTTTGGTGAATGTTCGAAATATTTATTACATCCGATTTGATATTAATTTATTCGTGGATATAATTACATTTATTCGATATTTTAATACTTACTGGCGATAGATTAAAAGAAACATCAGTTTTTGGAGTATCGGGCAAATATATACCAGGCAATGGCACTTGACCATAAAAAAATATCAGTGTAGGGTATACCGGGCAGTGGCACTGAACCTTAAAAAAACATCAGTGTAGGATATACCGGGTAAATGTATACCGAGTAGTGGCACTTAACTAGACCTAGTATGACTAGACCTTTGGTAAATGTCCGAAATATATACTAGGTCAAGTTAAGTGCAACTGCCAGGTATACATTTGACCGGTATACCCTACACTGATGTTTTTTTAAGGTCAAGTGCCATTGCCCGGTATACATTTATTCAAAATGTGTAAAGAAAAATAAAAAGTTATGCAAAGCATAATTTATGCCTTTCTTATTAAGTGAAACAAAATTTTCAAATGAC
Source organism: Parasteatoda lunata (assembly GCA_949128135.1). Classification (NCBI taxonomy): domain Eukaryota; kingdom Metazoa; phylum Arthropoda; class Arachnida; order Araneae; family Theridiidae; genus Parasteatoda; species Parasteatoda lunata. The sequence goes on from OX421971.1 coordinate 25,271,699, forward strand.
GTTTAGAATTTGTCATTTTTGAATGACATTTTGATGAATCGGAGATATGATTATACTTTGCCGGTTTCTCAATTGGCATTCTATAGAATGCCTAGGAAATGAGTGAAATATAAATCGTTTCATACTTCGCCGGCTAGTTTTAGGCATTCTATAGAATGCCGGATTTTAAACTTTGCCGGTAATATATACATGGACTCGGGGAAATGTCTTCGTTATGAACTACAAAAACTCTATAGTTAACGATCTTGTTGCTATTCCATATTTTTCAAATATTTGGAAATCTTTCATTTTCTTAAAAACATTTTTAAGTGTATAGTTATCTCTTCAGTCTGATGTAACATAATTCGAATTACATTATATCAGTTTTACCATCTCTGGTATTTAACCTATTGATGAAGGCGTATCAATGTGGCACCGATTCACGTATAGTTTTAAATAAATCTTTACAATTTGTTACTTTAAGTGTTTTTAATGAATATTTGTCCAAAAATTATTCAGGCGAATATTTTTCATTATTCATTATCAAATTAAAAGCTTTCATATTTTGAAGTTTAAATAATAATAATCAAATATCTAATCAATATCGATCGTTCTGTCGAATCATTACCACATCACACCGAAACATCTAAACAAAACCGATAAAAAAAAATCAGAAGCAATCTATCACTATTATTTTTCTTTATTTTTTTGGAATTGAGGACGACACTTAATAACTCATTTATCACAGCACAATGAATCGTCATTTGCCACTCTTGAAACAACGTTGCGCAACCTTCTTTTTGATTACTTTCTAAAATTGTGAGAAATGAAAAAAACAAAACTTTTTGACTAATCAACTAGCAAGTAATAAGAATTAATAAAAACTATAACACAAATATACGCCTTTCTATTCTCATGTAATGAAACTAATTAAAGAATAATATATATTGTTTCTTGCATACGATATTCATCTACAGCGAAACAAAAGTTAAAATTCTTTATCTCGAATTTGATTCATTAAGAACACGTCAACATAAGACGCGCCATTTTTAGTGGTCCAATCAAATCCAATTGGATCTTTTTCAAGAACGAACCATATTTTCCTAATATTTCGAAATCTTTTATTTTTAAAAAAATTTTAATTGCATATTTATCTCTTTAGTCTGATGCAGCGTTTGTCAAATTTCATCATATCAGTTTTACTATCTCTGACATTTATCCTACTGATGAATAAATAAAATTTTACAATTTGGGATTTTTAATGCTTTCAATGAATATTTGGCCAAAAATTACTCAGGTAAATATTTTGTAATATCCATTAACAAATTAAAAGCTTTCATATTTTGAAGTTAAAATAATAATAACGAAATATCTAATCAATATCAATGCGAATCATTACCACATCACACCGAAACATCTAAACAAAAACGAAACAAAACAACAAAAAAAACCAAAAAAAACAGAAGCAATCTATCACTATTCCTTTTCTTAGAATTGAGGACGACACTTCATAAATGTCCTTTTTCACGGCACAATAAAAAACTGGCGCATCCATTTTGCTGGTTTCACTCACCTGTTTGCGGCAGAAATTATTTTCAGAACAAGTACTCCACGTAATGATACGTTGCCAAAAAAAAAAAAAAAAGTAATAGACGAGTGTTTCTACCTTTCTGTCAAAAGATCGATTTGTCTCCCTTCTGTTTCCACTACACGAATTTATATTTCAACTTTTACTTGCCACGATGATGACATGGTGCGAAACGGTTATGATGAAAGTTGAAATTGTTCCATGGAGTAAGATTGTTTGTCACTCAGAACACGCATGGATTTTGTTCCGCAACTATTCAAAAGAGGGGGTCTTTTTCATAAGACGCTTTCGCTGATTAGACCTTTTTCTCTGAATACACTCGTCTCTTTCGTTCTTTAGAAAATAGAAATCTGACCAAATAGTGAATTTTCATCAACAATGGCTGTCAAGTTTTGATTTGAAAGGGAAAAATTTGTTTGGCTTTAAGTGTAATAAAACTAAGAGTTTGTTAAATGTTCTGGTTCCTTATTCGTGAAATATTAAAACTGGATTTATCAGAACAGTTCGTAAATATGTTTTTTTTTTTCAAATGCTGCAGTAATTTTGACTATTGACTATTAGCCTAAGAGTTTTTAGTTTCTTTTAAGGGAAAATGATTTTTGTTAATTTTATTTTTTAAACTATCTTATTTTATTTATTAAAAAAAGTTTTTTTTGTTTTATTCTCACAATTATTTTTTTAAAAATAAATTTTTATTAAATATTTCTTTTCTGTTTTTCAACTGATAAAGAATATTGAACTTGAAGTCACAACAATTTATTTTTGAGCGTTTTTAATTAACTGAGTTGATATTTTAGGGAGTATAAGAAAAGTAAGTCAGCTTTAGAATGTATAAAAACAGTTCTGTTCAAAAAGCCTATTATTGGATTGTAACTGCTATGCTCAAAAATTTTACCAGAAAATAATTATCTGTACTTAATCGATACGATGTTGTAAACGAAGTATGTTCGGTTACATAATCTTGTGCAAAATAGCGTCACAATCGAAAATTTACGTGCACGTAAACTAGAGCGAGAGTGTTGCGAATAGACTATGTCCTGTCATAGTACAGAAAAAATAATAGCTCAAAAACGTAACTTCTGTGAAAGAGGGAACACTCTTACTTAATTTTCTAAAAGAGCATGCGACACTGAATAGGTTGAATTTTGTAAAGATCCGCTACAGTTTGTGCTGGTTTTTAAAAGGATGAAAAGAAATGTAGACGGGATGAACGAGATGAACTGGATAAACGAAATAAACTGGATGAACGAAACGGTCAGAGAAAGGCGATTTTTTTTAGAACAGCTATTGCTGAGAGAAAAAGTGTCTCTGGCTGTACTGGAAAGACAGATGTTGCTCAGTGATTTTTTTTTATAAAGAATTACATATAAATTGGAATACAATTTGTTGCAAAGTTACGTAATTATTTATCAAGTTAAAATCTTTTTTTAAAAAATATCCATCATGGTTAATCATAAATTATTTATCCGCCAACATAACCAATTATTAACCGCTCAGAGAGAAGGACGACACTCATTAAGAATTCGATGTTCAAGTTCTTCATCGTATAAATTCTTGTATTTATTATAATTGGAACTCATGAGACAAAATCACTCTTCTAAATGATTATCTGAAGAAGAAAAAAAATAATAAAAATATTTCTTGCAAGAATTCGCGAGTGACTAGAGTATATCCAACAATACCTCCAATGTTGAATTTTCAATCCATTCTCTCCTTCTCACACGCTTATAACTTTCAAATCAAAATCACCAATTTTAAAACACAAATCAGTATTCGATAATTTAAATGGATGGAGCATAGTTTCTACAAGTCTCACACAGTAATGCATGATTTAATCTCTATATTCAAAGCTCTTTATTAAATTTTCGAAATTAAAAGCTATATTTTGCTGCAAGTTAAGAAAAAAACCATTATCCCTATGGAGAGAGCCTAGCTATATTTTGCTGCAAGTTAAGAAAAAAACCATTATCCCTATGGAGAGAGTATGTTTGCGTCTAAGTACACGCGAAATGGATGTCAAGTTCTTAGCACGAACTAATATCAACATCACAAACTCTTGAAACGACGTTGCACAGTCTTCTTTTTTATTGCTTTCATAAATTGTGGGAAATGAGGAAAACAAAACTTATTGAATAATCAACTAACAAGTAATAACGATGTAACAAATATACGTCTTTCTATTCCCATGTAAGGAAACTAATTAAAGAATAATAAATATTGTTTCTTGCAGACGATTTTCTTCTACAGCGAAACAAAAATGAAAATTATTTTTCTCGAATTTGATTTGTTAAGAGCATGTCAGCGTAATACGAGCCGTTTTTAGTGGTCCAATCAAATTCAATGCTTTTGCAACGTCATATAGTTGTTTCTTTTTCTAGAACGAATATTCTCCTTATTTATCGAAATCTGTCGCTAAGTCTAAGATACTAGTAAGACTACGAAACTATAACTTTTTTAAAAAATATTTTTATCATACATATCGTAAAATATAGCACGAATTAAATTTTTGTCTGACGTGTTATACTTTTAAAAGTCTTCTTATTGCTTTGAAGGCATTATGTATTGTTTGATAACAAAAAAGAAAAAGGGAACTATATACAATCGCGAGGATTACTTAAATCCTAAACCTCAATTGTCTTTTCCTAATTTGCAATGAATGGTATTAAGATTTTAGCAACTATGTTGAGAAAAAAAATAGAAGGTGCATTTTAAAAATATTGATATTACATGTGATGCGTACAGAAATGGATACAATTTCAATCAAGTTGCAAAAGAGTGGCTTTATCATATGAATGTTTGCTCAGTTTTTACTTTGTCTGGATTTGAATCTAAAAGATTTTTAAATGCTAGTATTAAGAATTTAATTGATGTAGTTTTTGATCATTTAAGATAAAGTTACATTCATTTAATATTTAACAGCCAAGTCAGTTATGTACAAATACTATGATTGTAATAATTTTATAACTTATGAACAATAATCTGTTAGCAAGAGAATAGTTGAGTTTTTTCACATTCGGCAATAGATTTATTACAGCATCATCTATATCAGTAATGCAATGTTTGTTTAATAACTACACAAAAATGAATTCATTCTTTCATTATTCAAAGCGGTGTAATCGAAACAGCATAATCAATCATGTTTTCAATACGCTTTCGTTATGTATCTATACCTAAACGTGTTTGTTCGCTATTCATATATTAAGCTTCAAACGTGTGTTATGAATTAGGAGCACTTTGATCCACAGCATATTGATGAAGAAATTATTTGCATTTACAATAAATGTATTGAATTTAAAAAAAAAAAACACTACTTTACTATATAGTTTATGCTATGGAATAAACATTGAACTTTAAAAAATGCAATGAAGCAAAAGTCACCATGACTTGTTTCAAATACTTTCCACGATAAAATTAACATTTTTATTATAAAATGGATATTTTCTGCAGTAAAATAGAAAATTTTACCTATGAAATGTATATTTCTCACAATAAAATAGGTATTTTTTAGTATAGAATGAAATAAATTTAGCGATTAAATGTTTTTCACTAAAAATGGATATCTTTCATTTTTATTTTTTAAAAAATACGATGAAACAAAATCGCCGTCACTTATGTTAAATAGCTATGAAATGTTTTTAGCTAAAAATGGACACCTTCAATTTTTATTTAAAAAAAAAAATATGAGGAAACAAAAATCAACGTCACTTGTGTTAAATACTTTCCACAATAAAATTAACATTTTTATTATAAAATGGATATTTTCTGCTGTAAAATGGAAACTATGAAATGTATATTTCACAGAATAAAATTGATATTTTTTGCTGTAAAATGGAAATTTTTCACTATGAAATGTATATTTCACAGAATAAAATTTATATTTATCTGTATAGAATGGAATAATTTTAGCGATGAAATGTTTTTAACTAAAAATGGACGACCTTTCACAATAAAATAAACATTTTCTATTTTAAGATTTACATTTTTCATCATAGAATGTATATTTTTCGAAATTAAATAGGTATTTTGCATTTTAAAATGGACATTTTTCGCTATTAAAAGGATAGTTTTAACTATAAAATGCATACTTGACTAATAAATTGTGTATTTCTTATTATAAAATGCTAGTAGAAACCAGATTTTTGACTGGAGCATTTGCTCTTCACAACGGTATTTAGACATTTTTCAATTAAAAAAAAAAAAAACATATTATTACAACAACAATAATAATTTTCATTATTTAAAGGATACTTCTCACAATTGAATTAGTTGCGAAGTTGGTTTTTATCAAAAAATGGATATTTTGTGCTTCTAGAGCATCTAAAAAATTTTTTTAACTGTGATAATTTTTTTTCTAATATTTTCTTTTTTATATATATATATTTTATTTGCAAGAACTTATTAACTTGTTTTATTGTAAATTTTTTATTGTTTGTAAACTTCTGTGTTACTTATAGTAAATTCATCTACATATTTTAATAATTCTGAGTCACCTAGCTTGTTCCGTGCTGATTGGTTTGAAGACAATAAATTTTTTTTTTTATAAACACAGTTGAACAGCCGACCCAAGGGTCAGCTGTTCCGCTCATTGTTCGCCCTATGGAGATTCCGCTCATTGTTCGCCCTATTCACCAAGACCCCGTGGTTGCTTGTCATTCCTCATTGTTTTTTTCCTTTTCAAAAACTGATATTTTTTAACAAAAAATTATAATTTTGGCTATAAAATATCTATGCATTATGATTTTAGAGAAGAAAATTAGATAATACGTAAATCACAATGAGATAAACCATTAACGGGATTTAAAAAATAATCGATGTTTATAATATATAATAATTTTTATCCCGACTGGCCAGTGGACACCTGAAAAGTCTCACATTCTCTGCCAATCAAAAGATCTTTCCTCTTTGCCCTAAATGCCAACAAAACCAGGCATCTTCTGAGCATATCTTGATCTGTTTAGGGCTGGACTGGAACGACATTCATTCCTCTCCCCTTTTGGTTTCGGACTTCCTAAAAGTCAACCGATTTATTGATCTGGTCTGACTCCGTCAGACCAGATGGGAATTAGTAACAACAACAACAACAACAAAAAATAATCGACTCTATTTGAAAAAAAGCAATAACTTCAAAATGTGCGACACAATGACATACATTAAATCAGAATTAATTTTAATTGTTTATAATAATAACCTTATCACATATAGCAGTTCAAATGTATTTTCATTATTAAAAATTCCGATATAAATGTTAAGATAACATACATTAACATAATATATAATCTCTCACTTTAAATATTTTTAAATTTTATTTATTCATTTCTGATTATTTTTGACATCAAGTCAAGCACGAGTTTATAAAATGAAGATGTCGACAAGAGAGAATTAAGTTTTTCTACAAAAATGAATAAATAGTCATTAATTAAAGCAAAAAAAAAAAAAAATAATAAATAAAATATAAGTTCTTCTCTTTACGCTTTTTATAATTATGAATCGGTTATATAATCACACCAAACTTTCAGAATGAATTGGCAATCAAAATATTTTAAATAATTTTCAATGAAACAATTATTCAATAAGAGATTTTAATTCCCTTCATTTAATTAATCTTCAAAAAAATTAAAACGTCTTTATTAAAAAAAACTAAAGTTCATGGCCCAATCATTGTCACTTTTCGTCAACGTTAAAATTTTTTTTTTAGGGTTGTGTGTGGTCGTTTGCCCACGATTTCAAAATCCTGTTTGTTATTGGATTTTTTTTCTCACTCTTTCTCTCGCTGTTTGAAAAACGTCAGATTTATCACCAACACCTGACGTTTATTAAAAGTAAACAGGGATGAAATCATTTCCAGATTTCCTGAAAAGTTCCTTTTCTGCAATCTTGGTTGACAGATAGTCAATGAAAAAAAGTCGAAAGGTAGCTCATTAACTCTCTAGTTCATTTATTTCGTAAGACTTTTGCATAAAGAAAGATACATTTTTAGGAAAATTGTGAGCTATTTAAAGTAATTTTATTAGAAATGATATTTTTCATCTTATTTATTTTTCTTCAGTGGCATCGTTTTTCTCCTTAAACTATAAGAGACTAATAAAATAAGTTGATTATAAACTAAAATTGTTAACTGGAACAGTGTTTCGGAACTATTTAAATAATATTAGATACAAATATATATATATATATATATATATATATATATATATATATATATTTAGGTTGAACTCCGACCCACCCCAGGGGGGTAAACGGAGATAAAAGTAAAATTATTACAATAAACATTTCTTTAAAAACTAAAATTACAATAAAATTTTGCCAAATGACAGTGGTGGTGATCAGTTAAAAGTGGATAAACTATAACACATGACAATTAAAAACATGCTTTAAAGACAATGAAATCCAATGGTGCCAGTGTAAATGTCGAGAATTAAATGATTATAATAGTAGGAAACGAGAGATAAAAAATCTCAAAACTAAAATCAATGAAAGCTAAAAGTCCTAAGTATAAGTGTCTAAAGTAAAAGTCTGACTATAAGTCGATGAAGTCTAAAATCAAAAGTAGATAAAATTTCAAAATGTAAGGCTAAAAGTTGATTAGTAAAAATAAACGATGACATGCACTATTGCTGGTTCATGACTGGGGTCAGTTGATCTGGGACTAAAATGTCCTCGAGGGTTTGTTTAATAATTTGAGTCACAATTTTCCTGCAGGTCAATATAGCAAAGAATTGATGTTCTTCTTCGCAGTTATTCACGTGGGTTCCACGAAGTGCCCGGAACATTGGACAGTGCTTAATTAAATGTATTAAGCATTTAATTAAGCACTGTCCAAGTAAGATTTAAATAATATATGAAAAATAAGTATTCCTTAATACTTATTTTTCATAATTTATCTCTTACTAATTAGGCTTTCTTGAAATAATTATTATAATTAGTATTCATATTTTAAAGTTGCGTACTGCGTTTAAAACTTTAATTGGAATTTGAAATTTAAATGCGGGGATTGAATTTTTGACTTGATAAATCAGAAATATACCTTTTAAATTAAAAGTGGCTTATAAAATTTAAAATTAATTATTCTGGTTTCCTCGTCTTAGCTATTACTTTTTCTTTTAAAATGTTTAAGCCTGAAACACAGAAATAAAGATAATATAATAATTTTGCGCACAATTATATAACGCGCATTTCAGGAAATGATTCAATGTAAAAAAAAAATTGTTCTTTAAATATTATTATCATCATTTTAATAATAGTCAAAAAATAATTTGTTTTATATTGTGGGCAGATTTTTACCGTTTTTTTAACAATGTAGTTTATTGTCTGTATTTGTAATTATGTAGTTTTAATGTAGTCGACAATGTAGTTTGTAAAATCAAAATTTGAACACAGTTGGAATAATTCTTGCGAAATAAAAGCTTAAAAATTCGATTTTCTTTTATGCTATTCAGTGTGAAAAAAAATAACATTGAAGGGTCCTAACTTACGGCAGGCCTTTTTAACTAAGCAATTGGCCTAAGTATACTTTCCTGATTGGGTTTACTCCCCCCCCCCCCACTTCGAGGGTCAAAAGTACAAATCCGTTGAAAAAATGCATGTTTATCCAGAAAAAGTTATAGTTCTGTGCCTGATTTGTAACTTCACAAATATCTCAGCATATTTAAGGTTAGTTTCTCGATTCATTAATATTGCATTTTCAGTGCATGAAAATTCAATCAAAAGCTCCTAAGAGCTTTTTTTTGTACACGGTGCATTAGTACTCTAAATTACTTAACATTTATCAAGTTAACTTCCAAATTTTTGCGGTATAGCTGATTTGGAATGTCATCCTTGCAATTCATTACCTACAAATATTTTAAAGGTTAAATTTTATAACCTATCTATATCTTCATAAATATATAAAAAAGTATTTGCCTTAAGCCGAGATAACTTGCTTGACATAAATAACTGAAATTATAATAACATGCATGTTGTTTAATTTTCAGAAAATATAAATAATTTTAAGTTTACTTATCATGAGTTCACAGTATTGCACTTTTAAAAAGATTGGTTTAAAAATGTAAAATGAATTAAAATTAAAACATATTGTTACATTTTTAAGACATCTCAATAACAGAAAAATTGCATCAAATTTCAGAAATAAAAATATATACATGTGAGTGGCTTAAAATATAAAGTAGCGATTTATGTCTTTAGAAGTTTTTTTGACAAGAGTTTTAAGTACAATTTACGTGCAGGATTATTAATGCGTCTGTACATTTTTTTTTTCAAACCGAGCTTTTGCACGATTTTAGAAAACTCTTTCTGAAAAAGAAAATGTACGCGTGATGGTATGAGGATACAAAACGTGATCTAAAACTTCAAATATACTTTTTTAAGATGCCTTTTGACTCAAAGTAAACTCTTTATTTCCTTTTTTCAAAAGGTCTGACGTCTTACTTTTTTTCCCGTCCTACTTTTCCATGTCTCTGTAAATTTAAGAAAGTGATCATATTTTTTCTACTGAAGTATAACAAGAGATCTTCCGAAAATAATTCTTAGAACTGTGTGAAAAATGGTCTTTTTTATTTGAAAAAAAAATGTTGGGGGAAGAAACAGTAGTAGTGGTCGTAGATGATGTACAATTACACAACTCTTAAAAAAAATACACTCAAGAAAACGGGTTATAAGTTCAGTTATTTCTGGGCTTCGTGATTTTACCAAAGAAACAATACAATATAGCAGGACGATACGAAATATCTTTTTCCCTTATTATTCCAGTTCTTAATGCGATTTGCTTTGAAATAATTTATAATTAATTAAACTCTTTGATTGAAGCTATTTTTCAAAGCACTTTCACGGAGAGAAAACAATAAATGAATGAAAGTTCGAGGGCTTTTGTGATCAGGTAACTTCAATCCTTATGCGTCGGAGACAACGAATCAACAAATTCGAAAAATCTCATAGTTAATAATATTTAGTTAAAAAACATTTAGTCATTAGTCAATTACATTACCAGCATTTTATCATTTAGTTAAACTAGTTTTAGTGTAGTTGCTCACAAATTGGAATTCAGCAGGAATTAGGCATATCTGATGATGATATTGAGATACTGTACTTACTACCGTGCAAAAAAAGAAAAAAAATCTTAACATTACAAGGAGGGCAATTACCATTTCAAAAACAAATAAATAAACTGCAGTTTGATATGGTTTTTGCTTAAAAGTATCAAAATCATGCCATTATTTGAAATACTTGTTGTAAATTTCAAAGTATCTTGCAAATGGTGGTCTATCAAATATTTGTTTTTGATTTCTTGTCCTTTATCTGTTCGTTTTATTAATTCTGTCTTAAAATTCGTTATCTTCATCTAAGCATCATTTGCAAATAATCCTTTGTTGGCTTACGTTTATTATTGTTCGTTTTAAGGGGTAAAGACTTATTATGTCGTGATGTCGCGTTAAGTTATGGGACTTACAGCTGGATTTGTTATGACGTCTGTTTTTTTATTGCGGTATCTTTTACTACAATAACGGGCCTTATGGTTTTCACCAATAATATAACAAGACAATTTTTTTTTAATTTCTCTTTTATTTATTTATTTTAATAATTCTTCTCTACGTTTTAAGGGGAAATATATTTTCATTCTTTTCGCGGTTTATGTTCCTTTGTGCTGTGGCTATTGTTACGTGAATTCACTTCATAAAATGACTTTTTTATTCGATGCAAAATGTAATTACCCTATTTTAAAATAAAGATTTAAGCCAATTTCGGTCCTATTTTAAGTTTAAATGCGTTGTAGTTTTATGGAGTGATTGGTATAATTTATCGTTAACTATAAATTGTGGTTGCTAATTATTATAGTTACTATGTTTCAGAATCAGAAACGTTTCACAGTTTACAATATTGCTGAAAACCTGTAGCCAAACGTAAAGCAAATTGTTTAATATGGTAAATTAAATCTAAAATTCATTTCTGAAAATTTAGCAAACACTCTAAATGTGTTGGTTTCAGCTATCTTAAAATATACACTTTTATTTTTTTTATAATCTTTTATATCCTTATTTTTAATGTAAATTTTAATTTTTGCCACCAGTTCCCATTAAATTTCTCCCTTTAATTCTTCGTGTACCTTTTTTTTGTATTTAAAGCCCGGCTAGGGATCATAAAAATAAATTCCACTCTGCTGTTCTTTTGGGAATATATAAAGTTGAAGTGTCAACGCTATGTATGAAATTCTTAACTGAACTTAAATTTATGTTTTCTGAAATCTTTGCTTTATTTGGGTTCTTTAGCGCATTCTCTAATTTAACTTTCTCTAAATTTATACGCTCTTATTCCAAAACTATTTCTTTCTCAGTTTTAGTTTTCTCAAAAATTAATTTCTCCCGTTCTAACGAAATTCCAAATTAAGCTCAGCGTTTTCCGAGTCTAATTTTGCCTTTTCTGATTCTAAAGTAACTTTTCGTAATTCAAAACTCCTTGTTTTCGTTTCTCTTCTTCTTTTCACCTATCATTTAATAAACATTTCTCGAACAAAATTTTCTTCATAATTAGAATTTTCAGCGATTGCTGTTTTTAATTCATTAAATTTTAAATCTCGGGTGTTCTCAACACCAAATTCAGTGGTTATATCATCAAGTGGCAAGTCTTTTTTCCTACCTTTGGTTAGGAAAGCAATTTTCCTCAATAATGGAATAAAGAACTCCCGAGATTTTTCAAAAAAACCAGTTTTTATCCTGATTCCTACCGCGCCAATGTGATGAGCACTACTTTTTTCCAAATAAATCCACTGAAAAGTCTATAGTAAATGCAACCAAACATTTATTAACATTTAAAGACAACCATAAAGCGAATAACCATAAGCGAAATAAAAGGTATTCAGAGGGCCAAAATGCAAAAATATTAAAGGATATATTAATTTAATATATATTATTTAATATTTAATATATATATATATATTATTTAATACCCGGCGGTATATTATTCAATACAAATAAGTATATAAATGGAATAAAATCATTTCTTGGCGATGATATGACACCTACCTTTCTTAAAGATTAATTTCATATGCTAACAGAAGTTTAGAAATATCAATAACAAGTTAGTTATCAAACGAAAATCTAAACAATATCTTCATAAAAATTGAACAAAGTCAAAGACAAATTTTGTATTTGCATTAGAATTGAAAGTTTGAAATAATTTAAAGAACACAATTTAAATTTCAGTTCTGAATCTATTTTAAACATGCTAATAATAAATTATTAAATGAACTTAAATCTCCTAAGTGTCTTAATCAAATTCAAAAACCTTAATATATGAAAAGACAAATTTATTATCGTATTCACATTAAACTATAAGAATTAAAGACAATTTGAATTAAAGTTTAAAAAAAAAAGAAAACCGTTAGAAGTTATTAGATTTTAAACAGGAATGTCTTTATTTTAAAGACAAGTGTGTTTAAGAATTTTAAATGTTGCTACAGAAATGTCATCAGAAATTAAATTATTATTCATACTTATTTTTTTCTCTTCAGTTGATGCAGAAATGAAATTAATTTGTAAGTGAAACGGAAAATTTAATTAGACATACTAAATTTGTTTGTATTTATTTTCATTCCATTAATTACCTGTTTAAAGTCAACTGAAAAAAAAAAAAAAACACTATTTGAATTGACATATTGTGCCCCCTACCTAGATCTGTTTTAGTAAAGACATAAACAAGAAGTAATTAAAAGTGAACTATTGCAAACGACAAATATTTTAACTCATTCATTAGCATTTATTTTTTATGCTTCGTTTACTCGCTTTATGCTTTAAAGATTTTAAAATTAAATATATCATTTGCGGCACTTATAAAAACAAATTTCGAACTATTTGAATTTTAAAATGAATTTATTATTTTTTAACGTCATACTTATTTAGGATCTTATTAGAGATTCAAATTACTTCATTCTATTACGCGGCAGACGATTTTTAAAACTATAAAGTGAAACAAACAGTATTTTGCTGTTTGCCAGAACCCATTAGTTTCAAGGAAATGTAATCAAATGCATTTATTTTGTTAAAGAAGGGATTAAGAATTTTTTATTATTATTATTGTTTTGAATTACCAGTTAAAGTGGAAATGTTATTTATAAAAGCATTTTAATAGCCAATTAAAATTCAGGTCACTCGCAATTTTTAAAAAATAAAAATATCTTTAGAATTCTTTAATTGATTTAATGAGTGTGCTTTGTATTTATTAAGTACAGAATAAAGTACTATTTAATTAAAAATGTAAAGATTATGAGCATTATCTACTCAAATTTTTATCACTTTATAGAATTTTGAATTTAATCTATATTTTTTTACCTTCTTCAGAATATCTACAATATAGTTTCTCACAACACAATTTAGTTCCTTAATATTAAAAAAAAAAAAAAAAAAAAAAAAAAAAAATAGCAAGGGCCACTGACGTTATTTTAGGTGTTGAACTTAATGTTACGTTTTGTTTTGATGCTCAAAAATTATAAAACTTCAAAATTTGAAATTATGAAGCTGTTAAGAAAAATATATAGTTCGTTCACCAGGAGTTGGCACTTGGCTCCATCTCCACGGACGCGGAGTTCATTTCAACGCGGGAGTCAGAAGAGAATCATCTCCGCGCTTGAAATTGAAGCAACCCTTAATGCACGCCAAACACAAATAATGACTTCTTTTTCAGTCACTTACTTCGCTTTATCATCTGCTATTATATTTTTCGTTTTTCTAGCTAATTAAATATATTTTAGATATAAAACTGCTGTTTTCCCAGCGAAATGTCTCAAAAAGAGCAAACTATTCTTTCAAAAGAGAGAAATACCATACAAAATGGAGCGAAATATCATCAAATTTATGAAATATTCAATGTAAAAAAAATCTAGATAAAGTTTGCGAACTAAATATTTATGCCATATGTTTACCAAATAGCAACCTTGTTCAGGATTTCTCACAACCTTCTCCCAAAATCGCGAAATAGTATCGTCGCATACCACGTGATGAAGGCGGAGCCAAGTGCCAACTCCTGGTAAACGAGTTATACAGTGATGGACATAAAATAATTCAACATTCAAAAGTGAGTTTGAGACTTATTAACTGTTAAAGATGTAACATCCGGCCGATTTGCAAACCGAGGAATGCAATTACAGAATTAAAATTCGTCATGCTGAAAGGGCCATATTTTTTATAAACTTATCAAAGACTTTTTTTTTTCTATTTAAATTCAAACTTGTTAGAAAGTTATTGCAATTTTGTGATTGCTCTAATTTCTCCTTTTTTTTAGCGATCCGAGCAAAAACTATAAAATTTAACACACTTGCAATTTCGAAAGTGTATAGAAAAATGTACAAGGAATTTGACAGAATAAAAAAAACTTAGGATTCTATTATTTGTTTGAGAATTATTAAATGTTAGCCGAGTTAGCTTGTTGGTCGATCTATTCTATCCGCTGAAATAGAACTACATAGTTGAAATTTGACGAGCTGGTAGAATCACTTTGAACTGGCCCGCTTTGTTTACCCGCTTGGTCGCCTTTCAAAATTATCTTGAACTTGGCCAAAGGATACTTTGTTCGCCAAGATCTTGAACAACATATAAATTACAATGATTTTTTTCAAGCCGCATGGAACAACATAACTGTATTAGAATATTTTAATTCTTCAACTCCTCTTCCAATTTTAACACCTTAATAAGTTTTAAACAATATACCATAAATGGATTCTGCATTGTCATAACCCAATCTTAATTGTTCTAACGGTAATACACTGCAAGTACCCGAATGGATACTTGCAACTCTAGAAGAAGACGATCACTGATACACAGACACCTGACAAACATTCTTTTCTTGAGGTATGTCTAGATTATCCTTGAAACATTTTTTTCTCCTTAGAACGCATGTACAATGCAACACAGGGTATAAAAATGATACAAAAAATAAGTGTTTCACACCTTATTCAAAAGGAACTATTCTGAAAATGAACATAATTTTTCATTTTATAGCATTACAAAACTGACCATTCAAAAAATACCTGTAGTTATTTTATTATCAAAAGAAATTAAAAGCAGCAATTCCGAAAGTACTTGCGTTTTCACTAATATTTACTAAATCTTAACCGTTCTTAAATACGCATCGTAGTTTTTTTTTAAAAAAAGCAATTAAAAGCAATGATACAAAATAAACGCACCGTCATTTTTTGGCAATTAGCGTAATAATGTGAAAGAATTATATAAAATAAAAAAATCAATACCGCTATTTTTATTAAACAGTAAAAGTATGCAACAGCAGAAATAACCTTTTCAAAAATAATTTCAACTAACAATTGCAAAATCGCTTGCAGCATTTTTGTAAAACAATCTTGGCATAGGAACCAATCAGAAGGAAAACTTATCAGTTATTTGGGAACGTTAAAGTGACACTGGATCAAGTTTTTAAAAAATAACTGTTTTATCTTCTATAGCTCTTGCCCCAAACTGCAGTTGGCCTAAATTGTTCCGCGTTTTTGATAAAAGGCGTTAAACCACCAGAGAACTTGTAATTAAATGCATAATAGGTAAAGCGGCCAATCATTAAATCTGGCGTGACGCGAAAACTAAGAAGCGATGATGTCCTTTTCTCGGCTTTCTGCCACGTGACGCAACGCAGACGATATTTTATGATCTTTTCGGAATGGACTCGGCCACCGGCTTCCGCCGAGGTTTGTTGCATTCCGGCGGATCTTAATGAAGTCGTATTTATCACACGGGCTCCACAAAAGAGAGTGCGTGCGTGAATGCAGTTGTGGGGGTGTTCACGGAAGCGTGTGATCTCACCCAGGAAATAAAACGCCACACCATTGGCTTAATTTTTAAAGGTGAAATTTGGCGAAGCATCGTAGAATATGGGCAAATCCTTCTGCTTTAAGTTTGTATTCCATAAATATTTCATTTTTACGCTGTAATTTCTATCTGAATATGGCAGACCCTGACTGATATACACGATTAAGGTTTTTGTTTAGTAACGAATCTACAATCAATAATAAAAAAATAGACAATTGATTTTGAAGTAGAAAACGATCCGTTGCATAATGTGCACTTAAAATTAGAAATATATAAATAATTTATTTATTTCGCTCAGATATAATTTTTAAAAACCGCTTGAAATAAAAAACTGAGAATAAACTACTGCAAATCTAAATCAATATGATTAATTGACGGGTTATGTTGATCTCAAATAAATTATCTCCATTGGCAAATAAATTATTTCTGTGATTGCATTAAAACTTAAAATTTTATTAGTTATTATCAATTATTATTACTGATGTTTCACTACTATTTTTACTTTTTCAATTTTGCACGTCTTAAAAATGACGTGTTAGAATTTTTTAAGTGCTTCATTTACACTTCTACGATTCTTCTTATAAATTTTGCTATTCTATTTTCATTAAAAAAAAAAAAAAAAAAAAAAAAACTTTCCTAGTTATTGGTAATTAGATCCCTGTTATTGAAATTGTCATTTATAGATTGGTGGCAAAAATAGAAGGTAGACAGCTTATTAAAAAACAATAAATAAAAATAATAAGTAAAAGGGGAAAAAAAGACAAGCAAAATTTTTTTGTGTAGAGCAAAAGACATGAATTGAAATATCTATATTTCTACTTTTACATAAGAGATTTTTTTAATGCATTCTAAAAATTCTGACTTGTGTTTCGAAGTTTTTTTATTTAAACTAAACAAAGTGGCGTGACTGCACATAGAGGGCCAAGTCCTACTGTGCCCATCTCAGTTTTCTTAACCTTTGGCTCTACGAATGCAGGATTCAGCCTTTGTGCAGGAGCAGATGTTCCGGTTGGGTAGTCAGCCGAACACGGAACCCCCGTTGCTTAGTCCCCAAGTATGCTTGGCACTCATTTTATCGACCCACTAAAGGGATGAAAGGCTGAGTCAACCATGTTCGGTCAGAGGTTCGAACCCGGGACAAGTGGCGCGAGAGCGAGAAACGCTTCCATTCAGTCACCGAGAGTCAGTGTTTTATTTAGGCAACATAAATTTTCGACTTGCTTTTTATCACTGAATAGAATTTTTTATTGCTCTTTTTCTTCAGTGTTTGAAATTTCCCTTCAAAAAATAAGCATGATTAACCAATTAAAATGACTGTGCATGCAGGGTGAGTGAAAAGTATGAAAACTGTAAAATACATGAAGTCGAAAAACTTCCCTCCCCATTTAAAAAACTAAATCGGTCCGGAAAACCACAAAATGATAAAAAAATAAATTAATAAATAATAAAAAACGGAGGTAGTCGAGAAAAAGACACTGGCAGCAAATAACTAAGCATTTATAATAACAAAAATTTAATAAAATATAAGCACATCAGTATTTTACATGCACTTTGTAACGAAAATTTAATTTACTCAAATTAAATACTCTATTAATTATATATTCTCTCTTTTTTTCTTTTTTTTTTTTTTACCTAAGTAGTACTTACATTGTACGTAGCGCCCCCTGCCATTTAGACAGGGGAAGAAACAACTTATTTTCACATTTTCCCACCTCTGTTGTCAGAACAGGAGGAGTGTAAGTAGCAAGTGTCAGCTCAAAAAATAGCGAGTTCGAACATTTTGAAGCTCAAATATTTGAAAAAGTGAAAAATTTAGTTGATAAAATAATATTTTTATTATTTTTTTTTTTTGATATACATTAAATTATAAAGTGAGTTTTATTACACATCACGCACAGAAGTATTTCAGCAAAATGTGCGCATAGAGCATTCTTCTTTTACATAAAAATTAACGTGAGTTTTACACTTTAAACTTAGAAAAAAATCCCTTATGACGGTATTTTTTAGTTTATATTATTAGATTAGCTTGGAGTTTTCTTAAATAATCGTCAATACAGAGAAAAAAGCGCCAGACGAAAGGTATTTTAAAGCGCTTGCTCGAGTAAAAAAAAAATGCAGCCCCTCATTGAAAATAAAAAGGAAAAAATATAGTAAACAGTACTTTTACTATATTATACTATACTAAATAATGTTCTATAGTTTTTTTAAATTAATGTAAAAAAAAGGATCATTTTTAAAACTTAGAGAAAGAGTAGCCCGAAAAGTAAAGAGTCACAGTTAGAATTTTAGTAGTGATGACATTTTAAAGTATATTAACCCGCTACTCATATCCCGATATGGCAACACAGCTCTCTATCATGAACTCTTTCAAGAGTTCATCAATAGATATTATCAACTTAATTACAAGGAAGATTTAAAATTAATTACAAAAAGTTAAGTATAGCGTCATTAGATTTTTTCATTTGATTCGTCATTTTCGATTTGTTAATTAGTTAAAATTGAGACAGATAACACCCTTTTAAATAATTTAAATACCGAGTATATTTTGCGATGGCAGCGTCACCTATGAATCAAAATTTAAAAACTCGTAGATAATGTTGGGGTATTTTTTTTTCAACAGAATCAAATCTTCAATTAAAAATGGGGATTTTTTTTATCTGAGATTTTATTTCTCTTCACCCCCATTTGGTAATGTTGGAGGGGGGTTGATTTATTTATTCATAAATGCATTCGTTGAAAATACAGGCTTATTTATATTTTTAATCTCATGCGTCTTTCCCAAGATATTTGGCCATTTCCATTATTTTTTGGACACCCTGTTTATTATAGAGATGGGATTGTTAATATAAGTGGAACATTCCAATTAAGCTCATCATAAAAATACTAATTGTGAATTTAAAACTGGGCCAAAATTAAAATTCGCGGATATAGCTTATAATTGCTTTCTTGGTGTGCATTTGAATGCCCATTTGAAGCCATAAATTCGCTAAAAATATATGTATTTTAGGTAGTATTTGTGAACGAATGGCGTTGAATTTGTAATGTAAGTTAAAGTCACGCAACTCATTTACTTTTTTCTTCTATTTTTGATCCTTTTTGCTTAAGTTCCGGGATTAGATTCAGCATTTCAGTCAGCATGAAGGTCTTATTTTCATTGGCTGAGGTGGAAACTTTGCCTTGTACAGTTATTTTTTATAATCTCTCGCTAATTTTGAAATTTAGGCGAATGCAGGATATCATGTTGATTTTCAATCATTTCTGCCAACAACAAAAAAAAAAGGGTTAACGATAAAACAAAACAAGAATTGCAACAAATTCATGTGACATGGCATAAAGTTCCATCCAGGAGTTTTTCATTTTAGTTAAGAAATCTTTTGACAGATGACGCTGATAGTAAACCCATGAATCAAATGAAAATTCATAACCACCTATTCTTACGACATGCGATTGTAGATGATAATAAATATATAATAATTAAGTATTGCAATGTGATTTTCATTCGTTTCAAGAGCTCAAAAACAAACTGTGTTGTGATTTTCAATTTTTTTTTTTTTACACGTTTACTACCTGTAACGCCATATATTCGAAATATTTAGAACTAAAACCAAAATTTCTCGACAACGAACGTATTCTCTTTCACATGAAAATGCTCTTTAACTTAACTGTTCCTAGCTATAAGTTTAAAAACTGTCAGCTCAATTTAGAACATCGAGTCGATTGAAATTAAGGGAAACTTATTAATCCCATTTTTTATTTATAAAACGTTACTTAACGTCAAAATATATTAAGTGTTAAGTATATATAAATGGTATTAACTAATATTAGTAATAACTAGTATTAAATATTCTTTAATACTAAAATATTCGTAAGACTAACAATCATAATTTAATTTTGCCTTGATGTTAAAACGTAGGTAAAACTTACTTTAATTGTTTCTGATTTTTAAAATATAGGTAATTTAAATTGGATTTTATTTCTAATTATTCTACAATATTTAAATGTAGGTAAATCTAACAATTTTTTTTTATTTGTTTTATATAGTCAAACGGTAATAAGTTAAGTTCTACAATCATATAGCTTTAAATATTCTTTAATACTTGTTTGTAGCTATCTATTATATATATTCTTTATAATTATTCACTAGTTATAAAATATGGGTAATCTTAACAATAATATTTTTTACTTTCAACTAATGTAAAAATGTTATACATTTTAATCTTATTAGTTCAATTTTCAGTTAATGTTAAAATATTGACAGTTACACTCGTTAATAAACGGTAAAAACAAGAAAATAGAGTTTGTTCAGTTTCATGAGCTGCAATAATTTGATATATTTGATTACTAACATGCCTAATGAGAGTTCATGTCTCTGCTTTATAAGAAACACGTTGATTTACGACCTTTTACTCCAAACAAAATATTCTCTTAAGTATTATATCCCAAAACATATCCAATCAATTTCGATTCTTACATCATAGTGCTTTCCTTTACCATTTTTTTTTCACGAATGTTAGTGGCAAAATAACACACATTCCGCTGCTGTAATGCCTTTAATCTTATCAGTTCAATTCATATTTCTCTTTAAATTAAGGGATCTAGGTGGTTTTCACCTAGAAAGCATCAAGAGGTATAACTTTTTACAACCTCTCATAACTTATCTGAAATTTAACTTAATATTCTGAATATTTCACAGTAGTTTAACATAAGCCAAGACATTATTTAAATACAAACACATTTTTATAACAGTGCAAAGAACTTTTATTAATTAGTTTTCTCTACAACTGAAATTCAAAGGGGAAAAAAAGATTCTACGATGTCCTGCATGCCAGGCCTAAAGAGAATAGAATGGCTGGTTCACTCCTTTGAAGAAACTCTCGCCACGCCAATCCTCCGATTTTCTCTATAGTGACGTCACTTTGGCGCAAAGCTCGCACTTTTACTTACAAGAACGGAGCGTTCGGCCTTACTAGCTCTAACGAATATTGGAGCATTTATTTTTTGTGACATATTCTAAGATATTTGTTATTCTCTATAATGTCTTTCCTCAGTTTTTGCAAAAGTCAGTTTTCCTCAGTGAATTTACAAAAATTTGAAACTATTAACGAAATGCTAGTTTGCGCGATTGCAACTTGCAAAAATTCTGATAGAAAAACAAAGGGAAAAAATATAATTTTCCGCGTGTTCTCTAAAGTAAATGAACAACTATGTAAAGAATGGATTCCGAAATGACACAGTTAATATAAAATAGCAATACGTTTATTCTATCGTTAAGAACTTTTATAAAAATTCGTTATTTAAATAGAAACCGCTTCGTTACTTCAAAAAGAAAGGCAGGTGGAAAAAAATTAAAAAATGTATAAAGTCAAAGAAAATTAAAACGCAAGTAAAAAGTATAAATAAAATATATAGTGTATAGTTGAAATTCTCCTAGTTTCATAACATATTTTTTAATGTAGTTATTCTAAATATTTATGATTTTTTTAAACATTATATTCTCTTAAATTTAAATATCTATAAATTATATCATCTTAAATTTAAATATCTATAAACAATTGTAAAATTTTTAATGTCATTATGAACCTAAATTATTATTTTGTTTCAGTAATTAGTGTTTAAGGTTGATGTTTCCTAATGATTAAGTATGAACAAATTGCTATAAACGGCAGATTTTAAAATCAGGGATTCTAAATTTAACTCAACTTATTGTTATAAAAGAATATATAGGTAAAAAAGTGTCGATATATGCTTTCATTTTTCTTAATAATTAAAGTTAAAACTGAACTTTTTAAAATAAAGAATTTATAGTGTCATTTTCGCCAACTAGTAAAATATTTCTATAAGTTTAAAATGGTATTTTTTTAATATAATGGCCAAGAAAGTTTTTTTGAACTATGTTTATGAACGGAAATAATGTGTTAATTACGTAAAGTTTGAAAGCTAATAACTAATAAAAAGTCTAACTTATTTTTACGAAGAGAAAGATGCAAAGTTATCATAATATCTTTGCTTGCGATCTCCGAGATCTGTGAACACAGTGACGTCATGAGAAGGGAAATCGTAGCTTCAGCTCTAAGAGCGGAGTGAACTAGCCTTGCCTGCATGCACGATGTTAATTATGTTATTGAAACATGAAATAACTTTGCATAGATAGTTAAAAAGGCTCTTTTTTTAAGCATTCTAGTTCAAAAAAAAATTGCAAAATAAAAAGTAATTTTTAAATTTAAAAATTTAAATTTTTTGGATTTTTAAAGAAACATTCCAATGAGCAACCAATGATTGCTCATTGGCAATGAGTTGCCTATGAGAAACCTATCACTACGTGGATAGGTTACTCATTGGCATTCTAATGGACAGAGATTTTAATCAAAAATACAACGAAGCAGGAGCGAACATTAATTCTCTTGAATCAAATGCGTAGATTGGTTGCTCATTGGCATTCATATGGACAGACATTGTAGTCAAAAATACAAAAATGCAAAAGAGAACATTTATTCTCTTAAATTCACTATGTGGATTGGCTGTTCATTGGCATTCTTATGGACAGACATTCTAATCAAAAATATAAAGATCATTCTCTGAAATACAAAGCGTAGAAAATTGCGATTAGACATTGGAACCAAAATTACAATTATTCACAAATAAACATTTGTTCCCTTAAATCTAACGCTAGAATTGATTGCTCATTGGTATTGGTTGTGAGACGGACATTGAGATCAAAATTACAGTACAGAAGCAAAGGTTTATTCCATTTAATTCACTACACGAATAGGCTACTTACCAGTAATGAGTGAGAAAAGACAATGGGTGGTTTGAATTTTAAAGCTTTCGCAATCACTGTAAATATGTACATCTACAAAATTTACTTAAACTGATTACATATCAAAAAATAGTAAAAACACCAATAGGCATCAACAGGGCAAATAATTATTTTAATTTATCAGATGCAAAGCTTTTTTGTGAAAAGAAAAGTATTATCTTTATCAGATTCCATCTCTTCCTCGTGTACGATCCATATAGATTGGCTACGTAAGCCAATCCATTTCTTCTTATAACATCCAATATCAGTTTAGTGTACCCCAACAAATAAAAATATAGAAAGAACATATTTTTTCCCTTTTCAAAATTCGCATTCTGTAGAAAGCACCCCAAAAGCATACAAAGTTCGATGGAGCCTACTCCATCGGCAAACTCACTTCTTAGTCCACTAATAAAATTATACTTAGGGACTGGGTAGATATTCCCCTGGGATTTCACCCCAAATGAAACCAATAAAGAAATATCGTGTCGTGCCGCAGTATGTAATGCCCCTTTGGAAGGTGTACAATTTCTCCCAATGACTTGCATATTCCGTCTTTTATAGCTTCTGGAAGGTTCTAGAAAGAGGCAAGGTGGCATTACAAGAAGGTATAAAAAGAAAACAAATTACACTCCATAGTTTATCGAGGTGTACTCAAAAAATATTGTTTGAGATGCATTTTCGATCGGTTTTTGTTTATATCCTTTTCTTAGCCTGGCATGCGTTGAATGGAGGTTTGCTTCGCTCGTCGTAAAAATAAGCCCGGATAGGTGACTGCCTATTCAAAAATTCTGTTTATCCACAGAATTGTGCGTGTTTTAACGGAGAAAATCTCAGATTTATCCTGTTTTTTGCGTTTATATATTCATAATCAAGTATGGATTCGAACAACTAACTCTTTCGATTTCGTAAACATTTTTATTTTTTATTTTATATAAAAAAGAGAATTATGAAAGGAAAAAACAGGGACAAATATTATTATGCAGAGCTTTAAATAAATAATTAACTTAAGTTCAGTACAAATGTGTTGAAGATGGTGTGTAAAGATGGCAATAATTTTCTTTTTAATTGTAATTCTGCAGTAAAACTTTTAGATTTAGGCTATTTTTGCATTTATATCTTTGATCAAACATCGATTCGAATAATAAAATGCGCTACAGCAATTCCATTACTTTTATATCGATAATACTTTTATATCGAGAAGAACTACTTATGAAAAAATAACATTGATAAAGATAATTATGCAGAGCTATAAATAGTTTAATTTTGGTTTAGCGCAAATCTGTAGAAGGCAGCGTATAAATATTACATTTCAATATTGCAGTGTAATATTTATACGATGTATAATACAATAATATAGTTATACATTTATTAAAACTATATATAGCAATATAAATTTTAAGGATTGTAATACTACAGTTTTATTTTTATATTCATTATCAAGTATTGATCTGAATATTCAAATGTATTGCAGCAATTCCGTTACTTTCGTTAATAAATACCTTTTAAATCGAAAAGAAGTAGGCACTTATGAAAAAATAACATTGATAAACATAAATATGCAGAGCTATAAATAGTTTAATTCTGGTTTGGCGCAAATGTGTAAAAGACAGCGTATAAATATTACATTTAAATATTGCAATATAATATTTACACGATGTATAATACAATCATATATTTATACAATCATTAAAAATACGTAATGCAATATCATTTTTAATGATTATAAAACTACACTTTTATGTTTATATATGTTACTGGCAAAGTATGAAATCCTGCATTATATATAATGCCTAAAACTAGCCGGCAAAGTATGAAATGATTTATATTTCACACATTGCCTAGGCATTATATATAATGCCGGATGCTATTTAGGCAAAGTATGAAATAAACGTCCTGATGAGGTTATTATGTAAATGATGCGCATGCTATTGTGAATGACCGAAATCGGTGGTTGTTGATTTTCACCGATGAATGTTGACAATCACACAGTCGCTTTAGTGAAAGGCCGATATATTTATTACATCCGATTTGATATTAATTTATTCGTGGATATAATTACATTTATTTGATATTTTAATACTTACTGACGATAGATTAGAAGAAACATCAGTGTTTGGAGTCTCGATCAAATATATACCAGGCAATGATATTTGACCTTAAAAAAATATCACTGTAGGATATACCGGGCAGTGGCCCTTGACCTTAAAAAAACATCAGTGTAGGGTATACCGGGCAAATGTATACCGGGCAGTGGCCCTTAACCTTAAAAAAACATCAGTGTAGGGTATACCGGGCAGTGACCCTTGACCTTAAAAAAATCAGTGTAGGGTATACCGGGCAGTGGCCCTTGACCTTAAAAAAACAACTGTGTAGGGTATACCGGGCAGCAGCCCTTGACCTTAAAAAACATCATTGTAGGGTATACCGGGCAGCGGCTTTTGACCTTAAGAAAACATCAGTGTAGGGTATACCGGGCAATGGCACTTGACCTTAAAAAGTCATTGCCCGGTATACCCTACCCTGATATTTCTTCTAATCTATCGTCAGTAAGTATTAAAATATCGAATAAATGTAATTATATCCACGAATGAATTAATATCAAATCGGATGTAATAAATATTTCGGACATTCACCAAAGCGACTATGTGATTGTCAACATTCACCGGTGAAAGTCAACAACCACCGATTTCGGTCATTCACAGTAGCATGCACATCATTTACATAATAACCTCATCAGAACGTTTATTTCATACTTTGCCGAAATAGCATCCGGCATTATATATAATGCATAGGCAAAGTATGTAATTCTTTTCACATTTCATACTTTGCCTAAAAACGTCAGGCATTATATATAATGCCGGCATTTTATACTTTGCCGGTCACATATACATTATTAAGTACTGATTTGAATAATCAAATTCGGTGCAAAATTTCCTTTTCCTTTGAAATTCGATAACAATATAATTTTAAAGAAAGAAAAACATTATGCAGAGCTTTAATAAAGAATTAATTTAGGTTTAGTACAAATGTGTACAAGTATACAAAGATTGCAATATTTTATTTTCAATTATGGCAGTTCTACACTGTTTGACCGTCTGTCACAAAACGGGCCTCAACATCGTTCTCAATTTGCTATGACTTTTAAAAGGTACGAAGTTGAACAATATTATCGTTGAAATTAATCTTTTTTAAACTTGATTACTTGAAATTATGGGTCATCTTGAGCGGAAACTTAGTTCGATTCAAGAAGTTATCAGGGTTGCACTAAATTTGCATGCTGTTATGGTTAAAATACAGATATTATTAGCTCAAATTTGAACTCACTTTTAAATTTTTGGAATGTAATGTATTAATGGGTGTTGAATAGCAATACTATTCGTGAAGATGAATCTTATTTGCGGCTAAGTATCGTCTCGTCATCTACCACTTAAGAGGTTTTTAATAATAACAGCTCTTAATACATATTTTAAAATTCCTTTTTATATATGCAGTAAAATATATTTATCAATAGTTGCATTTATATATATTCCTGAGGAAAAAAACTACAAAGATCTAATCAAATTCTAACAAAATCTCAGAAAAAGATAAAAAAAATACCAAACCATTTTGATTGGTATTTGAAACAAATAAATATTTTTCCCGTTTTTTTTTTTTTTTTTAATTTACCTCTTTTTAATTTAATCCAATAATCAAATTTATTTCGTTGATTTTAATCATTCATGTTATAGTTATATTTCTAAATTTTTTTTTCAGATATTTTTATTTTATATCCCAGCCCAAAGTAATTTGAGAGGCCGATTGCTTTTTTTTTTTACTTAGACCTAAAAAATGTATATTAAGTTTTTTCTTTTTTCAACTACATATAAACATACTGTCAGGATTCTGATTCCACTCCCGCGCAACTGAATGAGACCTGAGGGTCAGAGAGTGAGGGACACGGGAAGTGTTGTTCCCTTATTGCGGGGGCGGAAAGAGTTAGTGGCGAAGGACTCTTTTCTTGAGAAAGGATTTTCAGTATAGTCTGGATGCGGATAGAGTATAGATGAAGAAGGGGGCAATGGCGCTCCGGAAATAAAAGCTGGGCTTTGTTTTTTTAAATTTTATTTAACATATATATATTTCGTAGTTAAATTTGTAAATTTTGAGCATCAATAATCCAGAATCTAAATTAAATATGTATCTATGACTTTATAATTAAATATGTAAACTTTGAGCATCAATAATCCAGAATCTAAATTAAATATGTATCTATGATTTTATAATTAAATTTGTAAACTTTGAGCATCAATAATCCAGAATCTAAATTAAATTTGTAAACTTTGAGCATCAATAATCCAGAATCTAAATTAAATATGTATCTATGATTTTATAATTAAGTTTGTAAACTTTGAGCATCAATAATCCAGAATCTAAATTGAATATGTATCTATGATTTTATAATTAAATTTGTAAATTTTGAGCATCAATAATTCAGAATCTAAATTAAATGTGTATATATAATTGTGTAATTAAATTTGTAAATTTTGAGCATCAATAATCCAGAATCTAAATCAAATATATATCTATGATTTTATAATTAAATTTGTAAATTTTGAGCATCAATAATTCAGAATCTAAATCAAATATGTATATATGATAAGCCCTTGTCATCATTCTGAGTGTTCTAAAATCTCACAAAGGATGGATATAACAAATATCTTCACTAAAAAATATTTTTTTTGTCAAATAAATAGCTCCTTTACCTCATTTGTGTACCATTTGTAAACAGTGATTTATTGTACCATCTGCAAGCCATTGTAAAGATCTGAACAGAGAAAGATATTTAAAAAATTTTAGGTAGGAATTTGGAGGGGGAAAAAAAGAATTGATAATCGTAGCGTCTGAAGCAGTAAACCTTTATTATATTTTCAAAAATAATATTTTATAGCGTCATATTCGATTAATCAAACTTTTAGTGAAATAGCTAGGTCCGATTTCATACCTAACTCTTACAAATACAATTACTTTAGTATAACTATAATCATCTAAAGTAATTGATATGCTTTTATGATGAATCCTTCCGTTAACACATTATTCCCTTTTGAATAATTAAACATCCTTTCTTTTGCATAGGGTACGAAAATCATTAAAGCATGCTTTCAATAATGATCGCCAAATGGATTCAAAATACTCTTTGGCGACACATACTTAGCAAGAATTTGGCATCCAGACGAAGTGCATAAATGAATTCCGGACCATTAGCAGGAGCAGATTTAGTGATAAATGGAAGTGACCACAAAGTCCAAGGTGTGTTTCTTAACGAATAATGTGCGTGACCAACAGTCATAAACAAAACCGGACACATAGTGCTAAGTCGAGTAACATTCGAATCGGAGAATATTTCGTATCGCCTTTTTTTTTCTCGAAGGGGCATGAATGGTAAAGAAGCTTGATAGTTAAAGAGTGACTTTTTTTTTCTTCCTTACGGTTCTGTTTTGTCAGTTCTGGCCACGCCCAGTGACATGAATCCTATTATTATCATTCTCATTAACAAGAGTCTAGGGTGATTTTATAGCGGGATTTGTTTGATTTCTGCCCTATTGGAAGAGAAATTGATTAACCACTACACAATATGAATTTATGAAGACGAAAGTGCAATAAATTGCAGAATATAAAGAGACTTCGTGTGTTTAACCACAGCTTATTAAAACCTTTTAATTATTAGAACAGGCAGATATTTATTACCACCACCACCCTGGCAGTCATATTACAACCGGAGGTCATTTCAGAACCCGCTTTTTTGTTTGGCGATTTTTCACTAGGTTGTAATTGGGTACTTGCACTCCAAAATGAAGAAAAGAACCAATACCCACCCATGTGACCTATGACGTCAGTCCCAGCTAATCTTTATCAGCAATATGGAGTATTAAAGTTGAGCTAAGTTTCTACATAACTTAAAATGTTAATTAACGCTAAGTTAATTAAAAACAGAGCCGATTGAATTTGTTGGAATATAATTCTTTCTGGGCTACTTTTTTTCCTAACTTAAATGTATTATTTGTTGATGTATTTTATTGTAATCGTGATATATTTTCATTTTATGCACCTGGCAACTTCGGTACGTAATAGGTATGCTTATGTTCTATGACTTCGTGTCTGGGAAAATATAGAGTACCAAATATATAGTGCAAATATATTTGAGCAAATATATAGTGGCAGAATTGAAATCTTTGTGAAAGAATATGGAGTGTGTCACTTACGAGAATTGATACTTGAAGGGCTTTGCTTACTCGAAATAGAAAAGTTTCTAACTTAAACAAATGCCACGTTACAACCAACAAACAGGATGGAGATACCCAAATTATGTCACTTGCAGGTACCCCATCTACCTAACTCCAAATTGGCACTTTCTGGACAACGACTAGTAGGGAGCTTATTATTTCATTGCCCTATGTTTCTAAGTTATTAGAGAAAATAGCTAAAATACTAATTCTGATAAGAAAAAGAGGGGGGGTTGTATGGTATAGTTTTCGATTTTAAGTCTGATGACTAAGATTCTATTACTTTTTGCGACGTGCTTGTTCCTATTTTGATTTCAGTTTAATACTACACATAGAGTTCCAATCCAAAAAAAATTCTTATGCTGGCAAAATCATCTTAATTTTTAATTCGGATCCGTGATGGCTCAGGGGACAGATCATTCGCCTTCCTATGAGTTGAACCGGGTTCGAATCCCAGGAATGGCCGGTCAATTCGAATTCATCTGGCTTGCACCGACCTCAGTGCGGACGCAAAATATCCTCAGTGACAGACGGATCATGGGTTAAAGTCCCCTCGCCGTCAGGCTAATCGAGGCAGGTTTTCGTGATTTTCCTCTCAATGTAACGCAAATGCGAGTTAGTTCCACCAAAAAGTTCTCCACGAAAGCAAAATTTCTCCTAATACTTCATTCGGGAGTTTCGTTGTCTTCTGGATTGGGTTCAAAATTACAAGACTATGAAGTTGAACATGAGTAGTCGTAACCCCAAAATATTGGGTGGGCTTTTCAACGACGGTTGTGAAATAAAATTTTTAATTCGGACCTGGAATCCCTTTTCGTATTAAGTTAAGTCCAAATTAAGAAACTAAATAAAGTTAGACTTAAATGAAATATATGGTTTTGATTTTAGTTCTTGCTATCGATATCAAAAGATCCAATGACTTAGCAAATGACATTAAGATGGTTCTGAAAATGGATATGATTTTTTGAGTGATTAGTGGGTAAAAATTCTGCTTTCGATAAAAATTCTTAAATTCTGAATTTTTATTTTGATTCAGCTCAGTATCTGTAGCTTCATTAATGACATCAAAAAGCCAGATAAACCACCGTGATGATCCCCGTGATCAGGCAAAGTAAAATCATGAAAACGGAAAAATAAAAAAGATAATTTAATATTTCATATATAAAGAAAAGCACTTTTAGTTTAAAGAGTTCAATTTTAAAAAAATAACCGAAATCAAAAACGCATCGATAATAACATATTATTTCTTTAAACAAGAAATAAATTTATAGGTTAATTAATATTTACAGATCAATAATATTTTAACTATTAATTTTATTCAGTCTTTCATCCTTTCAGTAGGTCGATAAATGAGTACCAAGCATGCTTGGGAACTAAACACTGGTGGTTCCGCGTTCGGCTGATCACCTGACCGGAACATCTGCTCCTGCACCCCAGAGCGCAAGGTCAAGAAAACTGAGATGGGCACAGTAGGCCTTGGCCCTCTGTGGGCTGTCGCGCCACTGAGTTTAGTTTAGTTATAAGTTTTATACTTATCACAACCAAAGCCATCCGGACCTTTGTTTGAAAGACATCCGGATCCTGATTGGTTGTAGAAACGTGGCATTTATTTACTTTAGCAACTGTTCTTTGGAGTAAACCAAGCCCGTCAAGTATCAATTCTCTTAAGTGACACATTCTAAATTCTTCCTCAAAGATTCTTTTTCAAAGATTTCAATTCTTTCACTACACATTTACACAAAGATTTTACTCAAAGACAGGCAAGAAGCCAGTGGAACATAAACAAACTAATTATGCCTCGAAGTTGCCAGTTACACAAAACAAAAATATATCACGGTTACAATAAAATACATAAACAAATAATAAATCTAAGTAAAAGAAGTAGAAGAGAAAGAAATATACTTCAACTCATTGGATGCTCGATACGGCTGTGTATTTAATTAACTTATCATTAAATAAAAATCTAACTCAAGTAGAAAAACTTAGCTTTAACTTTAATCCGCCGTTTTGCTGATAAAGATTAGGTGACGTCATAGGTCACATGTGAGGGTGTGGGAGGTCTTCTTAAAGTGCAATTATCTTTTATGATATATAGAGAAATATAATTTAAACCAGAATGTATGTAATTAAATCCTGAATGGATTTACACGATGGAAATGAAAATTACGATAAACAGTTGAGTTTATTCCGGTATAACATTGCGGTGTTAAATTATTTCTAACATCATAGATTGCTATTTCAAGAGCTATTTGTTAATCATTGTAGAAACATCATTAATTGATACAAAGTATTTCAGGCTATACATTACAATTGGGTTGGAAACTGGTATTGTTAAACGCTTTGCTATTCCGCCTTTTGTGACGTCACGCTGGTTTATAATAGTTTGGATTATGTAGGGCGATGTTAAATCCATATGTTTCAGATTATTGTAAACACGTTTAGGGAATATAATAGAATTCTCGCATCTGTGAGAGTAATATCTTATAATTCATTCAAATTGCCATCATTTTCAATTAGATCATATATTGTCGTATAAAGTCACGACGTAAATTATGCGCGTTGTAGAAAAAAAATATGGAAATATTGCGCATTTTTTTGGCAGATTAGAAACATATGGTAATATAACCGTTCATAGGATTTCGAGACTAAAGTTTTGAAAACGTGTTCTCTATTAGAAAAATATGATTAGTTTAGATATTTGTATTTATTGGGGTAATTAAGGTGTAATAATGGTAGACAGATCATGGGTTAGTGTCCCCTTGGCTTCAGGCTAACAGTGGGAGGTTTTCGTAATTTTCCCCTCCGTGGAACGTAAAAGCGGGTAAGTTCCATCACGAAGGCAAATTTCTCTTAGCACTTGATTCAGGAGTCCCCTTGCCATATGGATTGGGTTCAAAATTACAAGACTACGGAGTTGAACTTTGATAGTCGTAAACTCACAGTTGGGCCAGCTATTAGACACCGGTTATAAAATTAAAAAATAGTTAATTATAAAATTAAATTATTTATAATATAATTTTCAATCTAAAATAAACTTTTAAATATTATTAGCAAGTTGTCATAATGCTAAACCAATTTTAAACTTTTTTTTTTGTTGCGAGAACCTTACCTTGCCCAGTACGCCTCCTTATACGTTTCTTTTCTTGATTTTTAAAATAATTGTAGAGACATGTTTAAACAAAAAGTTGTCGAATGTTAAAAAGTAATTATAATTTCTTCAAAGCAAGAATTTTTTAACGAAGAAACACATGCAAATCAAAATCTTTTTTAATTATTGATCTTGTTGGTGGCAAGTCTTTTTTGGAACAAAATTAAAAACAAAGAGATGCAAAAAAGTAGATAAATATTGTTACTATTTCATTTTGTCTAAGTGTATTTTTCGAAAGCATGTTCCAATATTCAAATTTTAGTAATCATTATATTATTATTAACTGTTTGAATATGTTCAATTGTTTGATTCCTTGTGTATAGTTTAGTTGTTCCTTTGTTTTCTGAGTTGAACTCATAAATATGAAGCATAAGAAGATTAATGTAACTACCTCTTGGACTCAAAAATGAAAATCTCTAAATTTCATTCTTCAAAAATAATCCTTGCTTCATGGCATAGAAAAAAAAGAGTAAATAGAAAATGAAGTAAAATACCTAACGTAATTTAAAGATAAAAATTTTAAAAAACTTTTTTAAAAGTGTTAACAAAATCACATAAATGACTTAGCAATTTTCCTCGATCTAAACAATACAAAGGCATCAAAAAACTAGATATTATTATTCATTTAAGCATAATATTTAACAACAATCAGCATATTTATCAACATTAAATAGTAATCATATTTTGTAACAATAAACAAAATATTAATCAATAATAAGCCTAATTGGTAATAATAGCCATGATATAAATCAACATTAAGATTAATATTGAACAATAATATGCCTATTAAGAAATTAAATGTACTTTGGTCCAATATTTAGCATTTTTGTTTAAAAACAATAAAGTATTCCCATTAAATTTTGGTACTGGAATTAGTACTAGCTCTTCAGATGTTTTGAATTTAATTTAAAATAGATTTTAAATTTATTTTATTTACTTCATTCAAGTTTTCATTGTTTAATTATAAGTTAAATAAAAATAATCGTGTAATAAATAATTTTTAGTGCAAATTTCAAAAATTCTATTTGAATGAGTTTCTATATAATTGCATGCATTTTTTTAAAATGCTTATGTGAATTTTTTTGAAAAAAGGAAATTGTGTTTGGAGTTAAAAATGCATATTTAAATAATTAATAACTACAGAAAATATAAAATAATATCTTTCTTAGTCGTGACTTTTCCCTACTATTCCTCCTTTTCTAACCAACTATTCAACAAAACATTCCAGAAAAGTTATGAATTATAAATTCCTCTCCCTATTTTTTTTTTTTTTTTTTTTTTTTTGTAGAAACAAACTGGGAGTTATAAAAAAAAAACATACCTAAACAACCGAAACAATGGCATTTATGGAGACGTATGCTCGTTTTTAATGGTTTTTGTTGCAAGAATTCGACTTTAAGCAATTTGATTTTCTTCTCTTACCACAAAACCAAATCGAGAATAATTTTTTTTTTCGAAAGAAACGAAAGATATTCTGGAAAAAAATGAGAAATATTCTCGCTATATTTCTACAATGGAGATATTTTTGGCATGTTAAAAATAGTCCAGTTGTTCCATACGATACGAATAATTTCTGCTTTTTGGGGTTGTTCGTTGATGTTTTCTTTCAAGCCTTTGTCTCTATTCATGTGTCTCTTGGGGTGATGTCTCAACCTTTCATCAAAAATTGGATGTTCTTTTTTTTTTTTTCAATTTTTCAAGAGCGTCAAAAACCCCCGTGCTTGGAAGATTTCAAAGGAAGATGCGTCAACGTATACCATAGAGTAAACCAATTATGCAAGTGTCATTTTCCTGAGCTGCAGCTCTCAGGAAGGAAATAGGGGGGAAATCCTCTTCGACATTTCCACAGAAAAATTTTTTTTTTTTTTCATTCTATGCTTTTTCTAATAGAAGTTATTTGTAAATAAACATAAATAACTTTATGTTTCATAATGGACAAATTTATTAGTACAATATAATATTTATGCTTAAATACATTATTCTTTTGACAGGAAATTTATTAATAAAATGTAAGATTCGTGCTTAAATACATTATTATTTTGACAAAAAATATATAAGTGCAATGTAATATTCGTGTTTAAATGAATTATTCTTTTGAAAGAAAATTTATTAGCAAAATGTAAGATTCGTGCTTAAATGCATTATTCTTATGACTGAAAATGTGTTAGTACAATGTAATATTTGTGCTTAAATATATTATTCTTTTGACATAAAAATTATTAATGAAAAGTACGATTCGTGTTTAAATGCATTCTTCTTTTGATAGGAAATTTATTAGTACAATATAATAGTTTTTCTATATTGCATTATTCTTTTGACGGAAAATTTATTAAAACAATACAAGATTTGTGCTTAAATACAATTTTCTTTTGACTGAAAATTTATTAGTACAATATAATATTTGTGCTTAAATGTATTATTCTTTTGACGGAATATTTATTAAAACAATGGAATATTTGCGCTTAAATGCATTATTTGACCGAAAATGTATTAGTAAAATGTAAAATTCGTGCTTAAATACATTATTCTTTTGACAGAAAATGTATTAGTAAAGTGCAAGATTCGTGATTAAATGCATTATTCTTTTTACAGAAAATGTATTATTATAATGTAAGATTCATGCTTAAATACAATATTCTTTTGACTGAAAATGTATTAGTACAATGTGATATTTGTGCTTAAATGCAAGATTCTTTTGGCAGAAATTCTATTGGTGCAATGTAAGATTTGGGCTTAAATACGTTATTCTTTTGACTGAAAATTTATTAGTACCATGTAATATCTGTATTTGAATATGAGAATGTGTTACAAAAAACTCTTTTCGGTGTTGAATGCGTCAAATTACAAAAAAGTTGTCACTGTTGCCTATTTTTACTTAAAGCAATCTTAATCAAATTGAAAAATATTTAGGTCTTCTGGAAAGATTTTAAAATTTCTTTTTTCAGATTCAAACACGTTAGTTTTAAATTTTTTTTCTTCTTCAAAAAAAAGCATAATTATGAAATAAATTTATTATAATTTTTAAGTTCAAAAAATGTAAATTAACAGTAAAAAATATTTATGAAATATAACAATTAGATTTGACATACTCTATAATCTACTCTAAAGATGACATTAAAAGTCAAAAAATGTGCATTGTTAAGGAAAATGAAAGGTTCGCGATATCGCGTTTCTAATTCACGATCTTCACGATTCAGAAAACGTGCTTCATGTTAACAATCTTAACGAACCATAAATCGCAACTCATATTCCCTATCTAACGGATCCGTGAATCACATCCATACTCTTTAAGAATCATAACTCTCAAATCGTATTCACATAACACTCATGATGATTCACGTCATCTGCAAATAATGCATTGTTGATTCATACAATTTTGAATGAATTGTTCGTAGGCATATTTAATTCAAATTCATAAGTGGCTTAGGATTATCAGGAGTCTCATAAAAGGGGTTCTACTGCTTCTGAAGTGAAAAAGCATGTCTTATATACGAGTGAATTGATGTTTAATAATCTTAGTGGTAGTTACACCACAATATTCCCCCACCAGAATTTTATCAATAATAGAATTCGATGAATGGATGCCACTAGATGCCGTGTTTGCTAAAGAACAGTAAAGCTGTATTGAGTTCACCTAGTTTTGAGCGTTTGTCGTGAGAGCTGTATTAAAATCACGGCTGTGCCCACCTGTGTTGCTATCAGCAGACGCGATTGTGTAAATGAGACTGAGAAGCAAGAGCGGAAGATGACGCAGTCACAAATAGCAATTCCTGTTCAATGTGAACGTTACTTTCGATGTAGGTGAATTTATATCACGTTTGAAGGTCATCAATGTAGGCAAAGGGTTTTCCACAATGTCAATCTTCATCTATCACAGCCTTCTATTCAAAATTTTGGCTGGAAAACATTTTTTTTGGACCTTGACTTCCATTTTTTTACCCCCAATCACTAAAATTTATTTCTCAGAATCGAGCCCTCGTTGTTTTGGCCCTTTTTGTTTCGCCAGTCGCCATGGCATAAAAGTTTTTGCTGCTGTTTTTTCCCCATCCATTCCAGCAATATGAACAACCCGGTTCATAGTATTAATTTCAATACTTTTGATGACATTGGGCTCTTTAAAAGTTCCATAAAATTCCGAAAGCGTCTTCGTCAAAGATTATTTTCTTTGACACTGTCGTGAATACTTCTGATGTGCGTTGACAAAGTTTATAAATATAAGCACATATCAGAGAAGTTAACTAGTGTCGATAAGAATCAACATTAGTTTATACGCATGTATCATATTATTATATATCTTATTCAATACTAAATATTGCATTGCTAAAGGTATTATTAACTAAGCTTCAATTGTATCACTAATTGTACTGTTCAATAGTCAGTATTATATTACTGTATTCAAAGTTCAAAATTGCTGTGATGTATTGCAAAACAACTTGTTTAACGTATTAAATGCAAATTATTCTAAGTATGTTCAATACTAACCATGATATCTCTACAAGTTTTATTCAATACTGATTGTTTACCTATTATTTGATGCTAAAAATTAGATCACTTGAACCACTGTGAACTTGACAAAAAAAAAAGCATATTTTTTGAACTAAATAATTAAGTCAGAATACATTCAATGTAATATTTTTAATTACATTCGTTTTTTGCAATGCTCCCATTACATCAGATTTTATAGTTTATTTGATTCTTAGTTTGAGTGCGTGTCTTTTTTTTTTTTTGTTAACTGGTTTAGCTACGAACTTTTTTAATCTCTCGGAAATATGGGGAAACAAGAAAAGCATAAAATCTCAGAATAGAAGAAAAGGGATTTTCTAAATGAAGAAAGGGATAAAATTGCCAGGGAAGATCATATCCAGAATAAAGCAACAAAACAGTAAAAATATTCATATAAATGCTTTCTTACAAGAAAAAAAAAGCCTAAATAAACACGCAAAAAAAGCTAAATCTTTAAAATATGATATACATCATAATATATTTTAAGTTTGTGAAATGGAACCTCCATTTTGTGGATTATCTTCCGCTTATGTGCTTATAGGATTATTTTGTTTTCTTCCTGTTCACGAAATCATTTGTTCTTTGTTTTTCACTGCGACTGTATTTCTGTAACAAATGGATAAAGACAAAAACAGAAATGATGTTTTGCATTAGAATTAAAGTATGCAAAGCACTCCAATGGATTTTCAGTTGGAGAACACACATCATTGGTGGTTAAATGATAGTTTGCAGTAGAAAAAATACAAAAAATTTGCAGTGGAACAAAAAAAGATAGTGACTTCTAAAAAACAGGAAACTGATTATCATAAAGACGTAGGAATTGTTTTTTGAACTTAAAAAATAGCCTAAAAGAATTTTTTTTTTTAAATAATTACCTACTGTGATAATGATATTTTTCCCAAATCTTATTAATAAAAGCTTCTGTCAATAATATGTTTGTTAAAAATTTCTCTCTCTAACTGTTGTCATCTATTTTAATTCAAAATTGTTTTTTCTTCTTCGATAATCTGGAAGTAATATATTTTGAACAGCATAATAAAATTAATGGCATTTACGGGGTTGCCAAGCATTTTTTATTAAAACCTCTTTGTACCCCTCAAACATTTGAATAAAGTACTGTTTGTTGTACAAAAATGTTTTTACCTTGAAACAATGGAAGACCAGATCAATACAGCAAGAAATGTAAAGTTTTTTTTTCTGTAGTCTAAAATTTTATGCATTGTCAATTCAAGTGTATAGGTATTTTTTATTCTGGCAAAAATCTGGATAAGATCAATAAATTTGCCAGCGTAAAGGATTTTCGAGCCAGTGTAAAAGCTCTCGACAAAGTTATACGGTTGCAAATATTATAGAAATTTTTTTGTGACAGCAAAGACCAAGCTAGGCCAATACTACTGTACGCGGGGAGACTTTTTGAACAGACGGAAATTCTGAATAACATCAATGCAACTGCAAATGTAAGGATTTATACAATTACAAGTAAAAAGTTTTTTTGGCAGCACTTTAACATTTAATCACGTTATATTCTGTACGAATATGCTCGTTTTAGATTTTATCAGAACTTCTTACTATATAAAAAATTCTAATGATGATGTCACAGTTTTCTATTGTTGTCCTTACATTTTCATTGGTCGGAAAATCACGTGGTAGGATCCAGCTTTTCCTCATTCATTTCCATATTGTTTTTGTTGTCATCAGCATAAAATCAATAAAAGTCATAAAGGTATTGTTTTCTATGAATATTTTTATTCCTAATTTAAAGTTATTTTCTTGTACTGCTATTATTTTGCTTTTTAGTCAAGAGTTTAAAACTGAGAGAATTCTTTTTTTTAATTATTATGTTTATAATGTAATTCTACGCTACATTTTAGGATAAAGTTACTTAGAAAGGTGGTCTAATCTACAATCAACCGCTCTACAATTATTACTTTTGTACAAACAACATTGATATACTGTTATAAACCACCGTTAAAGAGATCTGTTAAATGATTTAGAACTAAACGATCCACAATGAGATGCAAGCAAAAATAGTATTTAATATATCCGCCCGTTTGGTAAGCGAAAATATTAAATTGCGGTTGTGAACTCATAAAATTAGTTTGAACAATATAATGTTAGAACAATATAAGGTAAAAGGGTAGACTATATTTTAGGGTGCCTCTTGATTCTCACCAAGTTATGATCGCTGTTGATCGCCAAGCTGGACGATGTTGAAACCCAATCGTGATTCTGATTGGTTTAGATTTTAGCGTTATTTTTTAATGTTCAACGGTATTTGTAATTTCAGAGGTCCGTTAGTTCTACGTTTGATACCGGCTGGTAAGGTTACTTTTGCTGCTGGTCAATAAGATCGAAAGTATGTCGGCAGTCATAAAAAGGGACTTCAGAAAAAAAAAACATTTCACCGCCAGTCCGGTACCACAGACGCCATTTTCGATTCGTATTTCGCCGAATTTATGTGGTGATGGAGGTATACAGATTCTATTCATGATAAATTTAGACAGTATCTAACTGCTATTAGAGAATTCTGTGCACCTAAATGAAATCTGAAAATATTCAAGTTTAATAAATAAGTGACAGGGTGCGTAGCGTTTCTAAAAAGTGCTTAATTTTCCCCCTTTCAAAATGAGATTTTCCCTTCACCATGTTGATTTTTGCTACGAATTATGCAAAAAGCAACAGTTCACATTGTTCTATCAAACGTTTTCTCAATTAATTCAACCCCAATCTATTTAGGCGTATTGTCAGTCCTCAGAATATGAAAACGCCACTCGTTTTACACGATTCAAAATTTCATGATTTTTGACAATTGTCAAAAACAATGCCAAAAGGGTTTTTTCTTTGACATGACGGTTAAAATAAGATAAAACCGTCAATTGTCAAAAACTTTCCGAACCTGCCTAGTTATGATATTTTTTTAAGTGCTTAAAAATATTTTTTGAGTGCTTGAAAAGCGCTTAAAAGGTGCTTACTTTTGTTCAATAATTTGGCTACGCACCCTGAGTGAGTTGTTTTTTTTCCCCTTTTCCTTCTGTGCTTACTCCATTAATTTTTGTTTCGATTCAAAATGAATTTTTTGGGTTTATTAATTTTGCTATATTGGGTTCATTGCAATTTTATAAATTTTCTGCCGATGTTTTGTTGAAAATTTCCAATGTTTTATTGAAATATCATTATGTTTTGGCCGCCATTCCTGTTACCACGGTGCTCCGTGCAAACAGGAATGGTGTCAAACATAAGTCGCCAATTTCGCCAAGGGGTACCCT
The DNA here is from genome assembly GCA_949128135.1 of Parasteatoda lunata. Lineage (NCBI taxonomy): Eukaryota > Metazoa > Arthropoda > Arachnida > Araneae > Theridiidae > Parasteatoda > Parasteatoda lunata. Next base: position 25,312,040 of record OX421971.1, read on the forward strand.
CAAGTATATTTTTACTTATTATGTAAAATCCTAGAATAGCCCACTTTTTAGCGACTTTTTAAAATTTCGCTAAGTTGGCGATTATTACTGGGATCAACGTTGCTTTTTGATTATAAAAAAAATCAATTTTAAATCTTACAAATTTAAATTGATTTACAAAAGAAAAACGAACAAAAATTAAAAAATAACTGTAATAAATAAAATAACGGTTAAAAAATTAAATAGTAGCAAGATATAAGAAGCATAAATGGCGAAAAAATAAACCCTTTTACCTCTTTTCTTACGAAATCCAACTAATCCGCGTAGGTATAAATATCAAATAACCAATAAGATTTAAAAAGTTTGGTGGCGTGATACAGTACATATAAGTTAAGAAAATAATTTTAACTTTAGTATAAAAACTGTTTTCTGCCAAGAAACAACAATTATTGCGAATCAATCATCGGGATTGATCAGCGGCAGCGAACAGGAGGCTTAACCCCCTTGTCCTAATAAATTGATTAAAAAAATGTGAATAAAAATAAGAAAATTCGGCAATTAAAACAAATCTATGAACTATCACGTCTGAGTCTTCGCCTAATTACAATTTATGTGGCTAATTTTACGCTTTATAATCGGTGTCAATAATGAAAATGTTGGTTTGATAATGCATTTCCTGTGGGAGGACAAAATTTATATCGATTTTCTCCCTTGTCTCGTATTTCACCTTCAAATAAGTGAAAAGGCCGCTAAGACTATCGACATCTCCGAAAAGTTTAATTCGATAAAAATTTTCTTTTCTAAAATTCTTATCCATTCAATTTTGAACAGGAAATATTTATTACGATGTCTCCTTTTACCGCTGTATAGTTAGTTGAAAATCATAAGGTTCTTTAAGATAAACCTTTAATATACATGTGTGATATCTTTAATCTCTTTCAATAGCAAGCTATTAACGTTAGATGTTTCAAAAGATTTTAATGGAGCACAGAAAATGCTATTATAACTAATTGATTCACATTAGCAGTCGCTGCTCATTAGCCTTTTAAAAATTTTATTTAGTGTTATTAAATAACTCTAGATATCGATGAAAACCAAGTTAATATCGTTCTTATGAATTTAGTGTTTGTCTTAAATATTAGAAAGAAAAAACTTAAGACGGCGTAAATAGGAAGGCTATATTCTTTTAATGATATATAACTATGTTTTGTAATCTTTATAAATGTTTTTTTAAATGGTGAGATAGCTTAACGAAGCTTGCAGGGGAAGATGTTGTAATAGTAAAAAGTGATTCATATATTGTTGATGGCTACCAGACAAATAATTTTTTTAATAAAAAGGTAATTTTTAAGTTAGTTTTTTCACTTTATTTAGCACGTATGAGATAACAGTCGCTAGATTTATGTTCTGTTATTTAGACTATATTGAATAATATATTAAATTGAATATATATATTGAATATATAAATTGAATATATATATTGAATATATAAATTGAATATATATATTGAATATATAAATTGATCACAGATACGTGATTTACACTTCACGTCTTACGCGTCCATTTATTAGGCAAGTTTTTCCAATTCCGGAGGTCCAAAATCGCACGGACGGGATATCAATTTATAACGTTTTATTTAAATTTATAAACAACACTAGATGGTGGTAGAAATCGATAATAATTTCGAGTGAGCCGCGACGGCGCAGGGGACAGAGCGTTCGCCTTCCAATGAGGTGAATCGAGTTCGAATCCCAGCGATGGTTGGTCGATACAAATTCCACATCTGGTTTGCACCGACCACAGTGCTGACGTGAAATATTCTCAGTGTTAGACGGATGATGGGTTAGAGTCCCTTTGCCGTCAGGATAACCGTGCGAGGTTCTCGTGGTCTTCCTCTACGTGTAACGCAAATGCGGGTCAGTTCCATCAAAAAGTCCCCCGCAAAGACATATTTCACCCAATACTTGATCCAATCATTCCCTTGTCTTCTAGATTTGGTTCAAAATTAATAGGCTACGTAGTTTAATATTAGTAGTTGTTAACCCAAAAATTGAGTCTGTTGTTCAACGACGGTTATAAAATAATTTAGAGTAAACTGTAACAGGGGTTGACATTCAAGTAGTACTTTTGGTTTCGATTTCTTTTTCATTCTTTCATCCGGGGTATATAAACAACTGCACGCATTCGGCTCTTTAGAGAAGATTAAGCACGTGATTTACTCCGCTTTGGGATTTTATTCTTGTTTTGACGGAGTGGAAAAGAATGGGATGCCTATGGGTTTGAGTAGGGTAGATTTGTCGTTTGTGGTTGAGGTTTGCTTTTGATAAATTGTATTGTGTTTGTTTTAGGGTCAGTTTTGAGATTGTTTTATTTTAATATATCACGAACATTTCATGGCAGAGTATTCATGTACTATCAATGGTAATAAACTGGAAATTTTAGCGTATTCAATAGCAGTAATGACTTTATATTAAATTTACAATTAAATTTGACTGTGCGGGTTAAAAAACAGAATTGGGCAAAACTGTAATCGATTACAGTTTTGGATAACAGTAATCAATTACATGTAATCATGATTACAAGATAACATAATTTTGATTACAGCTGTAATCGTGCTTACAAAAATCAATTACAGTAATCAATTACTTGTAATCGTGATTACTAACTTTGATTACAGCTGTAATTTTTAATACAATCGCCGATTACTGTAATAAAATACTCGTAATCGTGATTACAACTCTCTTTATAATTTTGATTACAGCTGTAATCATGGCTACAATATTTTATTACAGTAATCAATTACTTGCAATTTTGATTACAATTGTCGTCGTGATTCCAAGTAATTGGTTATATGACACTAATTATCTGTAATCAATTACAGTTGTAATCCTAACTCAGGAAGAAAAAAACTACCCGGTGACGTGAGTGCGTTGGAGCGAGTGGGAAACGCTTCTTTAACATTTTGCCGAGGCCTGAAAAAGTTATAAAACGTTTTAAGAATTCCATAAAGATGAGTAAGTTACATTAACCTGAACTTTATTTTTAGTCATGCAAGTGGATAGATTGTGACTATCCCCTTTCCATATTTTGAAGGTAAAGAAAACAAATCTGTCGAAAAAAAGGTATGTTTATTCAGAGAAGGTGCGTTTTTGTATTTAATTTCGCAACTGAATATGCCGTCTGTTCAAAATAATTAGCTTTGTTAAAGTTAGGCTTTTGCACAGTTAAGACTGAGTTATAGAACGCGAATATGTTATTATTAGATCGAAAGCCATACAGGGTGTTCTATTTTCATATGCACGGTACAGTCAGCAAAAAAAAAAAGATATCACCCTGAATAATTTTCGTTCTAATGATCGGATTTTCACGAACTAAGTGTCAATCTTAATGGTTCCTGGGGGTGACCTCAAATATGCTAATTAGTTAGTGCTAACTATTAATTAAGTTACAAAATCAGACACAAAAACGTACTTTCTCTGAATAAACATATGTTTTTTTGTACATATTTGGAATCCAGATACTTGAATTAGGGGGGGTAGACAAAATTTTGAAAAAAATGGGTGGTAAATAGGGTCGCAACAAAGGTTTATATATTTGGCGATAGTCCAGAAAACCGCCAAAAAAAGTCGCCAGCGCAAATGAATATTTTAAGATAACCCATTGACTAATTCAAAAGAAAAATGCTTAATTTTACTAGGTTGCTAAGCAACCAAGCTCTGACTGGAAAAAAAATTGAAATAGTGTTCTGTGATTACTCAGAGAGGTTTAATTAATAGTTAATAGAAAATATCTCGAAGTTTCTAGGCAATAGACAATTTTTAAACTGATTTCTGTCCAAAAAGCAAAGTTTTTTTAATTTTAATCTCCCTTGAAAAGAAAATTTGAATCGATTATAAATTATTTATGATTTTCTAAGTTTTAGAATTTAAATACATGAACATTTTATCTGATATTATTTAGATTATGTTGTTTCTGCTATATTTATTCGAGGATTTCATACTGAAATCAAATTAACATAACTTATATGACTAAATGCAAAATTTTAGGGATAATCACTTTTACAGCTTTAATCGAGTCTTCTAGGCAAGAAAGTTTGAAGAAAAAAAAGTGCTTGAAAAATAAAATGTATATTGTATAGTAATTCTAATGCACATTCACAAGTTTTTCTATAATGTACGATATTTCTTTTTCCTATAACTCAAGGAATTGCTGAATGTTTAGTGGTATTTTAAAAGCATTGAAATATGTTATGTTTAAGAATAAGATATTGAAATAATATGTTGCATATAAAATGATTCTTTGTGTCAAAAATCGCTTCATTCTGCTAGATATTTAGATTACAAGGTTTTCTTTGGATAAAGATGATTAGCAAATAGCATCCTTATGCTTCGATACATTTAGAAACTTACGTTCGCAAATTCACCATAAAATATCGCACAGCATATTCTTCAATTACGATAAGCTACATTTACCACCAAATACTGATACTATGATTATTTTTGTTTTCTTATATATATCTGATATGATACTCTCTTTTTAAACAGAGCTTGTAAGGTCCTTAAGATACTGAAAGGGGGGCGCGAAAACTTAAAAGATAAAATATTTAATTTCATTAACTCAAAATATCTGGTCTCAAAATTTTAATTTTAAACCAAGTTAAATATAACTTTTACAATATTGATGCTCTTATGTTTTTAAAGACTACATAAATCCTGTTGAAATATGAAAATGCATATTTTTACTTTAACGAGTGTAAAATCCTTATCAAAATAATGATCAAGACTCAAATGTAAAACAGTAGAATTGATGATAAAAACTCAACTGGCTTCAAAAAATATGAAGAGGGAAGTAAAAGTCGACATGTTTCGAGCGTTCAAATATATTCACCCATTCTCAAAACTTGTCAAGCTTGAATAACTTGTGACTTTTATTATTGTGCTCAAAACATGTCTATTTTTATCATCATCTATTAATTTTTAAATCAATGAAGTTTTTATATTTTCGATTCAATTTCTTGGGATTATCTATTTAGTTACACAACATATTAAATTATTTCACTCGATATTAAAATAAGTTTTACTTAAGTTATAGGCACAGGTTCTTAGATTAAAAAAATAATAATTCGCTATTTTGTAAAAAATAAATGCAGTACATTTTTTTTTTTTTTTTTTTTTTTTTTTTTTTTTTTAGCTGCAAGTCTTAACATTTTAATTTAAGGACATAAAAAAATTCCGTTTACAATTGAAATTTCTAAAGTCGAATGTAAAAATGGAATGTCCCCTAGCACCAGAAATCGAAATTAAATAGTTACAAGGACAACTATTTTAAACAAGTTAGCGTTTCCGTACTACTCGAAGTTGTTTGAAAAGGTATTTTGTATATATAGATTCCAAAGTTTATTCTACAAATATTTTAGGGTATACTTTCGGAGTATTTTGATCGAGTTTATTTTTACACCCTTATTTGCTTAAACTTATTAAATAATTTGCTTAAAATAAATTATTCAAGCAGCATGATTTAACGCATTTATAGTATAATAGTAAACGGGCTTCCATCGCATATCCTTAACCTTGATACCGCTATCATTAAATGAATGGAATAAGTTTAGATAAATAATAAAAGTTAATTTTTCCCCGTTTTAATTTTCAAGGAAATATGTTTTGATCAAACAGATTTCATTCTGAAAATAGCGAAATTATTGAGTAGGTCCCTTGGAGCAATATCATTCTTATCCTCTTTTGACGAATTATAGGAAAAACTGCTTTTCACAGTTCTGTAAAAAGTATGTTAGCCTTCTTGCCACGTTTTTTATTATTTTTTTATTTTTAATCAAAATAAGTTCGGAAATTTACGTATTTTTTATTGCATTTTTTTAAAATCAGATGATTCTAAAATTCGCACGGCTTCGGAAACTTCTTACAAATTTCAATTTTTAGTGTTTCCTGCTAAACAAAATAAGGCATTGTTCCTGATAACAAATTATACTTCAATAATATCTTGGGAATCGTGCTAAAGTAAAAAATTAAACAAAATAGTTTAGATATTATCCGTAAAAAAATCTACATGGAATCATAAAGAAAGAATCATTTAAGATACTGAGATATTTTAGGACGCTTAAAAGTTTTGGCTACGTATTTGACAGCTTTTTATGTTCGGTATCTTTATACTCTTTGTAGTGATTTATAAAACATGGACGCTATTTTAGATAATCTATGTTGAAGTCACAAGAAAGAAAACAAAAAAGACAATCAATGATTTATATTCTTTTTTCGAAAAAAATAGTATTCTTAGTAAATAATCAGCTGTTTTGCATTAAATAATTTTAAACGGCGGAGTGTTTTTAATTTCTTAACAAGGCTTTATTCTTAGCTAGCAGACAATAATTCTTTTAAAAAAAACTTGACTATAATGTAAAAAGGAACTTTACTTTAAAGAAAATCTAAATTAAAGTACTAAAAAAATTGATTAGTATTAATGAAGAAATAATAAATGTAGTAGGGTAAAGAATAAAATTTTTAAAAATGCTAAAATTTAATTAAATAGTTGGTATAATAGTTCTGCGAAACACTTCCGGACAGGTGATTAAAAAATTACTTTTCAGATTAACACGATATATAAGATGTTGAGAAATTTGCGATGATGTGAGATATGCTTAAATACATATGTTTACTACGTATTTTTATTATGATTCATAAAAAATATATACAAGAAACTGAGAAATATTTTATTCCAAATCTATTCATACGTATGTATATTATTGTAATTGTATCAGTTATTGAGAAAAAAAAAAAAAAACTAAAAAATAATCACATTAAATAAGCACAATCTGGTGTATAATCATATTCTATCAGAAGCATGCTTTTATAAAACTCGACATTCGTTGAATAAAATGTTTTTTATTCAATAAAATGTTTTATTCAAATTTCTTTACTTAATTTCAAATAGATTTTTAGAGGACTAAAAAAGAAACATTGTATTTTATAGTTTTAAAAAAATAAAAAGATCAGCAAACGATTATTAACGAAAAAAATATGAATGAAATTTTACGCCACGCGCGCTAAATCAAGTTCTTCGTAAGTTTATCACATTTTAATATTAATCGCCCTATTTAATCATTTTTTCATTGTCGCCAAATTATTTTTTTTAAAATAATTAATTTTAATTTTTCTCATCTTTTAATAAATAAAAACAGTTGAAACTTTAGATTTTTCAATTGAAAAGCATGTAGATTAATATGGTATTAAAAAATCCATATCTTATAATTCAAAATTTTTTCATCCTCTCTTTAATTAAATAATTAAAAATAATTAATAATTATTAAAAATTATTTTTTTCATGAAATTATCTTTGGGTAAATACGTTTTATGAGTTGGTGCAATATTTTTTTGAATTCCTTCATTAGTTTTTAAAATATGACTGAAAACGCAAAAAGTGAAATTAACATTAAGGGGTCCAAACTTTAAATCGCTCTCCTGACCTGACTATGGGGATCACATTTCCCAGATTGCGGCTACCCCCTATATTTTGAAGATAAGAAATCCAAATATGTAAAAAAATATATATGTTTATTCAGAGAAAGTACGTTTTTGTGTCTGATTTCGTAACTTAATTAATAGTTAGCACTAACTAATTAGCATATTTGAGGTCACCCTCAGGAACCATTAAGATTGACACTTAGTTCGTGAAAATCCGATCATTAGAACGAAAATTATTCAGGGTGATATCTTTTTTTTTTTGCTGACTGTACATGCTTGAATAAGCTCAAAAGTACTGCACTGGCTGTTTCTGTTTCAATCAAAAACTTACTATTATTTCTAGAATATTTTCCACAAAAAGTAATTGAAAACAGTATCTTTAGCATAAATTTAATATTGATTTTGATTATTAATTATGCTAAACATCATGATTATAATTTATATTGCATTGATTTACGCCTGGTTGTAAATTAAAGAGGTATTAAAAATACATTTGGTGAAACGAAAAAAAAAAAAAAGATTGCGTGAAACAAATACCAAAACTAAATTCAAAACATTCTAAAACAATTCAATTTAGAGAGTTTTTCAACAACAAACTTGTGGAAATGAACCATTCATCGCTGTACTAATTAATGTAATTGGATATATTTGCTACGAATTGCAACACAGTTGGATCTCTTATTTACGGTAACGGAGTTTTAGATTGCGTGTGATTATAAACCCATTGTTTTGTTAATCTATGTTTCTTTTTGTTTTAATTGTTTTCCTAATGTTTCAATGTGTACTAATTACTGACCAAAGCAGTTATCTTGCAATCTATTTTACTTAATCTGTTGTTAAAAGCGGGCTATTAGTCGATGTACTTCGAAATCTTGGAGACTATTTTAAATCTCTGATAAAATATGAAAGGAAAATGCTTACATTTTTTTTATTGGGAAATTAAATTAATGATTTGTAGTTTTAAATATTTTTCAGAAACTAAAGTATTATTATTTAAATATATACTATATCCAGGTTTTTCAAATGTTTCAAAACTTTTCAATAAAATTAATAATTTCATAACGATAAAAGTCGCACATTGTTGCAAAATATGGTTTAATTAATGATCATTTAAAATTTTATATATATATATATATATATATATATATATATATATATATATATATATATATATATATATATAGCAAAATAAATACAAAGATAAAGATCTTTCTTTTTTCTATTTTATATTCTTTTCTTAAATAAATATTTATTTTCTAAAATTATTTATAGTCAACTTCTTTAAATTATCCAGTATAATATTACCTCGCGCACATCCGTTTTCTGACCCATCCTTGATAACTAACAAATCAAACGGACTTCAGTAATGCAGCAAGAACGTACTTTAAACTTCTCTAGTTTCACTCAATTTGCGCTTTTGTTTTCATAGTTTTCATATTTTGCAATCTGGCAATCTTGTTACGTAAACATTTTGAATCATTCTTGAAAAATTTCCCGTTCATGTAAGTTCGCTATAATTCACTGCTCGCTTTATAGATTTTGTTTCATTCTGCTCTTCCTTTATATTTTATTTTCTGTTTTTACGAGTTATTTTTACTTATTGTGTTTAATTTTTTTTTGTCGTAATTTTTGTAAAAAAATTTTTTGAGTTCTCCTCACACTATTGTATTGATATATTTTGCTTTGGCTATATGGATACAATATTAGAAAGCACTCTTTTTCGGATATAATCGTGTGGACAGATGAAAAGATTATATCTTTTATTTTCCGGTTTTTTTAAAAAAACTTTATCTTTTTTTTTTCTTTAAATTAATTGTTTTTCTTTCCCCAGTTGTTTGTCATTATTATTATTTCCCTCCCCCCTCCTTTTTTCATTTGTCTGTAATTTACCTTTGTTTTTTCTTCATTTTAAACTTACTTTATATATATATATATATATATATATATATATATATATATATATATATATATATATATATATATATATATATATATATATATATATATATATATATATATATATATATATATATATATATATATATATATATATATATATTATATATATATCATAATTTTGAACAGCGATTAACACAAACTAGATTAATTGAAAATTATTAAATTATTGAACTTATATGGCGAGACTTTTTTCATCCCTTACAAAATTGAGAAATAATTTTTAATGCTCGCATATTTTTATGATTCCAAACTATTTCCATTAACGTAACATTTTAAGTATTGAAAAATAAGATTAAAATCTTCTTTAATTTTCATAAAACTAAATTTTTTAATATTTATATTTTATGCAGTTTTTATGAATCAGATTAAGGACGATGGTTTAAAATTGACAAAACATAACCAAAATATGATTAATAATGATTATTGACTCATGACAGGTGAATAAAGTGTTAACTTGTGTTGTGTATGAATTAATGAAAGCGCAATAAACTAACAAGACCTGATTTCTATTCGTTAACCAACCTTCAACAGTATCCAGACACAGATTTGCAGAAAAAAACTACAAACAAGTAACGTAACAAAAATGGCCTATGGATAAGAGGAATCAAAATAATCAAGCAAAAGACATAAAATAAACAGATGTGGTAGAACTAACTCCATGTTTTAAAGGATGTGAAAACAAGAGATTTCCTAACATTGAAATTTATATACAAATATATTATTACGAACACTATTTCTTATTTCTAAGCATTAGAAAAGAATAGGACAATAGAGAAATTTAAAAGTTGATAAACTAAATTATAAGAAATTTTCTGAATATGAAATGAGTACCAAAAATCTAGATCAGTTGCTATTGTGCAAACTTCAATTGATGTATTTGGTTTTTGCTACCAATATCATTCAACACACTGATCCTTCGTCACAGAATGAATATGCATATTATAACAGCTAAATGCCGTATAACCAACTGATGGATAAGCGATTTATTGTCATTGGTAAAATCAAATAACACACATAAAAAGAATATCACCATAGTATATATATATATATATATATATATATATATAAACAGTATTCGGTTGCCTTCAGAAGAGATATTCTTAAAAATCGGAAAATATTCGAGACTTCGTAATTCTATATTGACTGTCTTATAAATAAGAAAGGAAAACGCATAATCAACAGTAAGGGGAAAAAAGGGGAAAAATACTTCAGTGTTCGAAAAGTCAGATGAAAAAGTTTATCTCTCATCATCCAATCGAGTTCTGTGAGAGGGAAATATAATCGCTTCTTCCACAACCTGACTCATTTATTATCCCTAAAATAAGGGATAAAAAAACAACCGGTATGTGTTTAAAATAAGCGAAATAAGGGAAATGGAACGAATGTAAAAAATCTCACCGTTTTTGAAAGTGATGAGAAAATAGCCCTCTCGCGTGAGAATTCACGAGATATTTCTATCTCAATTTTTTTCTTCTTTTTTTGGTTATTCTCTTTCCGCAGGTGTGATAAAAAATGGCAAAAAAGAGAAATCTATATTTAGATTAAGTGTCACGTCGGCCATTTTTTTCCCACTTATATTCTTATCTATTAACGAGAAAAGGATAGGGAGAAAAAAAAATTGTGGCGTTTATTGAAAATGAGTTATCATTTCTCTAGTTGAAAAATATTTAATTAAAAAAGTCGCGTTTTTTTTTTTCTCTCGTAACCAAAAAAAGCGCAATTTTATTATGAATCAATATTGCCACTTTGAAAAAGAATACTAGTTGGAGTTTTCTTTAATTTGTTTTAAGAAGATATTTATAATATTTTATTTATATTTACTTCATTTTGTTCCTTTTCTTAAACGTCATTTAAAAATGCAATTACGTATTAAGGCGATTTAAATATTTTAAATGTTATTAGAATAGAAAATTTTTAAAAAAAAATTTAGTTTACTTAAATATAAATAAATAATGCGGATTTAGAACAGTAAATTTGAATCAAATTTTTTAAAAATAGAGGGAGGGGGAGGAATGTCTTTTTTAGATTGTCCAGATTTTACTATTGTACCTTAATTTGATTTTATAATTTAATATTTGCTTACTGAATGTCTGTTTTTTATACATGGTGAAAAGTAAATAATCAGTATTATTGATCAAAAAGCAGACCAAATTGTGCAGTGGTCAGGGAGCTGACCTCACATCAGAAAGATCCTGGGTTCAAATCCCAGTTTCTGAAATTCGTAAAGGAGCAAAAATTACTTCTATCACCCACTGTCCAAATTTCAAGACGATAGCACAAACGGTTATGGCGTTATTAAGAGATACACCCAAACAATTTATTTTATTACAGATGGGTACTCAAATTTTGGTTATTTCATGAATATATTGCTGACAAAATGATTAGTGGTTATAAAAAACCGATTCGTGATATCTGGCGATATAGCAGGACTTTTTCTGAATGATTTTGAAGCAGATTACTTTCATCCACAAAACGGCAGCTGGTGACGTTGCAGTGCTCTCATTAGAATTGATAAATTATTTGTCTACTAATTTGTCTGTCTCTAATTTTTTTTTTTTTAAAAAACAACTATTTTAACAACTACATGGTTAAAGGATACGAATGATGGTTGGAGGGTACGAATTCCGCATCCGGCTTGCACCAACGACAGTGCTGACGTGAAAATATCCTCAGTGGTAGACGGATCATGAGTTAGAGCCCCTATGGTGTCAGGCTAACCGTCGGAGGTTCTCGTGGTTTTCCTCTCCATGTAACAAAAATGCGGGTTAGTTCTATCAAGTCCTTCACAAAGGTAAATTTCTCAAAATACTTGATCCAGGAGTTCGCGTGTCTTCTGGATTGAGTTCAAAATTACAATTCTACTTAGTTGAACATCAGTAGTCGTAAAATCAAAAATTGGGTCGGCATTCAAAGACGATAATAAAAAAAAGTTTTTTTTTTATGTATCTCTCAATGAAAATTGAATTGGATACGGAACTTTGTGTATTTTTAATTTATAATGGAATTTAATGTATCGTTTAAAATTAACTTTACTGTGTCAAGCTTACGGGGCCAGAAATTAACAATACATTACAATTAATTATTATTTGTTTATTACTTGTTTATTAATGGTCTGATATAAAATATATAGGGTATGTTTTCATAAACAAAAGGAAATAGTATATTGTTTTATCATTTCATAAAAATTAAGCTCCTCGAATATGTATTTAAAAGACAATACATATTCCATACTTCTTCACCTTTTAAATCAAACTTAACTTTCAATACATAAGGAATAAAATTCAAGGGAAAAAATTTTTCTAATAATTTCTTACGTCTCTCATATATTTCTGCTTCTCTATTTGCACCATTAATGCTATCAAAATGCCTTAGGGCAATTTATTCTAATTTTAAAAAGAGAACGAATTCAAATATTTTGCACTGCAATCTTTCACGAGATATATTCCGAATTTCTAGAGAAAAACTAAATTATTCGTGAAGTTCAATTCAAATTTTATGCACATCAAATAAAGTGCAAATAGAAAATTTATTAATCTTACTCTGAATACATTCTCTGATATAATCTATGAATGCAAATTTGGAATAATTATATCATTCTTATACTTTTGGTAAAATAAAATTAATTTTTAAATTTAAGAAACGAATAAAAATCAAAGTTGAAAAGAAAATCATGGATAAAAATTGTAATGTGGTGCTTTTTGTTATTTTAATAATTATTAAAGAATAAAACAGACGTATATGATAAACCACAATAAAATGTTATGTTAAATATGCTTCATTCAAAATGGCGAGTAAGTGATGGTGACGACACTGAATACCAGGGTATCTAGTTCAATTACGGAAACATAAAAAAAAATAATAACATTATAACTAAGACCCGGATTTTGATGACATTTGCATTTTTTTGCATTTTTGGACATTTTTTGTCCTTTAGAGAATTTTTTTAGATTTATAGGGCATTTTTCTTTAAATTTTGGGGCATATTTTGCATTTTAAAGCATTTTTTAAATTTTTTGTTAATTTTTTCCAATTTTTATTATTTTTTATCATTTTTCATTATTACACTGGCTTCCAAACAGTGAAGAAAATCTCTAGAATATTAACAGGTGAAGCAACATCTTTTCAAATTGACGAAGAATTGTCAGTAAGTGAGACCGTCTTTTTCAAGTACGCACCAATAACATCAGTAGACGTTGAAAGAAGCTGCTTCAGGTATAAAAATTAACTTTCAGACAAGAAACGCTCGTTTACATTTCAAAATATTAAAAAAAATAATAATAATAATAATCCAAAGTAATTCTGATATTTAGTAATATTATGAGATGGAAGTTGTTATATTCATTAAAGTTTCTATACAAAATGAAAATGTTTTGGAGTCAATATATTTTACCTTTTTTTTGTTACTTTAGGATATAAAACATATTTTTCAAACTTTAATGAACGTAGAACAAGTATTGCATTGCTTTATATTTTTTGAAATGACTCATAATAATTTTAAAGAGTAAAACATTGTTTTAGTTCAATATTTTTACGTTATTTAAGTCATGTCATAAGGCGTTTTTAGCGCAATTTTCGCATTTTAAGGGCATTTTTTAAGGGCATTTTTTTGCACTTTTAAAGGGCATTTTTTGCACTTTTTAAGGGCATTAATTGAGATTTTTTAGGTCATCAAAATCCGGGCTCTAATTATAACTAATGAAAATAAAAAACATTTTTCAGCATTTTATAACTCTTCCCTTTTCAGAGCTTAACTTAACTACCAAAAATAAATATGTTTTACTGGCAGTATCTGTACACAAATCCAAATTTTAACTTTAGAATTGTTATTGGCGACGAAGTTGAGATCTTGTTTCCACCTCTGATGCACTGACCTTGCGGTAAAACAACTTTTACAGATTTCTTCCTATCACTTTTGAGCGATTAATTTCAAAATTGACTGCAAAATATGATCCAAAAACTAGAGATAAAAACAGTTTTATGCATAAATCCAATGATCCAAATTGTTTTTGAAACAATCAGATTGATGTGGCGATCTTTTTTTTCTCCTCTAAAGCACTATACGTGTGGTAGAACAACTTTGATAACCTTTCAACTCTACCACCCTTGACTCAGCAATATTTTATTGTGGATGACAAAAAACTGTATTTATTTTTTGAAAAAATCATATTTTCTAGTACTTCTCACTTGTAGTATATAATTTTCCAGGCGATGCATTAATTGCTAAATAAGTTACCATTTCAAAAAAATTTTTTTATCATAAATCGAAGTTTTTATTTTTAATTTATTTAACAGCTATTTTGTTTTATAAATGGAAACAGCACACATAACTGTTACTCTTTATTTAAAAATACAATCGGCAAAAAATGTTTTCTTATATCCAAAAATGGAATATAGTACATATTTTCTCTGATTCCTATGCAAACCGGTAAGACATAAATTACAATATACAGCAATGAATGCATAATGCATGTCTTGCAGAAATAGAGATATTTTACTATACGTGTATTTCTGGCATGTATAGCAAAAAATGGCTGAGTAAAAAAAAATTCGAAAAGTTTAAATCTTTTATTTTCTTTGTCAATAGCTCGAATCCGAAATATGATGTATAGTTAATAAATTCTGTGCTGATATTTGCTTCATTTAATTTCAAAGGTATTGAAAAATGCAAAAAAAAGAGAACACCTTAATGATTGGAAGTATTAAGAGTGAAACTAAATGGTTCGGAGATCTCACCATAAATAATCTAAATTAATTTGTGAAAGAAATATTTTCTCTCTGAACTAACATACATTTTGTTTAATCGCAAGATTGAGCGAAGGTTTGATATTGTATCAAGAAAAAAATTTCCGAACATAAGTAAATTCATTTTACACTTACGAAAAAGATATATTTTTTAATTTCTGACAAAAGCACTTGATATGTATATCTTTTGTTGGAGTGTAAAAACACTCCACAAAGACCCATAAGGAATAACAACAAATAAAAAGAATCCAAGATCATTAAACCATTTGAAATACAAAAACAATTAGAACAAATAAACATTCAATAGAATATCACTAATAGAAATATAAACATAAACAGAAAATCAGTCAGTTAGCAGTGCCAGCAAATGTTCGCTAGCATTCCAGTATCTGTCATAGATGTTTCAGTTACTGCGAGGCAAATCCCCAGACGCTCAGCATTCATTGGGGAGCCCTCCCCGCACAAGATATAGTTTGGATCGTTAAAGATCTTAAATCTATGGAGGTGAGCGGTAAGGCAGTCGTGTCCAGTTTCCAACCTGAAGGCAGCAACCGCATTGCATCTCGGGTGATCAAGGATCTTATTTAGAGTCTCCCCCCAGACCTTGTCACCAATTTGTTCTGTTAAATTATTTTCATGACTCTTAATTATCGTGTTTTTAATTATTCTATTTATGGAAGAGTAAGGAATTTCTCTCTGGGAGATCTGAAAAATATCAGTTTCGTTTTTAGCAAGACTATCTGCCATCTCATTTCCACAGATATTACAGTGAGGAGGAATCCATTGTAACACAATATTCTTTTTTAAGGGCAAAATTCTCTTTACAACTTTTAATTTCAAGAGAGTCCGAAAACTTAACAGATGTTACTGCTTGGATTGCCGAGATGGAGTCGACAAATGTAACTGCATTCGAAAAAGATATAGAAATTAACTATAAAATAAACAACAACAAAAACAAACTAAAAAATTAAAATAATAAAAAAAAATTCTTACGTGCATACACAACGATATGTAGAAGACGAAAAAGTATTCTTAACTATAAAACGAAAGGTTCTATTTTAAATTTTAAATGCAGGTTAAAATGATCTTTATCTAAAATACCGACATCTCGCCAAAAAAAGTTGCCATATATGACAGAAATGTAAAGCACGACTTCATTAACATCTACGAATGTTTGAGGCGAAAGCGACAAAATAAGTAGTTTCAAGAAAAGATTGTAAAAATATGAAGGTAAAAATATGAAGGTAAAAAAAAACATTGCAAGATTTGTAGAGGATTTTTAGCTTGAGGGTTCCCGCATTCAGGTTTCATGGATTTTATTAAGAAATGACGTCAACTGAAGAAATTAGGAGGGACATAATGTTTCTAGTTGGGGGGAGAAAGTACAAATAGAAGCTATAAAATAAAATTCCCCCAGGCTTTACACTGACTGTGAATAAGACCGATAAGAAAGGGTGAGATTTTTGAAGAAGTTCTTGGAAGAGTTGACTGACTAACTTCGAATAAAATTTATACGTTCTTATTCAAATGCAAAAATGCATAATTTAGTCGAATAATAGAGAGCGAAGATGGAACATGATTTTTTTTTTAAATAAATGTAATAAATTTTAGAGCAGCATATGTTAGCATTTTTAATGATCAACCGATTGCCACACACCTAGACATGACTGAATATTTATATGCGACTTATAACACTCTTATTGACGAAATGAATAAGTAATGATTGGCGTAATGATTACATAATAATTGACGTAATGAGTACAATAAATTGTAGCACTTGCAGCATATTCCTATCTGCTTGACATATTTGCACAAGTATATCTTAGAACACTTTAATAGGCACTACAAAATTTAGAATATTACAAATTAGACAGTTCATCCAATAGGTAAATTTCATTGGATTCCAAAGTTTGTACAGAGAGTGGAACGAGGAATTTTAGCCCCCTATTCTAAAAATCGGTTCAAAATTACAATTAGTTGGTTTAGAAGAGAAGTTGAAATATTGAATTTTTTCAATGGCTTAGCATAAGACTTTGTAACAAATTAAACTTCAAACGTTAGCAGCAGGAGGGACTACGTTACCAAATTAGTATTATTAAAATTTTTTGAAACCACTCGTTTATTTTATAATAGTAACGCTTTTTAAAAAAAAATTTCAAAACCAAGTAATTTAAAACTTATGATAATTAAAATTTTAAAAAAAGAGTTGTATAGAAAAAGCAAAAGTAATGGAGAAAAAGTATTTATTCGTGTAGGAGGGTACTAAAAACATGCTATTATTGAGATTATTGTTGCTTAAATGATTTTGATAATAGATTTTGTTTGTACTGAAGTTTGTTTTTTTTCTAATGCCAACCTGGGGAATGCTTTTTCGTCAATATAGTCATCTGAAGGGCAGATTTGTTGACTACTTTTTCAGGGGCACCATAATAAGTGGGCCAACGTCACTCCCACAATAAGGACAGATAGTACAGAGAATGAAAGAATGCCCATGCCTTGCCCGGGATTCGAACGCAGAACCTTTCTAATACAAGGGTTTGTACTGAAGTAATTGTAAATATCTGCTTTTGTGATAAATTTTGATTATCATGAGTTGATCTGATGCCAAATGATACTGAATTTAGTATATTTATATTTTAATGGGATAAAGTTCTAAAAATTTATTTTATTTACTTATTAAAGTTAAGCCAGCGGTCAGCAAATCAGCACAAAGAATTCGAAATATTTTAGATATATTAGTTACGCTGGTATTTTGTCACTCAGTTTTATGCTCGATGTTTTCGTGGTGTTTCGCAGTGTGTAATAATACTATAAAAGTTATAATTTGCGTGTTATTTTATCTTCGCATCAATGGTATTTTATCAATTCGTTTTAATCAATAAAATATGTGAATTCACAAAGTAGTCAAACCTTTTGATTAATATTTTTGTGTTTTTCATACTAGCATGTAATGAAATTTTGCTATTTATATCTGGTAACTTGAAGAAAAAATATTTCTGAAACAGAGTTTATTAAGTTTAGAGTAATTTACAGATCAGTCAACAATAGGGGATTTCAATAGGGGATTCATAGGATTTTCAAAAATAATTGAATTCATTTATAATTAATATTTAAGTTTGTTCTATATAATTACAAATGCAAGTGCATAATTTATCTCTAATATTTCCGTAAACGGTTACAAGAGAAAAAAAATCGTACGAATCACTAATGGTAAAATTTAAATTAATTTGTAACAAACCCTAAGAAAAATATTGGTTGCATCATTACTTGTAGGGGTAAAATGGGTACACTTAATTCACATAAATGGGGCAGAAAATCTATTTAATTGCTTTAATTTTAAGCACACCCAGCTGTTCCCTTCTGCGCTATTTTTCTGTGCGCTCACGTTTTGATCGTTAACAGGACGAAATTAAAATAAACCACTCGTTTTTCTTTTTAAGCGGAAAAGAAAATTTTCTTAAATTAATTTTCTAAGTTCGCAAAAAAAAGAAGGAAAGAGACACAAGAAAGATGAAGAGTTGTGCTTGTGAGATGTAATTAAAATGTCACCGAGTTCTATGTTTTCTCATGGGGTGTTATGTTACTAAGGGGTCATTAAAATGGAACAGTTTTCGCCTCGCATTTGATGAATGGTAACGCCGTGAGTATTTGTAACACTGAAACTGGAAATATTATTTTCTTTTACAGAAAAAGAAAATACATAGCTAAGAATGAGCTATTCTTCAAATCAGGAATTTTTTTTAAAAAAAACTTTTTATTGGGAGTATTTCGTATAATGGGGGTCTTTAAGTTTCAAATGAGCTTCATTAAAATTATTGCATTTTGTAATATTTATAGTTATGTAATATTGAGAATGTAGATTCCAAAATTACAAATTAAGCAACCTATTAACGAAGATAATTTTAATTAAACAAACGTTATGAAATAGTTAAAAGCGTGTATGATAATTTAAGACGTTTTCTTCTAACGTATAATGCATAATTAATGTAGTTTTTACTGTTTCATTGTAATTTAAAAGTTACATGCTATTTTAACTATCACTAATTATCAGAAAAGTACATTTTAATGACTTGCTTACAAGATGTTTCAGAATCAAGTGATCTTTTCGACATAGACACCTGTCGAATACTACAATTCCTACCTTTTTATATTTGAATAACAATCACAATAACAAAAGTAAATTCAGAACAAATTTAAAGTCTTCAAGATGAATATTTTTGAACCTAAAGTTCCGAAAAATAAAATATCTTTTTTAGAAATGTTTATAGTGTCAGGAAATTGACTGCAGGTCTGTCTTTAGACTAGCAGAATCCCCAATAATTTAAGTAAAAATTATTTTATTTGATGCAATTGGAAACTTGCACTTCAAGAAGGAAATCACAGATTTCCACCCATGTGACTAATGAAGTCAGCGCCAGCTGATTGTTTTCTGTATGTGTATGTGTATGCAACCGTCGTTGAACAACCGATCTAAATTTTGAGTTTACGGCTACCAATGTTCAACTCCGTAGCCAAGTAATTTTGAACCCAATCCAGAGGACAAAATAGCTCTTGGATCAGTAACCCCAGAGGTATTGATGTGTTATGGGTACTTCGAGGACTGAGAAGATTGTTTATAAACATAATGGCTTTTTAAAGTTGAGCTAATTTTTTACACATAAATGAGAGTACTAATTAACGTGAAGTTAACTAATTACAGTGCCGAATCACACATCGAATTTGTTTAAATATAATTCTTTCTCGTCGACGTATTTTACTTTACTTTAATTTATTTTGTGTTTATGTATTTTATTGAAATCTTTATATTTTTTTTGTTTTGTGTACCTGCCAATTTCGATGCATAATTACCTTGTTTGTGTTTTACATAGCTTCTTGTCTGTATTTCCGTTAAGTAAGAAACATTTATATAAAGAAGGAATTGAAATTTTTTGAATGAATATAGAATGTGTCACTTAAGAGAATTGACACTCGACAGGTTTGACTTACTCGAAATAGAATGGAAAAAACAATTGCTAATGTAAACGGATACCACGTTTCAACAACCAATTAGACGCGAGATTCCCACACTACGTCACTTGATGGTATCTCGTTGGGGAAAAAAAAGAGAAACAACTGAAAACAACATTTATTAAATCACATTAAGTACATCCAAAACTAATTATGAATCTTTTCCAAAATAAACACCAGTTTTGTTCCGTTCTAAAACTAATATAAAAATCAAATTTATTTGCGGCCTTTTTATTTTGGTATGCATGCTTTCCTCATTTTATTATTTCCATTGCCATTATCAGCCTCATACAGAATATGATTATTGCTTAGAATATTATTACTTTTATCAGGCTCATACAGAAGATGATTATTGCTAGATGATTATTGCTAGATGATTATTGCTTAGATTATTATTACTTTTATCAGCCTCATACAGAAGAGAATTATTGCTAGATGATTATTGCTTAGATTATTATTACTTTCATCAGCCTCATACAGAAGATGATTATTGCTTAGGTTATTATTACTTTTATCAGCCTCATACAGAAATTGATTATTGCTAGATGATTATTGCTTAGATTATTATTACTTTTATCAGCCTCATACAGAAGAGAATTGTTGCTAGATGATTATTGCTTAGATTATTATTACTTTTATCAGCCTCATACTGAAAATGATTATTGCTATATGATTATTGCTTAGATTATTATTACTTTTATCAGCCTCATACTGAAAATGATTATTGCTATATGATTATTGCTTAGATTATTATTACTTTTATCAGCCTCATACCGAAGATGATTATTGCTAGATGATTATTGCTTAGATTATTATTATTTTTTCAGCCTCATACAGAAAATGATTATTTCTAGATGATTATTGCTTAGATTATTATTACTTTTATCAGAAATAATCACAATTTTGCTTTAAAATATATCGAATAAATAATACTATGCAATAATTACAACTAAAATGCTATAAATAAATAGAAATTTATGAAATATAGTTGCTAAAATTTAATTTGTTACAATTTAATTATTCAATAAAAAGTTGGTTAAGAAATTTAAATTTTTTTTAAACATAAGTGTTTTTAAAAGTATGCAAAATAAAGTGAAATCAATGTTTTGAAAGTTAAAATTTCTTTGTTTCATGTTGATATTATGTATGGGAAACTTGCAATTTTTTTAAAAATGTATCAAATAACTAATCATATTTAGTAATTACAATTAATATGCCTTAATTATATACATAGATACTTATGAAATATAGATGCTGCAATTTAGTTGGTTAAAATGCAATTTTTTTGATACTAAGTTCTTTAGGAAACTTCAAAATTTTATTCCACATAAGCGTTTTTAAAACTACGTAAAACAAAGCAAAATCAATATTTTGACCGTTAAAATTTATTTTTTGTTTTATGTCGACATGCTGTATGAGAAATAACCGAAGTTACTTTGAAAGTCTTCGAAGGTAGACTTTAAAAGTGTATTGGATAAAAAAGGGAAGAGGGAAGAAAAAAAATCCCGGATAAGGTGTTGGAGGGAAAAAAATTAAATTTTTGATTTATGTGTGGCTGGAGGGATAAAATTGTGAATGGCGGCAAGTTAAAAAAAAAAGAATGATTCTTTTTTGTTCCCGCATCATTTAAGGCTTAAGATAAAAAGCAGTGGTCGAAAGTGGATCAAGGTTATTATGAACATGGAACAAAATGGATGATCTAGCTCTTCCCTGAGACTTTTTCATTTTACTGATATCTCCTTTTATTTTAGATTAATATCCTTCAAAAAGATAAATTTCAAATTTGTTGTCTTAGGACATCTTTTTTTTTGTTGAAAATGTAAGTTTAAAGATTAGTGTGTTCTTTATAAAGACCGAATTGAAGTTTATGATCAGTTTAGTATTCAAATTCACCTGAAAAGAGCAAAAATTCTTTTAGTTAATCTTGGTGAATTCCATAATCCCGACATCTAAATCTAAAATAATTGAAAATACTTGTAAACTTAAAGATGCATTGATTTATATTTAAAGAAACAGAATTTTTTTTTCTGGGTTATGGAACCCTAAAGGATCGAACTTCTTTTAGTGGAACCCCGACTTTATGAAAAAGTTTTATGAGCCCAAGTAATGCAAGCATTGGTAAATTTAGGATTAACTTATTAGTGAAGTAATTACAATCTTTAGATAAAAAAAATACTTGGGATGAAATTTTTACCAACCGTGCACCTTCTATATTGGTTTTAAACATTTAAAAGTATTTTCGGTTACAAATAACAACTTGATTGTTTTATGTTTTTCTCATAGCTAAGACTTCTGACAAGGGAGTAACTTCCTACTTTTAGGGAAAAAATTTTCTCGGAAAAGTCCTTAGCTAAGGAACCATAGGCAGAAATCTGATATTCTAAAAATCAAAGAATTTTACTAAACTCTTTTCAGTTGACTACGAACAGAGAGAATTTGGTAAACGAAAGTTCATTAGAGTGTTTTCTAGTCAGTGTTACGGATCAGATCACCACCCAACTATGGCTAAGCACCTAGCCCCGTTTTCAAAACTGTGCATTTTAAAGGTAATAGTAGGAATGCCACATAAATTTGCCCTCGATCACACGACGAGGACACCACCTAAGCTGGTACCCTTCTCAACAAACTTCCAAACCAATACTTTTTTAATGAACTACGACATATTTTAAATGTACTCTGTAGCGTATACATGTTGGTTGCTTAGTCGGCAACTAGGAACGAACTTGCTCTCCCCAATTCTCTACCAGCAGAATGATAGGTAGGTAGGTACTTTATTTACGTCGCACTAGAACTGCACAATGAGCTATTGGCAACTGTCTGGGAAACATTCCTGAGGATGATCCGAAGACATGCCACCTCAATTTTGTTCCTCTACAGAGGTGATGGCTCCCTTGCTTTGGGATCTGCGTGCGAAATCGAATACTTCACAGTAGAACAGTTTAACAATGACCGATACCACGCACCCTCACTCCCTACGCTGGCTGATCAAAGCGGTCACCCACCCACTTACTGACCGCAGCCAGTGATGCATGACTTCGGTGTTCTACTGGGAACCGTGTCTTTACTACCAGTCCACTGCGGGACCAGCAGAATAAAAAACGTATTTATCGACAGGTTTTTTTTCCTTCTTTAATGTAACTAAATGTTTATTTGACTCATTGACACAAGTATAGACCATCTAATCTTATTGTTACTCCATCTTCTGCCAGTGAGCACAGTTCGTTTTTATAAGTCACGGATTAAGTTTTCATTCATTCCTTACCATTCACCCTCACGATGTCGTGCTTTACCTTTCATTTCTTCATCCTTCCGTGAGACTCATTCATCTCTGCATGTCCCCCTCATCAGAAAGGGTCATTCTTTGAGTCACGATTCATTCCTCTCTCCCATACATCTTCGAAAGACAGGTTTAATGACGATATCCCCCTCCCCACTTGGTCCATCAAAACATTCGATCAAAACCTCAGTCCCAGTCGATGCTCTAATGTTCTACATGCTTAGAAATAAAAAGAAATGTTCTTATGTTGTTGCCGTTCAATACATTTCTTGCATATTCATAGGACATTAAAAAAAACGTTAATAGTCTTCAAATAATAAATCATTAGAGGGATTGTAGAAAAATGTATTTTTTCCTGGATTTGTTTTTTTTTTTTTTTCGTAAATGAACAGGAAGTTTTCTTTAGTTATAACTTTTATGTATCGGTAAATTTCAACAATGGGAATTTTCGTTCAAATAAAAAAAAAGTGGGGGGTGGGGGAGAGACAATTTATTTTTTCTCAGTTGATTTATTTAACTATTATTACATGTTTTATAATAAAAAAATAAGTGCTGCAGCAAATTCATGTGAAAGGGCATGAAGTTTTGTCCCGGAATTTCTGATTTTAGTTTAAAAAAATTTCCGATAGATTGTACTGCAAATCACTTCTACCGTTTTTTTCATTTTGTTACGATTCGTACAATTGTTGTCCTCCTATTCAACATGAGTTGTTTCTGGTAGTGTACAATTTGAATATATCCCCTGTGGCAGAATCGCGGCGACACGGCGACATTGTCGCAGAACGTTACAGATTTCTTGCAGAAAGAATTTTTATTTAGAAAGTAAAAAATTTTGGTTTTCTTTATGTAAAAATTTTTGAAATTGTTTTTCTTTAAAATTATATTTAAAAGATGCCTTTTCGCACATTGGAAGGGAAAGAAATGTTCGTAATTTTTCGATTCTTACTTGAGAAAAATGAAAAATAAAGAATATTGAAGCAAAAAATTTCTTTTCTGCAGAATTTTTTTCCCCTTCCAGAGGGAAAGAAATGATTAATTTTAGCGTGAATGATTAATTTTAACGTGATTTTTTAATTTTGGTTTTCTTTTTTTTCTTCACAGATTTTACAATTTTTAATTATTTTTTTATGTGATGATGGTTTACAAAATGCAAAAAAAAAAAAAAAAAAAAAAGAAATAATTAGTCTGTTTTCCTCTTACAAAATGTCACAATTTCGCCCGAGATATTAGAAAAAAAAATTACATTTTTCATTTTAAAAAAAAAAATACATACAATTTTATCATACCCAAACAAATAGGCTTTTCTTTGTGAATACAACGTTTCTGTTACTTTCAATATAATTATTAACATACTAGTATTATACTAGTTATTGTTAAAAATATTTTGCAGAAAGATATTAGTGCTGGAGAGGTTTGTCGCAGAAAGCCCCAAAAAATTCTGCCACAGGGAATATATCGTATTACAGTTTTTATTCATAGAAATCGATCGAAAAAAAAATGGGAAATTAATTTTTTTCCCCTTCGAGTTACAAGTTTAATAATTGTGGTGCCATCTGACGATAAAATTCTGAACCAAACCCTAGAACTCTTAACTGTAATTTTTCGTTTAATCGCCCTGTTAAAGAATTTTTTTAGCCTTCACATTTTTGCTGTAAAGTTTTTCGAAGCCATCACTTTACTTTAGTATACGCTGTAAATGCTATATCAAATCTTTCATTACTAGTTTATTCTGTTTTTATTTTTGTTTTCTGTTCCATTTTTATTTACAGAAAAACTCAAGATTGAAAAAATAATTTCAATCAGAGTTGATAGTTGATTATAAAAATCGTTTATACTAGATTAAATAGTTAACAATTTTTTTCAATTGATAAAGGTAACCACAGTCAGCAATTACTACAGTTTGTGGAATTACGTGTAATTATAGATCAAATGATTACAAGTAATTAAATTATATATAATTATAAGAAGGGAAATGATCTAAGAATGCAAATAAACATAATTACATAAGTAAACAAGATTACAAAAATAAAGCTTTCACAACCTTGATTTAAACTGCATTGGATGTTTGCAAATGATTGTCAACGCGATTTAAAATACTAAAATATTTTTCAAAAAAGCATTTTGATTTAAAACTATTCTTTATCTTACCATTAAATATAAAGTGAATATAAATACGCCAACATATATTAGACATTTTAAATATATAATTTAAGTATCGCAATGACTGACAGTCAAAGAAACTAAACTCGTTGATTATGATTGCATGATTACTTGAAAATCACAGTCAACAATTACATGAAATCTTGATTGCTTAAAATTCTAGATCGTGTGATTGCTAGTAATCACGAATACAACTGTAATCAAAATTATGATTGCTTGTACTCATAACAACAAGCAATCGATTTTTTGCTGTTCTACATTAGTTCGATGGTTACTTATTGTTCACCGATAGAATGTTGCGCATTATTTACCAAATAATATATTTCTTTATTTACCAATAGAAAACCCTTCGTAGTTCTCCAGCGGAACTCTTTTGAATTGTTTGTCTTGAACTTTAAAATTACTTCGTGTTTACTTTTTCGGATGCTCAATTTTAAATGCTCAAGAGCCAAACTTTAAATTTTCTAATGAATCAGTGCGATTCGAAACGTATACTTTCTCTGAATAAACATTCTATTTTTCGGATGAATTTGGATTCCTGTTCCACAAAATGTAAGAGTTAGCCTCTAAAAATATTATCCCGATCATTAAAGCAAAAGAGCGATAAAAAGTCTAAATCCTTTAAACTTTTTCTATATTTCGAAAAATTTTAAGCGAACTAAACACTTTTGGAACAGAATTATAAAATTCATATATCCGAAGATAATTTCATGCAAAAAGTAATTTTTAATATTTATTATTTTTTATTATTTTGTTTAATAAGTGTCGAAAAAATTTATGAGTTGTAAAGTATTGAAGCTTTTACATCAATTTAAAGTTTGTAATATTATTTGAAGAAATAAAAAATTTGAACAAAATCGGTCGAATAGTTTTCAAAAAAATCGAACTTTGAAAATACGTATTTTTAAAATTTAATAATTCAAAAACTATTGAGCCGATTGCGCTGAAATTTTGTATTTTACAATTTAAAATTACATTCTTTAAAATCTTGTAATATTTTATGTACCTTTTAATTTAAAATATTTTAGACTCTTATTAAATAGCGTAATAAAATATAGTAAATAATTATTTTAAAAAAAATTCGTGGAATTATCTTTACATAAACAAATTTTATATATGAGTGCAAAACTTTTTTTCAATCATTAAACAGGTTAGAGATATCAACCCAAAAGGTCAAAATTAAAAGGGATTTTGTCCATTGTTTCACATATTTTGACGGACATTAATCCAAATCCGCCGAGAAAAAAGGTATTTTTATTCAAGAAAAGTACGTTTTGTGTCCCATTTCGTACTATGTCATTTGCTTAGATTAATTAATGAGCGTATTTATAGTTAATCATGCGAATAATTTAGATTCCTAGTACGTGAAAATCCATTAATTAAATCAAAAGTTATTCTGGCTGCTCACTTTTTCACGCGATGTACTTAATTATTTATATTGTACTTAATATACGATATAATAATTATAAGTATGATGTACTTAATTATTTATATTGTACTTAATATACGATATAATAATTATAAGTACGATGTACTTAATTATTTATATTGTACTTAATATACGATATAATAATTATAAGTACGATGTACTTAATTATTTATATTGTACTTAATATACGATATAATAATTATAAGTACGATGTACTTAATTATTTATATTGTACTTAATATACGATATAATAATTATAAGTACGATGTACTTAAATATTTTAAAGTAAATATATCTTGCATTGTTGAATAAAAAAGCAATTACCCTTTTTATTCAACAATACACGATTTTTTTTACTCAATTCATCATATTTTTTATATTTTATTTTACAAGATTTTTTCATTATATATTTATATATTTTATTAATATATTTTTTAATTTAAACTAGCATTACTTTTTAAAAAATAATGCTACTTTTTTCAAGAAAGAAATATTTTTGATAGTACATTCACTATAATAACTAAATATGCTCTATATCATCGCATGGAAGTAAAAAAAATATGTATATATACATCGTAACGGTACGGTTAAAGTGAACACCGCTGTAACAAATACCAAATGATACCATGTCATAAACATCTCCGCATTCGAATTCTGTTCTCTTTTTTTCGCATTATTTTCGAAGTTCTTCTCATTTTGTTCAATAGGGAAGTCATTTTCATTCTCTTTATCTTTTTCGTACCTTCAAAAGCACTGACGTGACTCGGAAAGTGACTTCAAGTTATATTCCATCGATGTGTCGTCGTCAACTTCAACTTTCTTACACACCGAGGGGAGTTCTATTTCTTCACCCCCTCACCCGCGTCACTTTGTGGTTCTCAATATATGAATATGCTTTATTTGGGAAAGGGGACCATTTTTCGATAAAATACTATCCCATTTATGGAGAATTTTGTCGTCAGAAGCACAGCTGAGACCCCTGTTTTCCTTCGTACTTTATCGTAAAGAAAAAGTAAAAGAACTTCAAAAAATATGGCCGCTATTTTGTCTCATTTTATTTTCACGAGAAGAAATGCATAAAATTTTAAACAAGAGTTCGGGTATTGCTTTGAATAAAAAAAAAACGCTATTTAATCACGTATGTGCGATTCGTTTAAATCTTTGAAAAAATTAAGAAAATTTAAATATTTTTAATTTAAAATATTTCTATAACTAATAATTCTTGATGCATAATATCAAACACTCTAAATTGAATTCATAATAAAGCTATTTATTCGTTTTAAAGATTAGGTAACTTAGTTTTCCTAAATAACAGTATCTTAGAAGTAAAGCTTTAGTTCAAGCTTAAGGTACGCAAATTGTTAATTCTTATTTACGTTATCAGCTGTTATTTTTTTCATTAGTAATCGAGTTTAACCAAAATATGGTCGTCTGTTATTTTTGAACAGTTATGCGGAACTATATTATTTTAACAATGTATGAAAGCTAGAATGGGATAGAAAGCTAGAAAATGTAAATATTTATAATTTAAAATATTTTTATGACTAATAATTAAATATCAAACAATCTAAATTGAATTCATAATAAAGCTATTTATTCGTTTTAAAGATTAGGTAACTTATTTTTCTTATATAATAGTATCTTAGAAGTAAAGCTTTAGTTCAAGCTTAAGGTACGCAAATTGTCAATTCTTATTTACGTTATCAACTGTTATTGTTTTCATTAGTAATCGAGTTTAACCAAAATACGGAAGTCTGTTATTTTAGTTATGTAGAAATATATTATTTTAACAAAGTATAAAAAGTTAGAACGGGATTTCTTTCAGATATACACAGCAAATCTATTTTCAGTATTAAATAAATAATCCCAAGAAACTGAAACGGTAAGATATTACCTGATTAAAAACTTCGTTCGTTTCAAAATTATTCAAATAAGAAATAAACTTGTTTCGCGCTATTCAAAAATAGGAGCCCATTTTCAGGAAATGCCAGACAATGATGACAAGAAATAAAATTATTATGATTTTATTACAAATAATTATTTTATTCATATGAATGCTGATTCCGTTGTTAATTACATTAGTTCCTCACCACGTCTCCACATAGCACGTGGAAATGCATTTTAGTGGTTTTTCTTGTTCTGATTTTCATATTTTTACTTCCTCTCTCGACTACTGTGGTTTTCCTAGTTTTGTTTCTAATCTTTATTTTTCCATTTTTTGTTGACCACTTTATGTTTTTATTTCAAATCACTTTTGTTTCTTTTCCTTCAGGTCTTTCAAATCTTGAAAATGGGCGCCTATTTTTTAAAGCGCTTAAAACACATCGACTGTTATTTCCTATTTCTATATTATTGAAGCAAATAAAGTTTTTAACCAGGTAATCCCTCTTTACTGTTTCATGAAACAAATTTGGAATGGTATGCCTGATCATATATATATAATTTAAACAAGAATTCTACATCTACAACAGAAGCAAATGTCCATTAAAAACTACTTCCAATGACGTAACCAAGCTACTATCATTAATACTACTTTCCGATAAATCCTAGTCTTGTACAGAAGGTTTTCTATTTCGAATTCACGAAACATTTCACCGTCTTTTCAAAGTCTGAAAATGAATGATGACTTTCATTGTACTTGGAGTTTCTTTCTTATTCATTTTAGAACTTTTAACGAACATGTTTTCTAATCAGCTATTTTTGAAGCTATGTTTAAAGTGTTTTCTAGCTACTAAAACAATATCTTTTCACTTCCCTCGCTGAAAGTTCTTTCCTTTAAACTTTAATGCTCAAAAATTTTCTTTTCAGTAATTTTCTTTAATTAGAATGTAAGACAACTCCACAAAGTGCTAGACATTTTTGTATTTTTCGTAGAGAGTAAACTTTTTTTCAAAAAAAAAGGTCGATTTTAGAATAAATCATGAGTGCAAATAAAATGAGGAAATAAGCGATAATGATATAAGAAAATAAAGCATTAAACACCATACAAGCTCTAGTGAATCTGTATTGTGACAACAGCGTACAGCATTATCTTCTTGGCAGTTTTTGTTTGTCTTGACAGCCCTGTACATTATAAAGCTTCTTAAGATGACAAATTTTGTTTATGTTTAATAACATGTTCAGCTTACAGCTTCCTATGTTAGAACTTTTATGATCAATTCAAAAATTATTGTGCCTAAAACACTGGTATATGGTTAAACATGACACAATGCAAGAATTTTTTGCCCAAAGATTCTGGTTTTAGTTCAAAAATTTTCCAGCAGATTGCGGTGCGATCATTTCTACCCTATTTCTATTCTTTCAAATCTCGTCCTCCAATTACGACTTGTGATTGGGGCTAATGATAGAAAATTCGAAATTATCGTACTGTAATTTTCCTTCTTTGAAACCGATCAAAAAATTATGGTATGGTTCTCATTTGTCATTCATTTACATATATACTGACTGTAGCGCTACCTGTCAGTAAAATGTTCAATGAAAAACGGGTGTATATGTTATAAACAAAATTTTAATTATTTATTGTGCTTTTAATACTAATTTCTAACTCCAAGTTTATTTACCATTACTGATCCGTTTCACTGTTGTCCGTTGGTACCGGGTACTCATTCTGGTACCTTTTAGATGAATGAACCTTTGACTATTACTTCCAAACAATTTGTATTTGGATTCATCACTCCAAAGAACCTTCTTCCAAGAATCTCTTTCCAAAGAATTAACTTTATTTTCCGTGCTTCGTGCAAATTTAAATCGGATCATCCAATTATTTGGCCGGATAAGAGGGTCTTCTTACAGTGATCCGTGAACATAATCCAGCTACATTCAGACGACGTCTTATGTAGCTGGTGAGTTTACTCACTGGCATCTCTTTTCAGATTTGATTAGCGCTCTTGTTTTGGTCATCAAATGACTTTCTTCGGATTAACGCATTTTAAAATGGACTCGTTTTTCTTGAGGCTCCTGAAATCGAAAGATCATGCACACTCTTCCATTTCTTTACCATATGACCAAAAGATGATTCAATGATTGAAAGATGATTGAAAGCAATTCCAAACTTTGGCGACGATAGCAGAATGTGAAACTTTGTTCTAGGTTTCTTTAATAATCAAAAGGTGATTAGCAAATGGCGTGTTTTTCCCTGTCACCATACTAAAGCTGATAAAGTACGCCCTAATGTTTTCACTTAGAAAATAGAATTCTCCTGCTTTAAGTCTTAAATAAGTGAGTTTCGCACACAACGACGGGGCTGTAAGTTAGTTTCGCATAAAACAATCCATCTGAATGATTCCCCAGCCTTACATACGAAGCATCGCATAAACATTCTAGGAACGTAAGAATACATAAAGCTAAGTTGCATATCTGCACAAAGTCATCGAAAATATAAAACTATTTACATACAGCTTTTAAAGAAAGAAAATAACAAAATCTTTATTTAAACGTGGGTAATTACTCCTCTAACCACTGAGTTGGTGTTCTGTATGTACTATAAAAACTGAGTTGTAATTATTAGAATTTGGTGTTGGAAAAAAAAAAACTCTAAAAATTGTGGGTTATTTCAAGTTAATACAGAATGGAGCGTTCGCAAACCCTTCAAAACCTGAAGTTAAACCAAAACTCCAATAAATAAGAAAGCTTACACCCAGATCAGATGCAAGAAATTATTTTTACCAATCTTGTCGTCTGTTAGACATCAACGGCTATTGTTCGTGCATCAGAAGTGTATTTCGCACAATGCCGAACTTTCCAGAAGTGACTAGTTATTAAATGTATAAAAAAGGTTTTTAGTTGCATTAAAAAGTTAATTACTTTTTCATAACAAGATTCACATAAATCTGATATCAGTATTAAATAATTTTATAATATTTAATCTCTATCCGCTTGGTTTTGTTAAACCTAGTTCGAATTGATATTTTCTCTGTGCTGTGTGCATATTTGATTTGCAAACTAATTTCATTTTTAGAATTAGTTTATTTATGCGTTCATATCATATTGTAATTATAAGTTTTAGTGTTACTGAAAACCGAACATGGTGGTGGCTACTTTACACTAAGTAAAGTAAAAGAACATTCTTTGTGTAGTGAAACAACTAGATCCAAAAGTGACATTCGATGTAAAATAGTTGCCACCATTTTTGGCGTTGAAGTGCAGTGAATTTTTTACAATGCACTATAACCATAATAGATTCTGAAGATATTAATACACCACTTTATATTTTTCCCCCAAACGTTTATTCTTTATTTACCACTTTTATCCAAATACCACAGGTATTCAAGGAAACCAAACAGTTAACCGATTGTTTTAAAAACAATCATTTATTCAATGAAAGGAAGACTCGTGATTAGTCATTCTTTTGTTGCGGCTGCAAATTTTCTCTTCCCTATTGTTTTTGTAGGGTTTTAATCTATTAGTCATACACTAGAAAAGCTTTATTTCCCCGCAAGCAGTGAAAACTATTTCGATTTTAAGTCTGTCTAAAATTTACAAAGGAAAGGCGCTTCTGTGAGAGCGCTGCCAGTAATATTTTCAGTCTGTGCCGCTCAGAACAACAGAAGAATCGGGGGGGCACGCAAGCGCTTTTCTGAATTACATCAACGAAGAGATTTCCGAACAAGTTGGTGGAAGGTTTTAACACTTTTCCCTTCATTCGAAACAACTCCCAGAGACTCTATTAAAATCCGAAATGCAACGAGAGGAGAAACCTTCCAGTGTTCGGAATTTAATCTGATTCGGGAGACAGAAATCTGTTGCCATCATTTGCGAACTAAATAAGGTCAGAGGGGGCATCCAAACAAAACTCGTTCTATTCACTGAAAGAGAAATGCTCGAATCAACACAAAAGGAATTAGTTCGAAATGGGCATTAAAATTGACCATTCTGAAAGGACCGAAGCGGCCCTTTTAGATCCCTTTAGCTTGTTGCCATGGTTGGGAATCGAATGACCAAAACACCGAGGGGACTAATAACGCTTAAGTCTCCGGCATCTTTCGAAATCCCTCTTCCCTTTTCTGTTAGTAGTTTTCACAACTACTACCGGACTACTTAGAGACTGTTAGAATTAAGCTAGTATCTTCTGCCCCCGTCTAAATGGATTATTTTAAGAATTCCGACATAAAGCAGAGAATAAAACTTTCACGTTCAGGTATAAAATTATAGTTGATATAGTTTGCAATAAAAATCTTTCAACTCTTACAAGCAGGTCTCTTTTTATTTTGAATTTACTTAAATCCAATGTCAAATACATTTGTTGGAAAAAAGAGGCGATTCAATAACCATCGCAAATAATTAAATAAGAACGAAATATTTAAATTTCAAAAATATATGATTCCACCCAATACGATAATATATTTTGCAAGTAATTGAATTGAAAGTAAATAATTTTAAAAACATAGAACTTCACCTCATACGATAACATGTTGTGCAAGTAATTGAATTAAAAGTAAATAACTTATTTTAATGAGGTAGGATTCCACCCCATACGATAACATGTTTTGCAAGTAATTGAATTAAAAGTAAATAATTTAAAAATATATGATTCCATACCATAAGATTGCAAAGAAGTGAATTGAAAGTAAATGACTAATTTTAAAAAGACAGGATTTTCCCCCACATGATAACATGTTTTGCAAGTAATTGAATTAAAGGAAATAATTAATATTAAAAAGAAAAGATTCCACCCCATAACATGTTATGTTTAGCTTTGTAAGTAATTGAATTAAAAGTAGATAATTTTAAAAAGATGCGATTCCATCCCATACGACCTTAACCTTCGCAAAGAATTGAATTGAAAGCAAATAATTTTAAAAAGATAGAATTCCCCCATACGATAACACGTTTTGCAAGCAATTGAGTTAAGAGCAAATAATTTAAAAAGATATGATTCCATCCCATAAGATTGCAAAGTGAATTGAAAGTAAATGACTAATTTTGATAAGGTAGGATTCCATCCCATACGATAACATGTTTTGCAAGTCATTGAGTTAAGAGCAAATAATTTTAAAAAGATAGGATTCCACCCCATACGAAAACATGTCATGTTTCTCCTTGCAAGTAATTGAATGGAAAATAATTTTAAAATTTTAAAAAGATACGATTCCATCCTATACGACCTTAACCTTCGCAAAGAATTTTTAATTAAAAGTGAAAAGTTTTAAAATATAAAATCCCTTGCAATGACTATCGCTACAAACTGAATTGGAAGCAAAGAAATTAACTTTGCAAAACATAAATGTATTACAATTCCAAGATACTTAAAAAAATATGAACTTAAATGATCGGCCCAACTGGCAGTAGGTATCGTATTGCGTTTTGAAATTTTATAAATTGCATATGCTTAAATTGTTTCTGAACTGAAGCTAAATACTCCATCTAAATACTCCTTACTTAGAATCAAATGCTCCATACTGAAGCTAAATACTCCATACTGAAACTAAATACTTCATACTGAAGCTAAATACTCCATACTGAAGATAAATACTCTATACTGAAGATAAATATTCCATACTGAAACTAAATACTCCATACTGAAACTAAATACTCCATACTGAAACTAAATACTCCATACTGAAACTAAATACTCCATACTGAAACTAAATACTCCATACTGAAACTAAATACTCCATACTGAAGCTAAATACTCTATAACTAAGAAAATAAAACACAGTAAGATTTTTAAAAAAAGAAAATAAGGCTTCCATGTAAATAAATAACGTATGTGTTACATAGTTTTTCAGATGAATAAGTTTATATAATTCAGATGAATAAATTAAATCAAATGAATAGTTTTCAAATTAATAAGTTCGTTACATAAAATGAATTATGACTTAATTTATTTATTTTTTTTTTTGGTAGGAAAACATTGCTAAAGCCACTCATAAAGCGAAAAATTAATGACTTCTTTTTCACTTTTACTTTTAAGAGATAACAAAATCTTCAAGAATTTTATCACGTGAACTTTTTTATAAGATAGAAACAATTTAAAAGCGTGTGTATAAACATCTATTGTTCTTCTGAATACAACTTTTTATGTTTCTTTGATACAATTTCTTATATTTTTTAATTACAATTTCTTATGTTTCTTAACTATACAAAAAGCGTTCAAGCAAATTATTTTTTTATTACAGTCAGAATCGCTACGTTTTTCTCCCAATTTATTCAAATAATTCTAAACGCAAACAATTGAAACATCGAAAGCAAGATACAAGGCACACTTTTATCCGAAGATAGCTGTAAAATACGTGATTAAAGACGATTTCTCGCCAACTCAAGAGCACTCCTGTGCTCGCAGAAGTCATTAAGGTGGAGTATAATTAAAAGAAATGACAAAATATTGACTAATTAGCCACTTTTCGTGGCAGACGTTAATTAATTACGATTCAAGCCGCATTCTATCCTGACAGAAGCGCCACCTAATTTTTCTTTGCGAAAGTCTTTTATTTTTTTTCCCTTATTTATTTCTCCCTCAATTACTCTTTCAACCGACCACGTGGTTCCGTAATGAGCTTTCGAATAGAAACGATGACGATGCAATGCAGAAAGAAAAATCGATGAATCGTTTGATTTTGAAGGCTTCATTTTCTTCTCGTCTGCGCCCGTGAATTTCAAAGATGAAACCGATATCCGGTGATTTGCCTCGCATTTAAGCTTACGGGTTTATCAGAAAACGTTTATCAACATATTATTGTTAAATCATTTATGGATAATTTTCTGCGTATTGTACGCATCATTTGCTTAATCTATTAGGCTTTCTATAACTTTGAATGATATGTGAAAGTTAAAGATTATTATAATATTTGTATTAAATATACATTTTCAAAATACTTACACAATCTCTTAACACAATAAAATTATACAAATGCTTGTTATACATTCTGCAGTACTATATATGTATTTTAAACTTTTTAAGATGGGGATCACATCGGACCTTCGACCAATTTTAATTTTATTATTTAATGCAGAAAGTAATAATTTAAAAAAACTTCACATTAGTAATAATCAATGTTATCAACGTAATGTATAACAATTCATACTTTATAAGAATCCCTGTAAAATTTATTACTTTACACAGAGAATATAAAATTTTTTACATATTTGTGAGTGGCATAGTCCACAGGTAAATACAGTTTTGCTCAATAGATCTACAGCGCATATAATGGACCGAACCAAGTTACAATACCAAGATTAGTCTAATATACACTTTTTAGATTTTTGTGGAACATAAAAAATACCTTTTTTAAAAAAATAGTATTTTATCTTAAAAAGAATGATATATTAATATAGCTTAATTCTATTTTTAAATGCACGTTTTATGGGGCTTGACTTTGTAATTAAACAGACTGACAAAAAAAAAAAAAAAAAAAAAAAAATTACTCAGCAACCAGAAAATCAAATAATGCCTGACTAACCAGAGCCGTTCATCAATGAATCAGATAGTACCGATTTGGGGACAAAATCTCGCAAGGTTAAAATCTCACGTGGGCGTAATATCTCGTTCATTGATTTTCATTAATTTTAGACCAGGACATTTTTTTTTTTTAAAAAAATCACCCTCTCACTTTTTTTGGGCTTGAAATAGACCTTTGAGTGGTTAGTTTTTATTTATTTAATTATTTCAGTTCTATTAATTCATTTGTATTTTTTTATTCCAGGTCTATTTATTCATTTTTATTTATTTATTTATCAGTTTTTACAAGATATACAAGATAAGGAAGATACTTTTAAACTTACAATAATATTACACTCAAATTATGTGCAATTGTATGGAGGTAATTTTCCACTTATTATTTACCGTAATTAAATCTTTGTGCTTTTTTCTGTTGGTCCCTTGGGCCAGTACATAATTGAAAGTTCTTTGTAATTACATAATCTAAATTATTCAACGAAAAATCATAGTGATTTGGATGTAACGGGGTTGTACATATTTTAAAGACAAAAAAATATTCAAAATTTCATTTTAAATGAAGCTACGCTCGAATTTCTAGAGATCTACAGATTTAGAAGGGAGTGTGAGTTCATAGTCACATATCTAGTGATACTCTGGCCGTTAGATTTTGTACGAAAACCAATACTTGCCTGTTGTTGCGACAGTACGTGTAGCTACAAACATACCTGCAGCTGTTGTTACTGCCAGACTACAAGTTTGAAGGAACAAGATTCGAATAAGAAGAACGGCGAGTCAGAAATCATGAGTTCGAAAGACCACTGGAAGAAGATGAAAGTGATGCAAAAGGGGAAAAAAATGGCTTTTTCTTTCTTTGCTGACCTGTTTATTTCGTTATTTTTTAAGTTTATATCGGACTTTTACAAATAAATTACATATCAATTGTAAATATAGTTTTTACGATTTTTTTACCCTCATTATGCAAGTGTTTCTGATTGGATATTAGATGTATGCTTCTTTATATAAGACAGATTGAAATTAGTTTAATTGTTAGCTTATTTTTTTGTTAGTTATCCTTTGTTAATTTTCTTTTATAACTATTAATTGCATAGCTTACTTTAATGATTAGCCTTTATTTCCGTTTGAAAGTTAATATTCAGCTTTCTTTCTCTGGTTAATTAATAATTTTAATAGTCATTAAATTTTCTACTTATTTCAACATTTTTTAAAATTGCCAAAGAAAATTTAAACGCTTCCTATTTATTTTAAGATTGTCAGAAACAAGACAATCGCTGACAAAGATGTTCACGCGGTTAAAGCCTGGAAAAATTATAAAAAGTATATTATGTATGTATATATAATATTATATATATATATACACTTTTCTTTAATTTAAACTTCACTCGTAATAAAAAAAAGCATTATAATTTTTATTGTATCATTTCTAATATTTAACGGCACATTTTAAGAATTTGGCGGCACACAAAAGTGCCGCGGCACAGTGGTTGAGAATCACTGCACTAAACTATTTCAGTAACTAAGATAGTACCTGTTGTTACAGAGATAAACATTTACCTGTTGTTACGATAGTACCTGTTGTTACAGATATGCTTGAACCTATTGTTATGATAGTACCTGTTATTACGATAAAACCTGTTGTTACAGATACTTCATATACTAAATGCGAAAATTCTCTACGATTGACTCGATGACTTTTCATTGATCATATGTATACATGCTGTCTAAGTTGCAACACTCTCTCCTACATTAGCCGTTTTGATTAAAACTTACTCAATCTACTTATACGAGCAATATTTGTTATTATTTTTATTATTTGAAAAGGCATACGTAATTATGTCCAGTCGTTTAAAAGATCAATTTACTTTGATTTAGTCATTTTGCCACCTGGTCAAAAAATTGACCTATAATCTAGTCAAATTTTTATGCTTTTGATTAACGTATCCTGCGTAACCATACTTAGCATTTAAAAAATATAAAAAGTAGTTCATTTTTTGAAGAGTTCAGGATTGTATCTATTAAAAATCATGCCAGTCAGGTTTTTTTTTTTTTTTTTTTTTTTTTTTTTTTTTCTTTAACACTTTGACATAAAATTTTCATTAAATTTATTTCTCTTTCTTTTTTCTTTATTTTGTATTAAATTAGAAAAATAAATTAGTAAAAAATATTATACTTAGAATTTTAATAATTTATGGTTATAAGACACAGCATGAAATAGGCATGAAATACAGCATGTCTTTTTCTGCGTTAAAGGTAAAACTTCCTAACACGGCTCACTTCCAAACAATAATTTTTCAAATTTGATCGTCTTTGCAGTTATTTAGATATAAGAGAAACAGTTATTTATCATTGAAATTTTTTTAGTTTACAAAAACAACTAGTGATAAAATTTTGAGCATAAATGAAAAAAATGTACTTTCAAAGTACTTTTTTTTTAATTTATATTTTATTGCA
The DNA here is from genome assembly GCA_949128135.1 of Parasteatoda lunata. Lineage (NCBI taxonomy): Eukaryota > Metazoa > Arthropoda > Arachnida > Araneae > Theridiidae > Parasteatoda > Parasteatoda lunata. The sequence goes on from OX421971.1 coordinate 25,350,913, forward strand.
GATATACTATACAATTAAAAAATAGTAACTATTATAATTAAAAAATACCGAATAATGTTTAGTGGGCGAAAAAAAAAATTCAACTATTTTAAGAAATTCCCTCGAATTTTCAGGTATATATTTTTGATTGGATATTTTAAAAGATTTCATGTATTTTCTTTAAAATCGAAAATATTTGTTACCCATAGCTAAACATTATATTACATAATCGTGCATAAATCTAGCTAATGCTTACTTCAATCATTTGTAACATTAATCTGTTAAAATAGCACAGCAATAGCATTTTCAAAATAATTTAGACTTATCTGACAGAAAAATTTATGAAAAATATTGAATACTTTCAGCTAGCACAAGTTTTGAATCGGATATCTCACAAGTTAAAGGCATTCCTTTATCTATTCATATTTTATACAACTGTTGCCATTTCCTATCAGATGGATGATTTTTTTTTTCTTTGCGAAGACTAACTTAAGCATGACAGAAGGATAAAAATGAATAACAATGTTTCCTTTAAAGGAATTGGGTACTTTGCACTTCAAGAAGAAAATCAAAAAAGTTGAGCTAAGTTTCTTCTCATAGGTTAAAATGGTAACTAAGTTGAAATTAATGAAATACACCGCCTTATCACACGATTTATTGAAATATTATTCTTTCTCGTCTAAGTCTTTTACTTAACTTATATTTATTATTTGTTTATGTATTTTATTGTAACCACTAAGTATTTTTATTTTGTGGACTTGGCAACTTCGATGCATAATTGATTTGTACATGTTCTGCATGGCTTCAGGCCTGTCTGTGTTAAAAAACATAAGTAATTAAATATCTTTGTGAAAGAATCTTTATGTAAGAATAGAGAATGTGTCACTTAAGAGAATTGATACTTGACGAGCTTGGTTTACTCAAAATAAAATTGAAAAAGCAGTTGCTGACGTAAACAAATGCTACGTTTCAACAACCAATCAGGATCGAGATAACCACACTACGTCACTTGCAGGTATCCCATCTATAAAAACTTTGCATATATTTTTTTTTACATTAGGTACCCTTCTTGTTATTATTATATTAAGAATCTAATTGATTCAATTAACTATACTGTAATCTTTCAAAGTTTATATTTAAATAATACGATTTTTTTTATGAATTACTATCCTTCTCTATTTTTTACATCATATTTTAGCATAATTTTGTGCGATCACGTAACATGAAATGACACTTGACGGTTAAAGGAATTCAGAAATCAGAAAGTGGTTTTAAATTCGCACGCTGAATAAAATATGAATTCAAATCATTTTTAAATCTGAAAATGTAAAAATTGGACAAGTTGAATATCTCCATAAAATGAGTTTGATGACAGAAAAATATTGAACTATGATTTAAAATGCTGTGTTAACATGGGGTTTACAATACTAAGCTCTTGCACGAAATAAAGATATTGGTACATTAAAAATAAATGAAAAGTAAGGAGGGGGAAAAAACACATGCGCCTTTTTTTTTTATCAAAATCAAACTTAATCACATTTTTTATCACATTTTATTTTAAACAATATAAATTTTCTGAAAAGAGAAAATGAAATAGTTTTTTTTAAAAGTTAAAGTAATATATATTTCAAAGTTCAATAACAAAACAAATAAATAATTTAGTAATGAGCAACATATTAGATGGTATTTTGAATGAAGAGCGATAACAAAATAAATGAATGCATTTAGCAGCGAAGAGCATCTTAAGGAATATTTTTAAAACAATTTGTTTCAAAATAAATATTTATATGATGCAAGTTTTTTAAAGTAATCGATTTTTATATTAAAAATATTTCTTATGAAGAGCTTTTTGATGTTTCCATGCTTTTTAAAAATAAATATTAGAAAATTAGAATAGATCAAATAAAATATTAGAATAGATAAAATATAACATTCAAGAATATAAAATTCAATAATAAATATGACATTTAATGCTTAAAATATTATTTCTTTGACAAAGTTTTAAATTTTTTTTTTATTCAAACTTTTATTAGTGAAAATGAAATTTGAATTTTTATTTTCCCCCATTTCTTGATTTCTTTTATATGTATACATAGGGTAGGGAAAAGTAACTTCCATGCATAAAACACTAATTTTAATGCTAATCATGAAACATTGCTCTCTGTAACAAGTCGCGTTCATTTCAGCGAAAATCACATTCATAGATAGGCCGTTTCATCGACACCACTACGTCATTTCGTCGACATGGTCATTTCGTCGACAAGCTCATTTTGTAGATAAGGTCCAAACTCCCTGTAACATATTTATAAGTGTTCAAAATGTGATGAAACTTTTGGTCTTAAAATTGCAACCCTGGAATAAGCTATGCCTAACACAGGAAATACAGAGCTCGATAATTCAAGAACTTTTAAATATATTTCAATATATTAAAGAAGTCTCAGTAAATCCTTCTTTTTTGAATGTAACTTCAAAATTATGGTTTGCGCATATTGAAGATCAATTTAAGAATTGTAATGCCTCACCCGAACTTACAAAATATAACACTGTCATTTCTACCTTGGAACAAAATTAGATTTAAAATAAAATTTGACTACTTTTGGTCTTAATGCAAAATGTAACAAATGTTCTTCTTTGACCCGTAAGTCACATAATATTTTTATTTTATTGCTTGCACAAGAATTTTTAACAGATGCCAAAGTCTTTATTTTTGTTGTTTAGTGGTTTACGCCCATATCCTTGTTTCCAAGATGTACTAAACGGGAAAACCTCTCTACTTCAGGTCTGATGAATAAAGTGGTCATCACAGTGCTGAAGCAAATCAAAATTGTGCCTTTCTCAATTCGTGCGTTCAGTTTTCTGATAAATGTCGGAAGACTTATTTTGTGTTTTCCAAGACTTTTTGAAGCAAGGAAAGCATAATTTTTGTTTATAAACACGCTTGATTGTTAACTTCATTAACAAAATTTTAAAAATAATGATAGTATAAAAAAAAGAAATTTGTGAATAATCCTAATTTTGTTTTAGAATAAACTCAAAAATGTTTGTTAAAAAAAAAGGATTTGAAAATAATCTTGAAGTTTCGTAAAAAGCCTCAAAATTGTTTTTTTTTCTTCTTCAAAAATAAACTCGAAGTTTTTGTAAATAATGGCAAAAGTTTTGTAAAAACCACAAGACCTAAACTACAGAAATTCATTAATGTTAAACACCTTAAGACCTAAACTATTCAAATTTTTTTTAATCCTTACCCATTTTAGTTACCATGAAACACTACATTCCAAATTACATATGCTGAACACGTCCGGATATGCTATTTATTCTTACCACTCAATCAATTCTTTCAAAACTATGTCTACACCTGTTCACGCAAAAGGCAGATTCAAAATAGAACCATTGAACATTTCTTTGTTTCTTACATTTTTCAGCTCCTCCTACCTATTCCCAATCCGAGGGAAACAAAAAGGGGGGGGGGGTTAAAAAGGATAAAAGGGGGTGACTTAACTACCCTTGTACTTCTTTCCATTAACAGCGAGTCGACCTGTGTTCCTTTTAATGAGTGGAGAGAATCTGAGCGGATGCTTTTATTGAAATTTCCATTACCCTCAATTAGTCTGGGAGATTTTGGGATCGGGATAGGGTATGTATGGGTGAAAGGCATTTAATCACCGAACGTGCTACTCGCCCACTCCCCAGGGGTTATTAAGAGGGGTGTAGAAGGGTTGTAGGTGCGAAGATTTCGATGTCTGGGGACGCTTGTCGCGTTCCGAAGTAATTTATGATTCGCCTGAAAGATTCTGAATTTCCCAGGTAAACAGGGCGTTATGGCGGTATTAAGAACAATGGTTTCTTCTCCCCAGGAAACTTTCTTCTGAAAGGAAAAGTTGGAGTGATGTTGCCTTGCTTCAAATATGTTGTTATTACGCCTGTTTTAGTTTTGTAAATGTTGTAGTTTGCGGTATAATTACGCTTGTTCTTTGAATGTTTCAGTAGTTTTGTTTACTTTTTGCTTATGCATTACAGTGGAATAAAATTTTGAGTATAAATTAAATTTGTTTACAAGAAAACTAGTACTCAATAAAATATTCTAAACTATTATTCTGAGATTTAAAATAAAACTAATTTATTATTTACAATTTGAGTGCCCGGTTTTGTAGTTAACGTTTATTTTCTTTTGATTATTGGAGTGAAATAATCGTTAAAAATTTTATTAAAATTGCTTGCAAAAAATGAGACTATCCATAGTTGTTAGTGATAGTTTTAAAAAGAAACTGATTTTTTTTTAATTACAATTTGAATAATTGGTTTTGTAGTTAACGTTTATTTTGTTTTGATTATTGTAATGGAATATTTTCTTAAAAATTAACTAAAATTGCTTAAGGAAAAAAATAGGACTATCCAAACTGTTATTCAGAGTTTCTAAAGTATAAAAAAAAGATTTATAAATTTAAATTTAAATAATAGGATTTGTAGTTAACGTTTATTTTTCTTTTGGTTATTGGAGTGAAATAATCGTTAAAAATAATTAAAATTGCTTACGAAAAAAAAATGAAAAATATAGGACTATCTAAACTGTTACTCATAGTTTAAAAAAAACTGATTTATTAATTTAAATTTGAGTCTTCAGTTTTGTAGTTAACGTTTATTTTCTTTTAATTATTGGAGTAGAATAATTTTTAAAAATTAATTAAAATTGCTTACAAAAGAAAAATAGAACATTCCAAACTATTACTTGGAGATTAAATATAAAATTGATCTATTAATTACAATTTAAATGTCCGACACTTAGCGTTTATTTTCTTTCGGGTGTTGTATTGAAATTGTTTTCAAAAAAGTAATTGAAATTGTTTACAAGATAACTAAAATATTCCGAATTGTTAATCAGAAAAGGAAAAATGAGGTTATTAATTCAAATTTGAATTTTCGGCATTTTTTAGATATCGAGGGGTAATAATTTATGAAAAAATTAAACTGTATTAAATAAATAGTACTTATTATGTCGCTTCAAACTGTTACTAAAAGATAAAAAAATTATCGAACTTATTTAAAATAATTATTTAATATCATTAATCAAATTGATAATTACATTGAAACTTAGATATTCCAAAAAATTTTATTAATTGCAACTATAATTGCACTTGTATCCAGAGGATATGCGTCGTTTTATTAGCCTTTCTTATTTTTTGTATATAACAAAAATATATTTTTCGAAAATTATTTGGTTTGTTATTACAGGAGAAATAGTACTTAATGCACTACTTCAAACTTTTATTCACAGATCTAAAGAAAAGGTGGAAGAAAAAAAAAACATTTATAACAACACTTTGACTGCTTAGTATTTTAATTTGTGCTTATTTTCTTTCAAGTTTAATGCTAAAAGAGTTATTGATCTTAAATTAAATTTATTTATGCAATGACCATGTTTCGTCTTTTAATAAATTTTTTCATATTTTTAATTTTTTTCCCATGAGATTATTTGTGCTTTTCTCACTAGGAAAACAATTGCTTATTGGTGAAAACACGTGAAAATGCCCTATTATTTTCAATGCAGACAGGTTAGAGATGTATACATTAACTTAATAAAATTATTGGCTTTTTCAAAATATAAATTAAATGAGAAATATTGAAATAGAGTTTATATTTCGAATCTTTTTTCAAATCCGTTCATCAGTTATTTCATCTTTCTATTATAAATCAAACCTTTTTTTATTTCAACTCGGAGAGAAAATTTGATAATAAAGTTTTCATAAGAAAATATATATAACAACATAAAATATTTTTTCTGTCTAAAAGTCAATCAACAAGGCATTAGAGTGAATTTTCAACACGTAAAATTTATTATCAAAAGCGATATCTTTTAAACCAATGCATCCGGGCATCAAATCCATTGTAATCAAATTACATCTAAACTCATATTATCATTTTTTATGATGAAGCTTTATATCAAGGAAACTTAGTATAATATAAAGGAATATAATGGAATCTTGATGAATAGATTCAAATATTTAAATGATTAATTTATAATTATAATTGAGAGATTCAAAAAAAGATCATTACAAATTCCTAAATTTAACAATTTTAAATTTTAAAAAAAATCAAAATCTGCAATAAAAATATTTAACAGTTTTCGAAAATGATAATGTAAAAATGTGATTTTTTACCGATAAATTTATTTAATCTGATATTTTTCTGAATTAATCAAATTATGTTTTGCTTTTTTTTTTCCATATCAGTGCAATTCCTGTTGAGAATTCTGAAACATTGGTAATTTTTAGAGAGCCGAAACAATTTAAATTATAATTTTGCTTTATTAACGTACCTCATTATTTCTTTTAGATTATTTGCTCGAAGCAGAACCAGAATTTGCAGAATCCATTCAAAACGTAACAATTGCAATTGGTAGAGATGCTCAACTTAGCTGCACTGTGGAAAATTTAGGCACATACAGAGTAAGTTCCTTTCATGGTTTTTGCTTCCGATACAATGTTAAGGGACCTATTTATGATCTAGTGTAAACTTTGTTAAGTGACGCAGTTTCTTGAAATATTTTTTAATGAAAAAGTTTAGAGTGATTATTTGCGTGGTTTTGCTAGGAAAGTGTTACGGCTATTTCTCGAAGGATATGTTATCACATATATTGTATTTACACGTATTATTGCGCATAATATAATGCGTACTATTATTATAATAAGCTATTATATAAAGAATATGATACATGAATATATGCTACTTTTATAATATTACGCTATTATATAACATGCTACATAATAATATGCTATTTTTCTAAGGATAAAATAATATGCTATCAATTCGTAATATGCTATTTTTTAATATTTTCAACGTTACTATACTTTTTTTTCATAACTGCTGTATGTTAGTATTCCTGACTGTTAAGCTGTTTTTCGAAGGCTCCGTCGTAATATGTAATGATGCTTTTTTGTTACTCATTGTACGGATGTAATTGTTACTCATGACTGTTCTGTCAAATTTAGTCTACATAAAGCCAGTGCGTTTATTTTGAAAAAGGCGCAAAACGTCAATATGGAGAAAAGCCACAGTTTTGTAAAAATAAAAAGCGCTTGTGGCCTAATTTTTTAATATTTAAATATTTAAAAGCTTACTCCAATGCTGCATTACTTAGGCTCATAAAAATTCACAGAAAGTGAGAATAAGGCAATGATTTTGATACTTTTCATCTAGGTCGACAAATGTCGCCAAATTGGGGATTTTTAAAAAAAAGTTTAGTAACTTTTAAAATATTTAAGTTATTTGTTTGTTCTAAAGCTCAGATAATTCTTCATGGATAATGTTTAAAATCATCGCATTGTTTCAATTGTAAGGTACTTAACTATAGCTTTTTCATTTTCCTTGGCGACAGAGCTTTGAAAAACAGCGTTAAGTAAAATTTAACCTATATTTAGTCAACACCTTGAATACTTATTCTGAAAATGGTGCAAAAAAAATCACAGTTTTGAGAAACTGTTATGGTTACGCCGTGATGGCTCAGGGGATAGAGAGTTCGCCTTCCTATGAGATGAACCAGGTTCGAATCCCAGCAATTGCTGGTCGATACGAATTCCTCATCCGGCTTACACCGACCACAGTGCTAACGCAAAGTATCCTCAGTGGTAAACGAATAATGAACCCTCAAATACCCTCTGTGGTCAGGCTAACCATGGGAAGTTTTTGTGGTTTTTCTTCTCCATGTAACGCAAATTCGATTTAGTTCCATCAAAAAATCCCCCAATGATGGCCAATTTCTCCCAATGCTTGATCCCGGCGTTCCCTTGTCTTCTGGATTGCATTCAAAACTGCAAGCCTAAGGAGTTTAACATTAGTAGTGTTAAACCAAAAATTGGGTCAGCTATTCAACGACGGTTATAAAATAAAATAAAACTGTTAAGCTTTTATGATCTAATCTTTTAATATTTAAAAAAAGCAACTCCAACGCTGAATTATCTGGGTTATTTAAAATTTACAGAAATAGAGAATTATTCGTAGATTTTAATAATTTTTACCTAGGTGAAAAAAATCTCGCCAAAAGGGAGATTTTTAAAAAAAAAATTACTAACTTTTAAATTACTTTTAATTATCAGTTTAAATGCATAGAGCCTCTATTTTTCATGGCGAAAGAGATTTAAAAAGTACTATTAAGTGGCGTAATTGCTGTTCAGTTACGAATAAATGTTTCTCCTAATCACGTTATCTATATAGGGAGAAAGTTATTAACCACTAATAATTGACCATAATTAACCACTAAATAATATCCACTAAAACTAAGTAAATTCGGTTATTAACCACTTCTTTTGATAAACGTAAAAAAAATACAATCTCATTAACAAGTCATTAGGTTGTTACTAATACTGGCAGGTTTATATGATATGTATCAGTAAATTATACTTTATTGCTATTATTTTGTTATTATCACTTTTTTCAATTGATTACTAATGATATCCGGTTTAAGGAAAGCATTGCTCAAGTATGAAAATATTTCCTTCATAAAAAAGATTAATGTAGGGTAAGCCAACTAAATCATAACCGGCAATGGAATTTAACCTTAAAAAATGAATTAAAAATAAGTAAATCCTAATGCAGTAGATAAATAAACAACAAAGGAAGTGAAATTATCGAAGTTGATTTCGTAGACTAATATTGAATATGTTGAAAATTTGTCACATTTACCAAACTTCATTAACTTAATTTTATTTTATTTTATTACCGTCATTGTACAGCCAACCCAATTTTTAGGGTTAACAACTACTAATGATCAATTACGTTGCCTTGTAATTTTGTACACAATCCAGAAGACAAGGGAATTCCTTGATTAAGTATTGGGAGAAATTTGCCTTCGTGGAAGATTTTTTAACGCAACTAATTTGCATTTGCTTTACATGATGAGGAAAATCATGAAAACCTCCCACAGTTAGCCTGACGGAAAGGGAACTTTAACACATAATCCGTCAACCACCAAGGATATTTTATGTCAGCACTATGGTCAATGCACGACCGGATGCGGAATTGACATCGACCAGCCACCGCTGGGATTCGAACCCGGCTCACCTCATTGAAAGGAGAACGCTCTATCCCTGAGTCATCACGGCTCTTATTTACTTAATTATTAACCTTATTTCCTGCCACAAAAACGATAAATGACCATAAATTATTAAATATTCATTAAATAATTTATTGCTATTAACAATCGCCTGTAATTAACAATAACTGATTAATCACATTGACCCCTACATAAAATATTTAAAAAAAAAAAAAGTTTTAAGATTTTTCTAAGTCTGTTAAATTTCTGTAAAAAATATCTACTTTTCATACAAAATAGATCACCTCCAGTCCTTAAATTTTACAAATTATTCCACATAATATTTAAGAATATTTATCCGAAGTTTATTATTTTCTTTATATATTCCCTTCATTTCACTTTTTTTATTATTATTACTTTTTAAAACTCTTACACGCATAAATAAGAAGGATTGGATTTGCTTTTCAATATTACTTACACCTGCGAAAGTTTCGGAAAGAATAAAAAAAAAAGAAGTAAAAAAAAATCATCGAAACTCAGTACTATTCCTTTTGTACTTTTCAAAAGACTTCACAATCATATCTTACATTCCCTTTTAACTTTGGAATCTTCTTTCCGTTTGCTTTTATCTTCTCTCATACCCTCCTTTTATTTTTTTACAATATCTGGAATATTTTGTGTTCTCTTAAGAGTAAATATTGTGTTTCCATTGACGAAACTGTTTAAGAGTATTTCTTTGCGGTGCAGACCTTCTTCAAAACCTCCCCCAGTGCACAACGAACGAGAAGATCATGTTGTTCCCGAAGAACCCCCAAATAAATTCTGTTTATGTTGTTTCGACTTGCTTTTATTTCATGCGGTGGACTTTTCCTTGAGTTTTCTTTGGAATAAAATTTCGAAACTTTTTTTTCTTTTTTTGAACAAAAATGTTCTATTATTAGTTTTTCTACAAATTTTATTTTTTCCATACAACGTAAAATATTATTAAATATTATTAAACAACGTTTATAAATCGCGTCAGTTTAGGTCACAACTTTTGCAAGAATAATTTTACTGCGAATAAACAACACTTCAACAAAAAAAAAAAAAAATTTTTTTTGTCTTGAACACAAAACAGAAACTTTTTTTCTTATAATTTGCAAGTTTATTTTGGACATTTAGAAATAAATTACGTGCCATCTCTGAATGTTTTTTTTTTTACCCTCATTATGCAAGTGTTTCTGATTGGATATTAGATGTATGCTTCTTTATATAAAGCAGATTGAGATTAGATTTGTAATTGAAAAGAGAATGGAGAACTATTGTTGATTATGTTTTCTAGAAAGTTATGTTATGTTTAATTTGCGTTACTTTATTTTCTTACCTAATAAGCACTATTTTTTTTTATTTATTTATTTATTTATTTATTTATTTTTTGTATATTCCAAGATGGGTCTTCAATTATGTTTGCTTGGCATTTTCAACTACGCACTAAACTATTCCACTAATTACAGTAGTATCTGTTGTTACAGATATACTTCTACCAGTTGTTACAGAGATTAGCACGTACCTGTTATTTCGATAGTACCTGCTGTTACAGATGTCACCTTCATATACTGAACGCAGAAATTCTCTGCAGGGGGCGTTGATAAACCACGTCAGTTTTGGTCAAGAATTTTTCAAGAAGGATTTTACTGCTAATAAACAACACAACAAACAGAAAAAAAAAAAATTTTGTCTTGATCAGTCAACAGAAACTTCTATTCCCATAATTTTCATGTGCTCATTTCTCATGTGTTCAAAGTTTCCTACGTACTCGGGTATTCAGAATTTTCTTTTTTTGAATAGGACTTACTTATGAACTTAAAATCAGTATAAACTAAGAATTTATATGAACTAAAAATTGGTATGAACTAAAAACAGGTGCAAACTAGAGTGGTACAAACTAAAAAGTAAATCAAACAAAAAGTTAACACAAACTGAAAATCAGTACCAATTAAAAATTTGTATGAACTAAAAATTTGACTAAAAAGTTAGCACCAGCTAAAAACTGGCACAAAATAAGAGGGGTGCTTCTACTTTTACCTCCCCTCCCTATATTAAAACTTTGTGTACCACGGGCAAGATAAACATGTTGCTCCTGTTGCTCCCGAGTTTCTTTAGGATCTTTAGGATTTTCTAAATCCTGTATAACGTATTATGATTATATTGTTAATTGATGAAAGCATTATTGGTAACTTTTTTGAAACGAATTGTATTATTAATGAAAAATATTATTAAACAAAATCATGTGTCAAAGTCAACATATGTCATTTTTGATCATGAATTTCGTAAGGATTAACTTACAGTGACTAAATAATACTTGAACCCTTCCATTAGGAATATTTAGTCGGCATCCATATGATGACTTGTGTGTACGAGCGTCGTATTTAGTCAGTGTGATACTGTTTGATAACCATTAATATCACTAGCAGCATATTTTGAATATGCTTAATATCTTTTGTAAGTCGATTGTACTTCTATTTATAGTGCTTGCAAAATATCCAAACACATTGTCACGCAACGCTGAAATAAATAAAAAAAATCTGAGCATCATTTTACCATTATACATACGATATGCAGCATTCAGCGGAGCAGATTGTCGTAACGGAAGAGTTAACAAGAAACATATTATTTTTGAATAAAAAAAAAGTCGTCAAAAGCTTATATCTTATGGCTTATATCTTTTTGACTTATTTCTTGTTCAAAATTCTTTACAGATTCACATATACAAAATTTCTCACGTTTTACGTATTCGATTATTCAAAGTCTCACTTACTCAGCATGTCTCACTTACTCAGCATGTCTCACTTACTCAGCATGTCTCACTTACTCAGCATGTCTTATCTAATCAACATGTCTCACGTACGAAAGATGAATTTCTAGCACAATTGTCAGCAAAAATTGCGAATCATTTTTTTTAAAATATTCGTTGAAAAACACTTATAAAGGGGGGGGGGAGTTGACTACTCTAAAACTAATTTTCAGTATTTTGATGTAATGAAAACATTAAAAACTGAAGAAATCTTAAAAAGGTAAAAATAGGAATTATTTATAAATTATGTAGTTGGACGTCATATTACATCACGGAAACTCATTTCAGGCTGCTTGGATCAAAGTGGAGACGAAAGCCATATTGACAATCCATCACCACATCATAACCCGCAATTATCGCATCAGTTTGAGCCACAGCGATAATCGCCAATTCATCCTTCAGATTCGAAATGTTCAAGAATCTGACAAGGGTGGTTACATGTGCCAAGTCAACACTGTGCCCATGAAGAGTCAGGTTGGATATTTAGATGTCTTAGGTAATCATTTCATATACTTTTTTTTTAAATGCGCTGCCAAGCATCTCTGTGCTTCATTAGAGATGATTCTTGATATATATATTGAAGTTCTAATAGAACAAAATATATTTCTGTCTGTATATCTGTCTGTTAAAATCCATCTTTTCAATTTAATCTCTCTGCTACAAAACAACCAACTTTGATTTTGGAATGTTTCGTAATAAACAATCTTGATGGTAGATTCCTTATCATCTGCCATCATTGTTTACATTGGTTGAATTGTTTAAGATATTACAGTTTATAATAGCTGAAACCCAAACACATATTACATTGGAAAAAAGTTGTTTCTTTTTTTTATAGTTTGAATTTATTTTTTATGAAACTACTCTTGCACTAATAAAAGAAAGTTTCGACTAAGCATAGATACTATAAAAACAAACAAGCAATTTTGTAGCAGATAACAAATATCTGCTACTAAACTACAAAATTTTCACAAAATAGAAAAAAATAAAGCTTCTTTTCCAGTAACTACTCTGCTGATAAAAAAATACTATAGAATTTAAAGAATAAGACTACCAACAAGAACATTTTCTAAGTTTTATAAGAAAAAAATATAATTAATATTTTATTTTTTTTTTACCTCAAAAATTAGTGAGAGAGATTTATACAAGATTGTAAATTAAAAATCTTAGAGAATCGTCCTGTCTTTTCACTTTCCAACAAAACCTTTCGATTTTCAGAACATAATAATGTTCCGAAGATCTATAACCTCCTCATTTAAACATTTAAATTCTATCTCAAATCTCTATAATAGATACGAAAGGCCAACCAATACTTCCCAACCAATATTAACTCCAATTCTTTCTTTAATTTCGCAGTGAATGGCCGTTAGCTTTGAGATAGAATGACAATCGAATCAATTATCAAAATTTATAGCCGAACAAGTGATCCCAAGGGTTACAATTATGACTAACCTCTGCCTAATGCAAGATTTTGGAACGATTTTCATCATACCCTATATCATTTCGTTTTCTCCCCGTCTCAATTTCCCCTTTACTTCGAAGACCATTCGTTTTCCCACCCCTCGCAATAGATCCGCTTGATGGATGACGTTTGAAAGTGGAGTTGTTCCCCACCTAATCGAAAGATGGCGCTGCTGTCATATTTGTCGGTTTGGTTTATCTTCTGAACTCCATTAAGTATTAAAAGGGCGTTGATTAATTTATTGGAATACGTTTGGTTAGAGGAAAAGTTTCGAACTGGAAAACTGTTTTGGTGAATGGACAGAAATTATAATAGTTATTCATTAACATTCTGACAAACATTTATACATGTTAAAATCTATAACTAGTTTGGTGCGATTTTAAATGAAATAGAGTATCTAATCTTATATCAATGTGCTTAAAAGATAAAAAAAAAAATAGGATTATTTTGCAGTAATGCTTCGTTTTCATTAAATTTTTCAACTTTTGACCAACTTGCAAACTCTTATACTATAATATATATTTTAAAAATTTACTCTCAAGCTTTAAATTCTAAAGGAATTTTTAATCCGGAAAAATAATTCCAGAGATTAATTCCGTTTAAGAGTCTTTCAGAATTGTTTTATAATTTTGTCTTTATTTTAATGTGCACAAAACAAGTTGATATTTTTGGTGTGTAGAAGAAAAAGCAAGATATGTAAAACTTTAAAACTGATTGTAACAATATTTTTTTCTTCATAAGAATGGGTATACTGTTTGCATATTTGGGAAACGTTGCCTTCGCGATATTTCTTATAGTTATATGGGTTTAGGTAGTAAAAACTCAAATGTTAAATTTTTTTTCTAATTATAAAGGAAGCTTTTATTTATTTATTTTTTTTATCCAAGTTTCTCACATTTGCATGTGTAGTTTAAAATGACTGCCAGAAACAAGAATATCATGAAGGCTATGGTTTCTCAATGGGTAAGCTATATACACATTCTTATGAAAAAAAATGATCTTAAAATCAGTTTTCAAATCTTTTATAATTTTTAACTTTTTAACTTTTTAACTATTGCCTAAAGTTTTTTTTTTTTTTATTATTATTATTATACTCTCTGAAAATGTCAACATGTTTTGCGCACATAAGAATAACATAAATATAACGTAACATTCAATGCATGCGTCATACCATAAACAGAAAATGAACACGTGATAAGAGCAAAAAGGAGATCAGAAATTACTGACGATATATAACTATTGAAAATTAGCACATCAAATAGTAATAAAGCAAAAGAAATTTTGAAATTTGTGTAAAAATTTAGAAATTATAAAATTCGTCTGCATTAAAAGTACAGAAACCATTCCATCCATTTTAAATTAAATCCCCAATATTGGCTATCAGCAAACAAATCTCGCCAACTGACGTTTTGTTTTTAAATTTCTGATTCAGCACTTGTATCAACCGTTTTAATAAACACTACAATTAGCTTATAATAGTTTGCATAATATTTTTTTATGTTTATTCAGTTCCTCCAGATATACTGGATCAGGGGAGCAGTAGTGACGTGGTAGTTCGGGAAGGTGCCAATGTGACGCTCACATGTAAGGCCGTTGGATATCCTGCTCCCAACATCACGTGGAGGCGGGAAGACAATGAGCCAATACCTCTAGGAGCATGGCAGGGGAAAAAAGTTACAGGTGAGGAAAAAAAATGGATGAAAAATTCATCTTCTAAAAAACTTGTCAGAAAGAAATTGTACATTTGTTTACCAAATTATATTGTGTTGCAGATCCCAATGCTGTGACGTATGAAGGTGAAGTGCTTAGTATAACGAGAGTGAGTCGACTGCATACTGGAGCCTATTTGTGTATAGCAGCCAATGGGGTTCCGCCATCCGTCAGCAGAAGGATTATTCTTCATGTTCATTGTAAGAAGAATCTCTCAAACAATTCATATTATTTCCTAAGAAAACCTTTGTCTTTTGAGAGTAAAACGGAGAGAGTTTGGTAACATTTTGCGGTAACGGAAATCGCACACAATTAATCGTCTTTATTAATAAATAAAAAGAGTGAATCAATAAAAGATACCATTGTTTATTCTAAGAAACATTTACCAAAAATAATACAATTCATATGCAAAATATTATTTCCTAAGTAAAACTTTTTCTAATGAGAGTAAAACGGAGAAAGTTTGGTATTATTTTGCAGTAATTGAAATCGCACACAATTATTAAATAAAATGCATAATTTAACTAACTATATCTATAAAGATATAAATATTTGATGACTATCACAAAGATTTTTTTTTCTAATGAAAGAAAGGTTTTGAAACTTAAAAAACGTAGTTTAATAGTAAATTTAATATTACAGCTATTATATATAAATGAATGTTTTACATTTCTCTCGATGTTAAAAACTAAAATACTTGCTACATAAATGACACTAATTATAGTAAAAGCTCAATGTGACGAGTACGGCATTTTAAAGTCCATTATTATGATAATTATCTAAGTTAACATTAAAATATTAATGCGAAAAAAGCTGACTGCTCATAAAAAGTCTGCTATTATTTTCCAATATTTTTTATTCCTGTTTTAATATTAAATATGGGTATTTATTTATAGCGACAAGGGGGGGGGCACACTACTATTAAAATTATCGCTAAAATTGATTTTTACTTTATTTGAATTTTAGCTTACACGAACAATATTGAACTAAATTCAACTTTTTTTTTACAAAGGAGCTGCTATGTTTAAATTATTACGTTTAAAATGACCTAAATTGGCATTCTATGTCATAGCATTTAAAAAGACAACGAACATAAAAGTATTTCATTTAGACGTATCTATAGTAAATATTACAGCCCCCCAAAAAATGGCGTATTTTTCTTGAGGAATATTTAACAGTAAAAAGTAAACATATTCACTTACAAAAGATTTAATGGTAGATAAAATGGTTTAATTACGTACAAAACTACGTGATAAGACTTACAAAATTTAATTACATGGAAACAAAAATTGCCTGTAACTTTATTTTCAGACAATTCTGACTTTGTTTAAAAGATAGATAAGGAAACATTAAAAAAAATACCAATTTTGCCTTAATTTTTTAAAGTACTTGATTCTCTAGTGCAGCTGTTCCCAAATAGTGTTCCGCGGAACCCTAGGATTCCATGGAAAAGTGAAAGTGTTTCTGATAGTAAGAGCATTTGTTTTAACCAATAGCCTTAGAAAACTTTAACTATTGTTAGATCCAATCACTAAACCATTGTTTATCTGATATTTTGGTTGCCCTTGTGAATTATTTAAAGAAAAATGCCCTTGAAAAAAATTGGAAATTTTTCTATTAATTATGATTTTTCTACAATATATTGAATAAGTTATAAAATATCATGTATTTATAAAATTTTAATTGCTATTTACTATCCCATTTCTCATATAAAAATAAAATTATAAAATTTTTAATAAAGAAAGAAGTTTCCCTAATAACGATTTTCAACGTTTATAGCAGTTAGTTTTAGTTTTTATTTAAAGGAAAACCATATTTCTGCTTATTTTATTCATTTTTAGCTACAAATATACAATACGACAAAAACAAACTTATAACTCGACTGAATACAGCCCCGCGAATTCGAATTTAACTGTCGAACATAAAAACCTTATACTTAAGATAATTAATGATAAAAAAGGAAGAAAAAAATTCATTCCTCTTATTCTTTTATTGATAAATAAGTTTGCAATTATTATAATTTACCTTATCTATAATGTCGGGGTTCCGCCAAATGAAAGTTAGTCATTTAGGGTTCCATTACCAAAAAAAAAATTTGGGAACCGTTGCTCTAGAAACTGTATGTATTTAAATTTCTCTAAAAATAAATAATAATCCCACTAAATAATTATGACTTGATAAAAACTTCAGTAGCGTTCATAGTTTTAGTTTTTAATAAATTAATAAATTTGGTTTAAAAAGAATATTTAAAAGTAAGTATGATGATGAAATGTGCTCTTTTTTTCAGTTCCCCCGGTGCTCTGGATTCCGAATCAATTAGTTGGAGTGGTGATGGGTCGAGATGTCACCTTAGACTGTCATACGGAAGCTTATCCCACATCTATAAATTACTGGGGAAGGAAACAGAACGAAATGCTGATCTCTAATGAAAAACTTCAAATAGTGAGCAAAGAAAAGACATACAAATCTCATATACGACTTACAATCAAAAACATTCAACCACAGGATTACGGCATCTACATGTGTTTCTCTAAGAATTCACTCGGCTCTACGGAAGGTTCAGTTAAAGTCTACGGTAAAATGTTTTGATAAAGCAAATCTGTTAAAGATTATTTTATTTTATAAGCGTCGTTGAACAGCCGACCTAATTTTTTGTGTTTACGACTTCTAATGTGCAACTAAATATTGAATTACAAACAAACAATGCTTCAAAAAAAAATTTTAAACATGTGAAACCTTGGGAAACTTAGAAATCACGAACATAAGCAAGATAGGAATTAAGTTGACTTTAGAGGAGGCTATAACACGGGAGACACTTTTCATCGCAAATTCTCTTTCACCTCGATTAGTTATCTAAAGTTTAAAGTATAGAAAAGTGAGTTTTCAGACAAACCTAGAGTAAGTCATGTTGTTGTTACTGATGCCATTTACAAATACTAGCAAGCCTATTGTGGGAATCCAAGTGACTTTTAAGGCAAAGGATGCGTTTCATGATTTGGAGTGGCGCCATCCATGGCCAGGAATACGATTTCAGCCACATACACGTCCATTCTGCAGGGTACTCAATTCATTCATCTACAGATAGTAATTTTGACCTGCATCAGAGAACGATCAATCTCTAATTCAGTACGCCTAGAGGCATTGATTTGTTATGGAAACTTGGAAGACTTTGTGACCCCGACGTATTTAACGTGCACAAGTCACCATTTAATACGCGGGATTTTGTCAACCGACGGGATTTGAACTCACAATTTCACGAATGTGCGCCCCGCGTCCTAACAACAAGGATATCCGGGCCCTTAGAGAAAGTCATGAAATATCAAATGCTGAAAGGAAACTTTCAAACTATTGAAATAAAAACAAATTAACAAATTATGATACGATAATTTACTTATAGGATTACTTACTTAGGATTACGTAAGGATAAAGCTCTCTTCCAATACTTTGTTTGCATTTTGATATTTTGAAATTCCTTTTCTGCAATTTGAACTTAATGGGTTACTCTAAGTTTGACTGAACTTACCTTTTCTATTCTTAAAATTTTAAATTACTTATGGAGATGAAAGAGAATTTGTGATGAAGAGTCTCACCGTATAGCGTCCTCTTAAGCATATTATTACCGTTGTTGAACAGCTAACCCAATTTTATGTTTACGACTACCAATCTTCAACACTGTAGTCTTGTAATCTTGAACCCAATCCAGAAGACAAGAGAACTCCTGGATCGAGTATCGGGAGAAATTTGCCTTCGTGGAGGACTTTTTGATGGAACTAACCCGCATTCGCGTTACATGGAGAGGAAGACCGTGAAAACTTCTCACGGTTAGCCTGACGGCAGAGACTAACCCATGATCCGTCTACGACTAAGGACATTTTACGTCAGCACTGTGGTTGGTGTAAGCCGGATGCGGAATTCGTATTGAAAGCCATCGCTGGGATTCGAACCTGGTTTACCTCATTGGAAGGTGAACGCTCTATCCCATGTTGGAACTTCTAGTATGAGAAACATGGAAAATTAAAAAAAATAAGGATATTGACGCATATTTCGTTATAAGCTTGGCTCATTTCTCAAATCTAATAATACCTTACAATTATCTATTTTTATAAAATTATTCAAAGTGCGTAAACTGTTTCGTTCATACTCAATTATTCATAAAAGTGTTCAAACATCAAAAACAATGCCTACCATTATAATTTATCTTATTGAAAACTTGTGTTCACCATTGTGAATTTTTTTTAAAATTTAAATTAGTGTGTCATAAAAGTAATGCTTTTTAATTGCAACTAGTATAAAAAAAATCTTACAATTACTTTCAGTTAAAATATTTCTTCCTTTTTCAGAAATACAACCTCCAACTAGTCAACCAACTAAAGATACTTCTTCAGTTAGGCGCCAAAGTTCAGAAGGTAAGTCTTTTTTTATTTCGAATAATATTTTTTTACCTCAAGTTATTTTTTACAGCTATTTCTTATGTTTTTGCGGAACGAAATTATACCTATTTTTTCAATATTTAAATATAAAGGCCCCTGATACAGTTAGTAACTCAATTCTGTTAACCTATTTTCAACCGAGTTCTCTATTCAATTGTGAATTGAAATCTTAAAACAAATTGCACGTAGATTAAAAGTGCTGAACAAAGGGTGGAAATAGCTTGTGAACCTAAGTTGGTGCCTGGCTGGTATTGCATGCAGCAACAACAAAAAAAAACTGCAACTAGACTCAAACAAACAAAAAAGCAAAACGCAGCAAAAAGCATTACCGGCACGCAATGTAGGATTTTTTTTAAATACAATTGTACCGAGGGTATACGATTTGTATAAAAACTACCGTAAAAAACGGGATTCCTTTGTAGGTATTCAGAAGATTTTCTCCAGTTTTTAAGGTGGCTGTTATTTCTAGAAGAAAAGATGCAATTGACTTTTCTTCTAAATTTACTTATTCTATATGTATTTTCAACGAAAAAATTGAAGAACTTGGATATGAGTTACTAACAGTTGCAAAGAAATCACAATAATTGTAAAATTTGAAAACGTCTATTAAAATGCTTAATTAAACGTAAAGATCTATATTAAACAAATGTAAACATCAGTGGGAGCATCAGAATGCAAACAAACCTGCAGTTTTCTTATAAGAACCATGCATATTAATCTTATAGAAAATTCTTGTAAACCATTTTGTGCATTTTTAAAAAAAAATTGAATTTTTGATTTTCAAACCTTTAAAATATTTTTTAAAGGAAAAATGTTAGTTTATAAAATGCAGGCAATTTTATAAAATTTATAAAAAGGACTTTTCTATGTTTAGAGAGTATAGTTTTAATGGCAGAAGAGTCAAAATCTGTTTAATTGCGGTAAACAATATTGCACACTCAATGTAAGGAAGCTAAACAGTGTCATAAACTTAATCTGACAAAAAAACACTGACTAGTTAAATCATGGTCATGGAACCGACGTTGACGTTTATCTCAAGAAAGCAACTGACCAGATGGGATCGAGTGGATTTTTCATATTTTAATATTAATATTGTTGACATTTTGCTCCCATGCTCATATCTATTAATTTTCTAAGCAGCATCATGTTCAAATTAGATCTTGTCCGCACTATATTTTGTAAAAAATGGTTTTGTCTTAGTCACTTTCATTCGAAACTTTCTGCAATTTCATACATAACTTGAGGCAAAAGAAAGATTGAGCAATCATGGAAGTTACGAAGACTGTATAGATATTACTAACATACATAAAATGAAGCATGTGTTCAGAGGATGATTAAGGTATCTGTTGTTCCCATTAACGCTTATCGTGAAACTAATAAGTATTTCAAAATAACAGGATTTATAACTGCAGTAGTGTGATAGTGTTATCTCTCAAATTCTGGATTTATTAACCCCCTGAACCATGGCAAACAGTGGTAATCAAGATTCTATCTAATATCTTCCAACAACAGCACAACCTTAAGTGGTAGCCCTATTTTAATTTCGCCATTAAACGCGCCAATAAAACATCCTAATGAGCCCAAAGATGCCAGCCTTTTCATCTAGAAATCTTCATCTTGATTGAATGTTCAGCGATGATTACTATCTTAATTTCGGCGACTGTGTCAAGGATTCAGGTTTATTAATGTAGGCTCTTCTCATCTTAATATTTCCTGAATAATCTTTCGAACTTTTTTTTTGTGCCATTTTCATTAAAGACGTCTCCTTTTTCGCGAGATCGATCGAATTTCCATTTTCACTTTTAATAAAAGTTCACGACCGCTGTTGGCGTTATCAATACCATTAGGTATAGGGTAATTAGATTGGCTGTGCTAACGAGCTTGGCCTGATCATTAGTAGATCTGTCAGCCATTACACAGCGCCAAGGACGGGTTGACTGTCATTCTAGTGCTTGGCTTGTAATGTTTTTGGCGCAGTCAAAATGAATTACACAGGTCCCCCACATCCGACTTTAACATAGCAGCAGATGGAAATACAATTAAAGGTTCTATCGCTATTAGGGCAATTTTGGGGGCAATTACCACTTCGGGAAGTTGTTGCCGTTTTCTGATAGATTAGAAGGGGAAGAGAATTAAAAGTATTTAATACAAGACGAAAATATGAAAAATGAATATAATTATGGTAAATGTTTTTCGATCCTTGTATTCTATTTGCCAGGGGTAATATCATTCATTAATGAAATGAGTGACTTAACCAAACAAGGATAATTAATAATTTGACGTTCATTAGACGATGTGGTATTAATATATAATTAATTGAAATTATAATGTATTAAACACTCTGCGCTTATACAAACTATACGCTAAAATTTTAGATCCTACATTTAATGATTATGCTTTGTTTGTTTATAATCAGATTTTCACAAGCAATGTCATTTTTTAAATTATCTTTATTTCTTTTCCTAATTTTGAAAACATTATAAAAAATTATTTCGAGCGTTTTTATTTCGTATAAACCATGTAAAAATCATTATTCAGTCATTAAATAGCGGAAAACGCTTTTCCCATACGCCGTAAATCCAAATATTGTTAAATAAATCACTAGAATCAATATATGCAATTTAGAAATCATGATTGCAAGTTATCAATTCCTTGTTACAATTGTAATCAAAGTCATTTGAAATTAGATACTTTGTTATCGAGATTTTCTGCAACCGGGGCAGTGTTTAGAGAATAGCAAACAGAGCGATCGCTTAGAACCAGCTTCAAATACAAAAATGTCTTTTTTTACATTTTATACTTAAAGCTAGAATTGAAGAGCAAACGTGCAAATATAAAAGATCCATGTTTTGTACTTTTAATAGCAATGGAGGAAAATTAATATATGTGTTAAAAGTACTAGATTTTGATTATTTGTTATTTGAATATATGTAAGTTGTAAGCTAGATTTCAGTTACTCGTTATTTGAGTATATGAAAGCTATAACTTAGAATTTGTATCATCGGTTGCTATGGTGATATTATAGAACAAATTTTTGTGTGAAATAATTGTTATGTTTCTTGTTCTTTTTTCTTTTTTTTAAATGGGTTAAAAATAATTTTATTTTAGTTAAGTGGTAGTTTTTTAGTTGAGAACGGCAGAATATTGCACTTTCTGGTAGAGTCTCTTATCATTTGCGTTGAACAAGAACGTGATTTTAAGAAAAATTTCTAATTTAATATAAAGTAATAATATAATGGATGGAATTCAGAAAAAAACGGAAGATGGTTCGAAGCTCTTTTACAGGATTAAGTAACCAGACTTTAGCTGACATAAATTCGGAAGAAACGAAAAATTAATAGGCGTTAAAGCTAAATTTAAAACATTGAAAAGAAATTTAGTACTTTTAACAATATGAAATATAGAAACCATGATTGCAGCTTATCAATTCCCTGTTTGAATTGTAATCAAAGTCATCTGAAATTAGTTACTTTGTAATTGAATATCAAGACTTTCTGTAACCGGGTGAATATTTATGGGATAGCAGATTGAGTGACCACTTAGAGAGCCGCCTGAAATCATGCGAATGTGTAAATTTTCTGCTATTATGTTTTCCCCTTAAAGCTGGAATAAAAATAGATCAAGTGCGCCGTTAAAATTGTTAAGAGACTATCAGAAAGTGCAATATTATGTCGTTCTCTTTAAAATACTACTACTTAACTAAAATAAAATTATTCTGACTCCATTTTTACAAAAAGCAAGAAACAAAACACTTTATTTTAACACAAAAATTTTTTTCTATAATATCACCATAGCAACCGATGATACAAACTCTAACTCACAGCTTACATATACTCAAAAAACAAATAAATTAAAAATCTAGCTTGCAACTTACATATACTTAAATAGCAAATAAATAAAATCTAATACCTTTAACAATATTTCCCCATCTCTTTTCGTCCTATTTGCTCTGTAACGTGCTTCCTCTCTTTCGGTGGTTTTTCCGGAAAAAGAAAGGTGTGTGACAGTTGCGATGAATTCTTTTTATATATATATATATATTCGTGCTTTGTTCTCATAAAGGCAAAGCGGGAAAATTAAAAGCTTAAGAAGCGTTAAGATTAGCGAAACAGTAAAATATTTGATCGTTTTTGGAATATTGGATCATAGCTTAACAATTTTTAGAATTTCAATTTTTTAATATGTCGTTGTCGTCGTAGGCCATTAAGGTATGGGGTGCGATTGTACTTTTTTCCCGTGGCACCATCTATGGCCAAGAATTCGACTTCTGCCACACCAGTTTATAGGGTGTATCCATTTAGACATCCATGCATTCATTCACAGATCATAATTTTAAACTGAACAAGAAAACGATTAATCTCCAATTCAGTACCCCCAGATGTACAATTTATAATGGGAACATTAAGAATTTTATGCCCCCAACAAATTTAACGTGCACCAGTCACCATTTACTACACGGGGAGTCTTCAGCCGGCAGGATTCGAACTCCCGTTCTTACGAATATAAGTTCAGCGCCCTGCCAACAAGGCTATCCTGGCCTAAATTATTTACACATAAACTATACAAAATTGTTTACATTTTAACAAAATTAAGAAAACAATTTATTGAATGATTTTAAAAACGGTAAAAATGAGTATTGTGATAGCAATTTTTATGGATACTTTTTGAATTTTAAAAATATATTAGAATATTTCACATTATTTGCATTAGCAAAACAAATGTCCATATAAGTTAAAAATAAGTTATATAAACATTAAAAAAAATTTCCCATTAAACTTCAAAATTTTAAAAGTATAAAAAAAATAAACTACCTTTCAAATTAATTAATAATAGATTTCCATTGATAAAATGTATTTATTACAGTATCAAATACATATATCTATATGCTTATTTTTACAAGAATCAGAATAATTTCGTTATAAACTAGGAAATCACTTTTTGAAAATGTTCATTGAAACGTTATTAATCCAAAGTCTCTTTGTTTCAAATCTTAAACATAGTTAAGTGTCCAAATCACGTGTGTGTTTTTTCTCTTCTTGTAGCATTTCCGCAACATCAACATCTCGGCTCCGAGAAAGACTCAACCGAAAATTCAGCTGCCAACAAAAGGAAGCGGCCGGTTATGACAGGTAATTTAACTCTTCTTTTAGAATCTAACAAAGTTTGTTTTTTTTTTTACATCGTTTTATAACCCAGTTGTTTTAGTTGTATTTTATTTCATTTTTTTTTTTTTTTATTCTTTATAATGTGGCATTTATTTTGACAGCATTTTGGGTCACAAATTTGCTTAAATGATGTATTTGTCGACTATTATGAAGCATTTTGAGAGGGGAAAAAATTAGAAAAAGACTTCTTAATAAATTTGTTAGAACAATTTTTTGAACACGTCTATTAATGTGAGCATATTGACGACATATTAATGATTGTAAGTATAATTACAAAGCTATTTTTTTTATATATATAATTGTCTTTCCGTAGGCTTCTTTCATGTCATTTTCACATTGCTATTCAAAGCAATTTGTTTTCTTACTATCGCATTTATTTTATAATAGTTTCGCTCCATCAGTTAACATAATCAGTGTTATTCAATCTTAGTTTTTATATCATTGTTATATCATTGTTTAAATCCTTGTTTTATGTCACTGATAATTTCAATTTGTTTTAGAATAAGAAATGATTTTATTGTTTTATGAAGGCTATTTCTGCTATCACTGATTGTCCGAAAATAAAAGAAAAACGGATCATTTACTAGTCGTTGGGCCGCGGTAGCCTGGTTGACAGGGCGCTGGACTCACGCTCGTTTGAACGGGAGTTCTGGCGGGCCGATGACTCCCCGTGTAGTAAATGGTGACAGGTGCACGTTAAATCTGCTGGGTCACAAAACCATCCATGTTCCCATAACAAATTATGCCTCTGGGGGTACTGAATTTGAGACAAATCGTTCTCTGGTTTAGGTTAAAATTACATTCTGTGGATGGATGAATGGAGTTATGAATGGGCGCTCCCTGTAAACGGGTGTGAATATTGGGTGTATCAGTAGTCGAATTTTTGACCATGGGTGGCGCCACTTGAAAACAAGAACAATCGCATACTCTTGCCTTAATGGCGTACGACAAGAACAACTAGTCGTTTCGTGCGAACGCAGTAACTCTAAATAAGTTGTCTCAAAGTTTTAAAGTGATATTTCGAAACACGTTCAGGCAGAGGATACCATACGGGGCTGTAAACTAAGTATCACAAGAGAACCTCAGGGTCGTTCGGTTCGTATTTAAGTGTAGAAGGCAACCTTCTAAAGTGATCACATAACTTGAACATCTTTAAACACTGTTTTAATTTATTTATTCCGAAATAATAAATTATTTAATAAAAACAATATCTACGATTTTATACCAAATAATTTTTTACTGTTCGAAAAATCTTCAATAGCGTTGAACTTTTTGAACTTAAAAAAGTTAACCAGCTATGAATTTTTTTTACCATTGAAATAAGCTGACAAAAATTCGTCTGATTAATTTCAATTCGAAAAACGATGAAACTTTGTATTTAATTAATATCCTTAAAAGTTCAATATTAACAATATTAATTGACTAATATAATTAATCAGTAATACTCCTTTGGTAATAAATTAATTTTTGAATTTTCAAAATTATTTTACTTAACATTTTCAGAGCATACAAAAATCCTGAACACTGAAATTATATTCTGAGCAACTATAAGGTTCGCTTCTGATTTTAAAACACTTAAGTTAATAAAAAAATCACTCTAAAATTACAATTTTCAGAAAAAAATATTGTTTTTAGTCTACAACATTACAGATTGTGTAAAGGAACAGTGATTTAGATAGCAACCTCTATGCTGGTAAGAGGAGAAATTTGCTTATCTTGCTTATAAAACCCATTTATAAGCAAATGAAGGTGAATTGCCTGGGAGCTATTTATGTTATCACAGAATTGCTTCATTCATTTTAACAGAATCAGATATTGATTCCCTTGACGCAAGTCGAAAATGAATATTGCCGGAATTCAGAATTAATAGTCCTTATCGTGCATGACAATCAAAATGGTGAATTCGGCGCAATCGAAACATTATTTATGTTCCGTAACAACTCAATGTTGGAGAAAACAACTGAATTTCCCATTCAAAATTTACTCTATTAGTTCGAAAATATTACAAAATGAAATTTGATTCATAATATGTTCATGACTAAAATATTAAAGTTCGTTCCAAATATATTTATTTACGTATTATTATTATTCAATATGTTAACAAGATGTTTGCGTGAAAAGTTAAGAGATGCCAAATAAAATGCTGTTAATTGTTAAATTGTTGTTTGCTAAATTTTGAACCAGTTTTAATTAATTTGAGTAGCTATAGTACATAATAGTGAAAAGTAGTTACAATTTTGAAATTATAAAAAATAATTGTTTATTTTGTAATAACAGTAGTTTGAGAATTGCTTTTTCAAACGATTTTGATCGAATCGGACCACAATTTCCTTCTTTCGGTCAAATCAACTATAATGTGTAATATATAGAATTGTACAGATAGGTTATAGTATACTATGTCAAATAATAACTATTAAATATTCATAGCAACTTTTTTGTTCTGACTAATTAGTAAATAAACACATTTTACCATAACAGCCATATGTTTTACAAGGTGACAAGAATAACAATTTTAAAAAACAATTCAAAAGAGAAAGGCGATAAAAAATATACGATTTGCTACGTTTTGTTTAGGAAACTTGAAAAAAGTGTTCTCAAAGCATTTCAGCAAAGTTTACAAAATTTATCATGAGAATCCGGTGCTCTTTGGAAACAATTATAAATCCATGCTTTCAACTACATATCAGAGCACTCTAAATGAAAAAAAAAATTGCCATAGCGTTTGTTAATTTTGTCCCGCACCATGTTACTGAAAATATTGGTTATTTTTACTCTGGATAACCGAACTTAAATCAGTGTTAATTTGTAACTAATCATTCGACTAATAGAGAACGAATTAAAGACAAGCACATTTTTATATTCCCATTATTTATTTCAGATAAAATAGCGTATCTTAAAGTATTATTAAATTTCAAAATAAAAAATAGAAATATGGTGAAAATCACCATGTGGCAGACGTAAAAACTCCCACAATAGCCTTGTTGCAGCAGTTGTACAGCGTACGTATTTTGCCCTTCAGCGTATCATAGATAAACAAAAAGTACAAATTCTGCGTTTGTCCAATGCATTTGTAACCCAGTCTTCTGTGGGCATTTCAATATTCAAAATATCTTCAACAATGGACTGTAAGACGACGATCACAGCATATCACGAAAAGTACATCAGGCTTTGGATAAGTAGTTATGAAAGTACTGTGAGCGCAAGAGGAACATCTCGTCAGAGGTCTGAATATTTAGTTATCTAGAGTTGAAAGTGTTGTTTCATAGCATTTACTAATCACAGCGCCATCTGTTGACAAACCTTGCAAGCAAATCGTAGGGGATAAAGCGTTCACCTTCCAATGAGGTGAACCGGGTTCGAATCCCAGAAATAGCTGATCGACACAAAATCCGCACCAGGCTTGCACCGATCACAGTGCGGACGTAAAATGTCCTCCGTGGTAAGCGGATCATGGGTTAGAGTGCGTTTGTCGTCAGGGTAACCGTGGGAGGTATTCGTGGTTTTCCCCAGCATGTAACGCGAGTTGGTTCCATCTAAAAAATTCCTCCTTGAAAGCAAATTTCTCACAATGCTTGATCCGGGAGTTCTCTTGTCATCTGGTTTGGGTTCAAAATTACAAGGGTACGGACTTGAACATTAGTAGTCGTAAACCCGAAATTCGGCTGGCTGTTCAACGACGGTTATATATAATAAATATAAACTTTGCCAGCAGAACCGCGGTCACCGACGTGATAAAGCACTTGCCTCCCGATGAATTGACCCAGGTTAGAATCCAAACCAGGTAGATATGAATTGTGCACCCGACTCACACTACCCACAGTGGTAGGCCTATCATTAATTACTGTCTCCTTGCCATCGGGTTTTCATGACTTCCTCGTGAACAAATACGGGTTAGTTTTATCAAATAGTCCTCCACGATGGCTAGTTTTTCAGAATCCTTAATCCAGGAGTTCCCTTGTTTTCTGGGTTGAGCTCAAAATTACGAGGCTACGTAGTTGAGCTTTGACGATCGCAAACCCAGAATTAAGTAGGCTGTTCAATGCCGGTTATAAGAAAAATAAAATTTAGCTAAGGACTTTGGAATTTGGTAAGTAATTTCGAAGTAAAACGATGCAAACAGTACATTTCTTATTTTTATTTTTTAAATTGATTTTTCAAGTTAGTCATTTTTGTGGCAATGAATTTTGATAAAATATAAGCAATTTCCAATTAAAATCATAGAATTGCAAGCATTTAATTTACTGACTACCACCTTGGTTAAGAATTTTAAAGCAAGTTATTCATTTTTACCAATTTAAAATATTAACATTTTTTCAACTTATATAATACGTGCAGTTATGATAGTAAAGATGTTGGAAAAATAATGATGATAATTGCATAACATCACTTAAATGACATTACTTACATAAAACTTCCGACTTTGTCTGAAATAAACACCTGGAATTGCTGCCATTTAAACGAACAATTTTTCCTTCGCTAATTCAACAAGTAACAATAAAATAATTTGTAAATTTTAAGTCATTCGTATGTAATTAATTAGGCAGATATTATTGTAAGGCCAATACTATTATTATAAGCTTACTAATTAATAGCTATTTATCTGTAGATTAGTCGCATTATATTTTTATAACAATGCATTTGAATTAAAGCGAATTAAACTAGCTTGCAACAAAATTAAATTTGCATAAATATACACTTTATAATTCCATTTAATCCATTTGCTTACTAGAAAAAATTTTACATCTCCCAAAATCCCCTGCAGCGGTAGAATTACGTTTATTTCATATATTATTAATACAACCTGGTTAAACTATCATACTAATAGAATATTATTAGAATAAATTTTTATACGCTCTATATATTTAAAGTGGAATTTTAAGACATTTCATTTTAATATTATAATCTAAGTACTACCATATTTGTATAAAAAAAAATAATGCGAGTAAGAAGTGATTTTAAAATGCATGCAAAGATATGAGAAACACTATTTAAATAAAATTTGATGCGCGTAGTAAAACAATGTTTTTGTAATTTTTAATGAGATAAAACAAAACATACGAGTTTCAACGTTGCCGTTAACAATACAAATGAAATGTAATTTTTGTTCTCCCCCGACAATTTATAAATATTTAAATTTTCATTTTAGCTCCTAAAAAACGAAGGAATATGTAAATTTAAAAAAAAAAAAATTATAATAAATTTTACCTTTTAGTAATATACATTTTAAATTTATAAAAAGGCTATATTACTAAAGCATTTTTCTCGCTACTTTAGACTAGTTTCAGAAAAATCTTTCTGTAAAAGCATTATTTCGCTGTTGTTTAATTTTCCATTTGATGAAAAAGCAAACTAATACCTTCTTTAAAAAAAAAAAGGAAAAGAGCTTAAATGTTTGATTATTTCTCCTTTTTAAATAAATAAAACTCAGTCTCTATTATCTTCCCTCATCAACAAGAATATCTGTTTTAAGAGGGCTAATTCTCTTCTTGTGTTTTTCAATCCAGACGGGGCTTACAGAACCAAAGAACATATCAATACTGTAGAAGATTCGAAAGGACTCCAAAAAGAAAATGACCCACCCCAACTGAGGAAGGAGGCAGAAGAAGGTAATTTTCTCGTAATATCTCATTTAAACCTTCACCTTGTTTCTTCTTCTTCTTTAAGAAAAGAACTCAGTTCCATGGAGAAGCAATTTGTTTTAAAACTCGGATCTTTACTGTTGTGTCTGTGTGCTGAAAATAGTTAATGGAATTTTCGCTTTTGCTTGTCACCGCTATTTATTTTTGAGTCGTAAAATTACTAGTTTTTTTGCTGCTTTTATTTTCCTTGCGCAAATTTTCTAGTTCTCCTCTGGGAAACCCCCTGCAGGAATTTAAATTGTTGTGACCGTTCTTGCGAGTTCGAGAGAAAATCACGAGGTGTTTAAGTGATGATGTTGCCATTCGAGAGTTGAGAAATTTATGATCTGTTCGGTCCAGTGAATCCGACTCTCAATTTCTGTAACATCATTGTTAAAATTGTTTTTTTTTTTTTATTATTGGCCGTTGAAAACTATTTTCATTTCATTTCATTCATGTTAAATTTTATACTTGAGTAGTTTTATTTCTTTATTTTGGAATAAATTAAAAAAAAATAAATAAAAATATATGAATAGAAACTATGTTAAAATAAAGACGAACTACGGCATTTCTACTAATACATATTTTCACCCTATTTGGTTTATAATATGAGGCAGGTAGGTATTTAGTTTACGTCACTCTAGAGCTGCACAATGAGCTATTGGCGACGGTCTGGGAAACATCACAGAGGATGATCCGAAGACATGCCATCGCAATTTTGATCTCCTGAAATGAAGATGACTCCCCTGCTTTGGTAGCCCGACGACCTGCACGCGAAGTTGAGCCATTTACGGTAGAACAGTTTAACGAAGACCGATACCGCGCACCCTCGATCCCTACGCAGGCTGATCAAGGTGGTCACTCACCTGTTTACTGACCACAGTCAGTGATGCTTGACTTCGGTGTTCTACTGGGAACCATGTCCTTACGATCAGTCAACTGCGGAACCATTTATAATATGAATTTGCTGAAATATATATATATATATATATATATATATATATATATATATATATATATATATATATATATATATATATATATATATATATATATTCTGGGTGTTCTGTAATCACCACCCGTAATATACATTTCACATATATTAATTAGTAATACATAATTATGTAATCACATTTTTCCCTAAACAATCTATTCCATCAACTTTTTACTGAAACATATAAAAGCAAAATTTGTTAAAATCATAAAACCTCAGACGTAATCATCTTAACATCTCACTTAAACATCTCTTTCCTATAAAAAACCACAAACTGGCTGGAAAACACAAAACTTTTTAAAAACATGTCAAGATAACGTACAACTGCACTTTGAACGTTTTCATAATGCTGTATCACGAATTGGTATAGATCCATCTTATTATTTTGCTTAAGTGATAATATAACACAATTATGACAGTCAGGTGATTAAGTATAACATATTATAGTTTTGAGAAACAAAATTATTTTAAATTCTGAAAACAGAGGACAAAACTTTGATTTTAAGTGATAAAATTCGAAATAGAATTTTGAATCCTACACCTATTAGAAATGGAAACAGTAAAATGTCATCCAGGAAAAAATCCAGAAAATAATAATACAATAATAACAATACTATAAAAACTAATAAAAATTTTAATTTTAAAAGACACATACGGAAAAGTTAAAATGATTTTAGCAAGAATTTCATTAAAGAAAATTGTCAGCATTTTGCTCTGAAGTTTCAAATTTTCTCTTTTAAAATTCGTAATTACTTATTTTGAATCGAATCTTTTCGCCATGAAAATCCCATGGCGTGTTGGTATAGCCGTTAACAAAAATGAAGATTAAGACAATGAATGATATTTTGATTAACTAAAAATACAGTAATTACATATTTATAGACATTCCTTGAATGTTTCTTCAGGTATCACGTTTTTTTTTTAAAAAAAGTATTAGTCAAAAACTTACTCTTTTTTTCTCTCTCTCTATGAAGAACCTTCTAATAAAGAACTCTTTCCTATGAAGAACCGCAAATTTGGAGAGAAAACACAAAATTTATCAAGTTTTGTCCACTACACAACTGTACTTCGAGTTTTTTCATCTTTTGAGTTTAATCCGTCCTTTGGTAAAAATTGTTCATTTTTTAAAAACGGCGGTGAAATTAAACTTTTGATTAGCACAGATCGATTTTTTTTTTTCGAAAATATGCTCTGAAAATTTGAGATTTCAGATGAAAAACAAAGAGATTGATTTTGATAGCCTGACAAACAAGCGCACAAAATCAAGCACTTTATGGTACAACAGTTTTAAAAGCTCATCGGGGCCGAGCGGTATCTCCCGCCTAATGCTCTGGTAAGCGTGGAGGTGGGGGGTTCGAATCGCGCCGTAACCTTGGATGTATTCTTTGTGATGTTCTTCTCCGTATTGTGCTATCTGTTGTTCTACTTGACAAAGACTTATAAACCTTAACTGAGCACACAAGCCTGCAAATGTATGTTGTACCAAGAAACAAACAAATAAACAGCTCATCGCAGGCTGATAAAAGTAGTCACCCACTCGCTCATTGAGCGCAGCCAATGATGCTTCACTACGGGGCTGTACTGGGAACCGTGTTTCCAAACGCTCTGTAGCGTGACTGTGGCTAGTTCGAATCCCGCCTTAACCCTAGATCCATGTTTGTGATGTCCTTCTCTAAATTTTGCTATCTTGTTCTTCATCTAGACAAAAACTTATGAGCAGTTTTTGTAATGAGCACTTCTTGCGGTACGATACGGTACTTTTATTTACGTCGATTTAGATCTGTACAATGAATGGTGATGGTCGCTATTGGTGATGGTCTGGGAAACATCCCTGAGGATGATCCGGGGACAACATACATATCTCACGTCGCGTTTTATCCGGAGAACACATTCACAGGCAATCCATCCATCAGCTGGTTGTAATTTTGACATGAAACAGAGCACGATCAATCTGAAATCCAATACCCCTGGAGGTACTTTTTTTTGTTATGGGAACTTAGAGACTTTGTGAGACCGACAGATTCAGAGTGCACCAGTTACCATTTCGTACACGGGGAGTCTTCTGTCGTCGGGGATCGAACTCTCAACCTCTCAGACATCGGCCCCCTACCAGCCAGGCTTTCCAAGCCTACATTCATGCTGGCATATCTGTGAGTAACAATAAAATTAAAATGTAGTAAAATAATATGCAGGCCCATGTGCTCATTTAAACAGCCATGTCAAGTTGAAGAACAAATAACTTAAGTTAAAAAGAAACATTGTAAAGATATATTATCCAGGTTTGAACCCACTACCACCAAGCTACAGAGCGTTTGGCGGATTAGTGAGACTTCTCGACCACCGAGGCCTGTAGAAAAGAAGTGCTGCATCAAGCATTACAAAGTACCCATAATGCAATCTATTAGATTGTAAAAGCCGACAGGGTAAGGCTAACATCTTCCTTATGTCATCTTTAAGAACTAAATGGTTTGTGACATTTTCTTGTGCAAACATAGAGGGCTCACTGTACACATCTACTTTCTTATAAAGATACTGGTCCCACAGCGAACTGATCGTAAAGACACGGTACTCATTAGAACACAAAAATGAAGCTTCACTGGCTGCGGTCAGTAAACGGGTGGGTGACCACTTCGATCAGCCTGCGTAGGAACCGAAGGTGCGTGGTATCGGTCCTCGTTAAACTGTTCTACCGTAAAGTGCTGGACTTCAAAATCGAAATGGCATGTCTTCGAATCATCCTCGGTGATATTTCTTAGACCGTCGCCAATAACCAATTGTGCAGCTGTGACGTAAATAAAGTATAAACATACTGTAGATGTACCAGCATACCAGCATACTTTTTCACACTCTCTTCAAACTTTTGTTTCTTCTCCTTTACTTTATCAAGATATGTAAAAAAAAATGAGTTTTATGGTTACCTTTATTTCAGAGACAAGTGGCCAACCTAGCACTTATTTCACTTGGATACTTTTGTTCCTAGCTATCACCTTCTACGATATGGCAACGTAACGAGCATAAATTACGAGAAAGACAATCAATTGTTCGAAATGGAATTAGACGAATTAAAGAGCCAACAAGCATTGTTGGAAGCTTCTGTTCAGAACACCATTTATGAACTTGACATACTTATAGCTGTTGAACACTCTCCTGTTATAGGAAACCGATCTGGAACTGTTTCGTTCATTCTAGTCATCATTGTTATGTAAATATTCATGTAAATTATCAATTGTACATTCTTCTAATTTGTTCCGTAAATAAAATATATGTAATTTTTTTATTAATCGATGTTTGTTTTGTTATTATTATTTAAATCATTTATTATATATTTATTGTTGTACTGTACTACAAAAAAAAATGGACCACACTGAATAACTTTTGATCTAATGATCGTATTTCCATATTCTAGAACTCAATCGTAATGGCAGGAGGGGGTGACTTCAAATATGCTAATTAATAAGTGATGCAGATGATATTTTAAATTACGAAATCAGTTCTGAATAAAATGTCTTTTTTTCGATGGATTTGGATTTCTGATCTCCTAAATATATGGAGTAGCCGCAATCCTGGAGATATGGCCCCAATAGTTCGGTCAGTTGCTTCAAAGTATGGACCCCGTAATGTTATTTTTTTTTTACGTATTCACTATACCGCGAGAAAATTTTCAGCGAATTGAAAATAATTTACGCACAATTATAAAATTCGTTTATCCAAAAATAATTCCATGCGAAAAATAACTCTTAGCAAATATTTATTATTTATTCTTTTATTTAAGAATGGTCAAAAAAAATTTAAATTCTAAGGTATAGAAGTTTTTGCATCATTTTATAAAATGTAACTTTCCAATGCAAAATACAAAATTTGAGCAAAATTTGTCTAATAGTTCCTAAGAAATTAAATTTCAAAAAGCCAGGTACTCAAAATTTTTCATTTCTCTTAACATTTTCTCGAGACAAAGCAAAATGCGCAAAAAGTAAAATTAACATTAAGTAGTCCAAACTTTGAAGCCCTCTCCTGATCAAACTATTGAAGCCACATTTCCCAGTTGTTGTTGTTGTTGTAGTTCATTTACGTCGCACTAGAGCTGCACAATGGGCTATTGGCGACGGTCTGGGAAACATCCCTGAGGATGATCCGAAGACATGCCATCACAATTTTGATCCTCTGCAGAGGGGATGGCACCCCCGCTTCGGTAGCCCAACGACCTGCACGCGAAGTCGAGCACTTTACGGTAGCACAGTTTAACGAGGACCAATACCGCACACCCTCGGTCCCTACGCAGACTGATCCAAGTGGTCACCCACCCGCACACTGACCGCAGCCAGTGATGCTTGACTTCGGTGATCTGCTGGGAACCGTGTCTTAACGATCAGTCCACTGCGGGACGTCCACATTTCCCAGATCGCGGCTAACCCCAACATTTTGAGGGTCATAAATATGAATCAGTAAAAAAAAAGTCAATCAACCATTAATTTTTTCAGCAATATCATCTTTACCCGCCCTTCATTTAGAATTGTTAGATACATCAACTTCAAAGTTATCAACCTCGAATTTTGAAACGCGATCTGATATATTGTAATAACAACGTCTTTATGCACACCAGTTGCAGAATGATAGATATATTTGCGAGAGAAGTAGGCGCTTCATTAAAACGTCAATATTTCTCATATAATATATAGTGACGAAACTTAACATTTCTTTATTTTTAGCCAGGTTCTAGATTTACAAAATAGCCGGTAAGCAAAATAAGGTTTATTTTAACTAACCTTCTAGCATAAACCTTTTAGTGTAAACCTAAAAAGGTTGGTTATGCGGTTTACGCGTAAACCTTCTAACCTTAAAACGAGATCTGTGACACTCTGCTCTATTCTACACGCATTGCTCTAATCCAAAACCTAGGAAAACTAGAGTGCCTTCAGTGAAGAAGAGTGGCGACAACCTCCCGACAAAATCTGATTGGTGGAAACTAAGTTTTTACCGCCGCAGGCTAAATGGAAAATTTCTCCATTCGTTTAACACGGAAAGCATGATTAGTGATGTGAAAACTGAATATTTTAATACCTATCTTTTGGTAACCCGATCCTATTATGCGCTTGCGCAGTTTTGCTTTTCACCTCGATTGACGCCACTCTTGTTCACTGAAGGCACTCTAAGGAAAACAGCCTTCTATATAAAAACCTAAAATCGAGGTTGACTTAGGGTTTTCAAGCGTGATAAAATCCTTTAATAAAGCTAGTCTCAAGGTGAAAATAATATTTATTCTATATAAATATAAGGTTTCTTTTTGCAAAGTCTTGTATGCTCAATTTGAGATCCTATAGCTAGTGTGACGTCAGCTAAAACGTCATGATGGACTTAAATTAGCATTTTACCTAAGTGGCAATGCTTTTTAAAAAAGGTTTAAAAAATTATTTTTATTCCTTTTAGGATTAAATGTTTGAAACAGCAATATTTTTGCATTATTGAAAAAAGGTTTTTAGTATAAACATTTTCGTGACAATAACAAGAAAATGCCGACACAAGGTTGCCGTAAAGGTTGCATGCTTACTGGGATTGTTCTACAATTTTGAGACTTTCAAATGTGAAATAAAAAACAAAACTCTTTGCAAAAACTAAAGCAACCAACTTCACCGACTAACAAATCGTTCATTTGTTACTCACAAAAGATAACTGATTCTATGTAGTCATGGAAAATACAAAGAATGTTACTTTTATTTTAAACTCCACATGCGTATCTGAATTATAACAGCATATTAATATGAATCACTTTGAAAAGGGCTTCGGTTAACGGTACTAATCGGTTAATCGAGGTTAAGATAAATAGAGACTTAACAGTGCTTTAAATATATGAAATCTATGCTAGGATTCAATCAGGGAACTAAAAAAGAATCCTAGAGCTAAAAAGAGTTCCATATTCTACAAATCAATGATTCTTCCTCAGTGATCTTTTGTTTTCTTAACTTTACTTTTCTAAAAAACACAAACGAAACTAATATTTTGTGATTTATAGCAGTAAGAAAGATCAAAGGATCAGTGACTGCATCCAAAAGTTATTTCTCTAAATTTTAAAACATTGGATGCTTAACTTAAGTCTACTAAACCTTACATTAAAATCAATGCGTCATTTACTGAGCTTAAGGAATAATTTCCTCATTCTGCGGATTGCCATAAAAATACCATTTATGTTTCATTTTCAAATATATATATAGATATTTGTTAGATGCTTCAAAATAATTTTCTTGATTCAATGTCTTTTTTTTAAAGTCAATAAAGAAATGATCAAGATAGCAACAAAAAAAACGTTATAAATGTCATAAAGACAATAAGCATAGAGATAAAAGTTTAGAAATAACTATTTTCAAGAAGTACAAAATGTCCCATATCACGTCACCTCTTTCGCAAAACACAGATTCTATATTCTCCCAAAAATGCTCGTAAGATGTCTTGAAATTTTGAATTGTCATTGTTGTGAAATTAGAACATTTTAGTTAAAGGACACTTTTGAAATATTTCCTTTAAAATGTTTGATTTCAGTTTCAAATTTAAAATGCTTGATTTCAGTTTAATATTTTTGAGACTTTCGAATATATGGCACAGAAATAATCACAACGTGTATATATATTTTATAATCAGTTTTTTCAAGAAAGAATTTTTTTTCCCTCGTTCCTTGTGTCACTCATTCTAAAGGGGACAGGGGAAAAAATTTCGATACTATTGAGCATCCATCTAGTTATTTTACTCTTCTACTTGAGAATGCGATGTCAGTAATTTGCCAGGTTCCAGTGCTTAGAGTCCAAGACGATATTGTAAAAAGCAAAATGTATTCAAAATCCAAAAACTACATATGACAAAATTACACGGTAAAATATTCTCGAACAAAGCATAGAGCACAGAAAGCTTATGGTATTTTGCCATATATGTACCATGCAAAATCCTATAGCTACCATAGGTTTATAGTGCCCCACCAAATAAAAACCATGTACATTTTACGGTTACCATGGGCTACTTTATGTTTGTTTAGCTCAAATTTTTCCAAACACCTATTTACACGAGAACTGAAATTCTTCTGACGTCACAAGGCTTTAAAAAAGGTTTGTCAAATTTACACCGTTCCTGATGTTAGTATGACAACCCTACCGAGCAAAGATTAGCGAAAAATAACATGAACGTTTAAATTTCAAAGTGGCCGGATTGGTCGAAAGTCGAAAATGACATTACCGCTTGTTTATGTGTACACGCTATTTTGGTAAATTTCTGAAAACGTTGTCTTTAAACAAGTTAGCTTTTAATTTTCTTTATTTTGATTTAACGAATGTACTATTGATTTTATTGGCGATTGAAATGGTGGCGTAGACCAGGCAAAATTCAATGGCAAAACTTCGCATGCTTTCACCATTAGCATGTGGAGAGTCTTAGAAGAAGGAAGTACGTTAATTTCTATCTTGATTTTCAAGTAAATTTTTAAAAATTTAAGTTAGGAAACTATATGGAACTGAAAACTTCATTGAACATAGTTCTAAAAGAAAGTATCAACGAAATTTTAAAAAAATGTTTTTAATAATTAAATACGAAAAATATTAAGAAATGGGAAAATATAGTAGTACGTACCTATGCAACAGAGAAGTGGAGGAGAGGGAAGGATGATGGGTCAAGACATGGAACAGGTCTTCTCCCCTGCGTATTCGAGCGTTGCGATCGCGAATTATAGAATGAACAACAAGATTGAAATAAATCCAGGGGTCACGTGAAAACGAAATCTGTAGCCTAAGTTTAGTAAACATCAGCTAATATGTACCATCTTCCTTCGAACAAAAGTGATGAGTGATGTCATTTTCGACCAATAGCATGATCCTGCCACTTTGAAATTTAATCGCTCATAAAATAACCACGCAATGCTAAGACCACGTAATGCAATGCCAGTTTTCACGCTCCTGAATTCCAGCCTTTTACTCGAAGTTGTACTCGCTCGGCAATGCTTGCCTGAAAGCAGGCTAGGAGAATCGGAGGGAGGTGAAAAATCAGGTCGAAATGTGTGTTTAAGAAAATGGACACAGCTAAAATTGCGTTTATAGGAAATGCGAAACAGTTCGAAATGTTTGTTGTTTTTTTTTTTTTTTTTTTTTTAAATAAGAAATGGACATAGAACAAAATGCATGCTACAAAAATGGACATTGTTCATAACGCGCGTTTACAAAATGGACATAGTTGAAAACCCGAGTTTAAAAAATGGACACCGCTCGTAATACTTGTTGAAAAAATGGACGGAGCTCCAAATGCGTGTTTAAGAAAATGGACATATCAAAAAAATGCACCTTTTTACTATTCAATCCAAATTTAACAACTGAAAAAAGAATTCCGTCCTTAGTTTCCCTTACTTTTTTAAACATTAAGTGATTAAGAAAAATAGACGATATATCACATTATGAATTTTTTTGGATTCATTAGTTTATTCTTTAGAAAAAATACACTTTTCACCCGAGAACTTTGAAGAACAAAATAAAATGCTATGTACGTTTTCTTAAACACGCATTTTGTACTGCGTCCTGAATAAAAATAACTCACCAACGACACATTATTTCTAAGCAATCAGCAACGAAATTCATTAACAGTTCAACTTACAATAAATTCATATATTTGCTCACAATCAAAGCACACATTTTTTAATAATTGTACTAAACAATTTATTGTCTACGTAAAGTACAGTTAGAAATTTCAACTCAAAGTTCAATAAAACAATGAAATAAAGCAGTAACAAATACAAATTACGAATTAATTTGTCATTAATTTGCAGTAATGCGAATTAATTTGCTAAAAATGAGATTTTAAATTTTATAATTTTGAATTAAATATATTGTTTTATGTATTACATACTCAATTTTGTTTAAAAAATAATCTTTGCAGAATTCATAAGCTAGATTAAACTTGTTTCCTTATAAAAGATTATTTAATAATTAAATACAAGTTTAAGTGGCAAAAAATTAAACAGTCAGAGATAAAAATGATAATAAAATTTCGTATTAAGAAATGCATAGTCCGTCCTTAATTATTTTTATTTATTAAAACTAATAAATTTCTCAGAAACGAAAAAACAAATTTATCGAATAACATCAAATTTAAAAAGAAAATCCATTAATAACTTCTATCGTGTGTTTATTTTTTCAAATCTGTAGTCGATTAGCACCACATCCCTTTTTATTATAGTAAACGAACGGGCGTGTTAAAAATATTCTAGAAAATAATATTTGCCTTAAAATTATTCCCAAACATGGGTGAAAGCCCTTATATAGCAAGACGGAAAAGAGAAAAAACTGGTACGTAAGATATATCATTCCAGCATTTTTTTCGAAAAAAATAAAATATCTGTAACTATCAAGACTTATTTCATAATTTTAGCATATATATTACACTGCTTCTTTTCAAAGATAAAGTAGTTATCGCTGAATAATTTAAAAAAATAATAAGTAAACTCTTCCCCAAAACTAGATATAACTGAAAAGGTTTTACTACCAGCCTTTCCTCTTTTCCGTCTCGTTTTCACCCCTGTTTCCAAAGTATGAGGCAAATTGCTCTAAATTAGGGTCATGTAAAATTACATGTAAACAATTGTCAACAGTTTAAAATTGTCTAAACCAGCAAAGCAACAGAAAAATATATAAATGACCACTTTATCCTGGCTGTATTGATTGAGGAATCTGAATATTTAAATAGTAAATATTTGATTTAAATAAAGTACTAAAAAAAGCATAAGAGCATAAATTTCTAAAACATCTTAATTTCTGTAAAAAAGAGCATTAAAATAAATCGATAATCTTATTTCTCATAAAAACTTAAAAGCATGTCCAGTAAAAAAAAAAAAAGAAAAAAAATTACGAAAACTTTTTTCGTGATCGAGATCTATATTGCTTTCAAGTTATTTATCCCCTTTCAAGCCAATGGTTTAAATAATTTAGATGAGATTACATTATTTTTTCTATATTATGCTTTGTTTTTTTTTTTTAACTTGCATTTCTTCTAATGATTATAAATTTTTCTTTCGGCCTAATATGAGATAAAAGAAAAACATTTGTCCGTTTTCTTATATTTCATTATAATTAGAACGCACCTTTTAAGCATTAAAAATTAATTAAAGGAGAAAAGTTATTGTGATCATAAAAAATAATAAATATGATTCTAAAAAAAAGTTTTTGCTCATATTTTCCGATGTAGTTTTTCGAGAGCAACCAAAAAAAAAACGACTTATTAACTCCTGGAGATGTAGAGAATGAAGTGCGTTAATTAAAGGTTCTAAGGTGCATAAGATAATTTTTAAAAAAAGTGCCGCTCTGCTCAGCCAAACTCGAATCCGTATAAACACGAGGGAAAAAAATCTCCTCTAATATTATTTTGTGAATGAATTTTACGAACGGGAAACCAATGTTTATTTAGAGCATTGGCTCAGTTCTGAATTTCTTTAATACATAGAGGAAAATTAGGCAATAATTGGTAATAATGAGACGTGATATAATAAGGAGAGAATAGGAATAATAATGAATTGCTAATGTTTTCTTATTGTTTTTGCTTACGCGTTGAAAAAAAAAGAAATCAAATATATCTAAAAGTCTAAATGTTGTAACTTATAAAAGAGATTATTTCATCAAAACAGTGTTCTTAGAACAACAGAAAAAATTTATTAATTAAAATATCATTTATTGCATAAGTATCTTTCCAATAATAAAAAAAATAAAATAAAAACTCCAAATTCAGCCAAGTTAATCTGAATATTTCTGAATATAAGGAAATAGAATCATTTAAAGAACAGAATCCCTGCATACATTTAACACCTTTATCATTAATCGATATGTATTTTATGAAAAAAACTGAGCAAAAAGAAGAAGAAAATGAACTTCGAAAAATGTTAGTTCTATTGATTTATTTGATTATAATTCTTATAATTATTAATGTTATAAATTATTCTTATAAATTAATTTTATTATTATAATTTAATTGATTAATAATTTTACCTATCACAAAAAATGCTGATAAATTCGCCAAAGAGATTACTCAACAGTATATTGTTCTATCTGCATATCTATACAATTGGAAGTAACGTTTTTGGAAATTGAATTGAGATTTCAACCTTATAATATCTGAGAAGTATCTTCTTATTTCAGCTTTATTTAACCCTTCAATATTTATTTATTTTGCTAAGTCATGAAATTAACATTAAAGGATTCAAATAGTCAACCGCTCTTAAGCTATAAATAATAAGTTAATTTTTTCTAGAATGATACTATCCTCCAGTTTTAAGAGTCAAAAATCCAAATCCGTC
This sequence comes from Parasteatoda lunata, assembly GCA_949128135.1. Classification (NCBI taxonomy): domain Eukaryota; kingdom Metazoa; phylum Arthropoda; class Arachnida; order Araneae; family Theridiidae; genus Parasteatoda; species Parasteatoda lunata. The sequence continues at coordinate 25,393,431 of OX421971.1, forward strand.
GGGGGGAAAAAGCAAGTTATTTTGGAAAATACTTTTTTTTTTGTCTGATTACGTAACTTAATGTATAATCAAAAGGGAAGGGTGATTTTTTTTTCTTCATAAATGACCATTGGATCACCATCTGTTGCATTTTGAGAATTACTAAGTTTTAGCAAATTAATAACATGAAAAATCATCGGTTCTTCCCGAGAGTTATTACACAGTTAAAATGAACTGTGGAACCATAGAAAAACAGTTCCTGTCCGTACACTTCAATCGCTTTTTCCCAAAATCAGCTTTTATGGACAAAAACCATTCTTCTTCGTTGATCAGAATATAATCTGCATGAATATGTTAACATATTTAATATTTATTCCTCGAATTTTTAAGACTACAATGTGAAAACCCAATCATTAAATCTAAAGTTACTAAGGGTTTTATTTGAGCACTGTAAATATTTTTCATCAATGTAACAGACACAGAAGTGGATTGAAAAGACATAAAAAATATTTTACGCTGTTGTCAATTTAGCTATTTTTAAAAACTTGCTTTAATAAATAATTTATTTTCACCGTGTGTACAAAGAGTATTTAGCTAGTTTTTAAATAAGTCATTGTCTTTCTTAACTGTTACTAGTTTGTACTTTTATTAACTAATTAAACATTAATCCTACTTACCGCGTAAAAGTAACTGTCAGGAAATAATACACAGTGAGATGTTAAAATTCAGCTTGCGTAGGTAGGTAGGTACTTTATTTACGTCACACTAGAGCTGAACAATGAGCTATTGGCGACGGTCTGAGAAACATCCCTGAGGATGATCCGAAGACATGCCATCACAAATTTCATCCCCTGCAGAGAGGATGGCTCCCCTGCCTTGGTAGTCTGACGACTTGCATGAGAAGTCGAACACTTTACGGATCTTTATCGCACCTTTTTTACTCTTAGCTTTAAAAGCATTTTTTAAGAATGACAAAAAAATTTCCGTTTATAAATGAAATTTCAAAAGTCGAGTGAGAAAATGGAATGCTCCCTAGCACCGGAAATCAGAATTAAATAGTTACAAGGATGGTTATTTCAAACAAGTTAACGTTTCTGTTCTACTCGAAATTGTTTACGAAATTTTTATTTATCGATTCCGAAACATATTCTAGTTATACTTTAAAATAAACTTTAGGCGTACTTCCATAGAATTTATTTTTAAATCTTTTTTTGATCAACAGATTTCAAACAGATTTCAATTCTGGATTTTTTTTTATAAATTTCAGCATAGGTAAAAATTTTCGTACATTTCTTATTACATATTTCAAATATCAGATAATGATTCAAAAAATACCACGTATATAGAATCTTTTTACAATTATCCATTTTTAGTAATTGCTGTTTAACAAAATAAGGCATTTTCCTGATAACAAATAATACAAAATAATATCTTGTGAATTGCGCTTAAGTCGGAAAAGAATTTTAACAAAAGTATTTCAACAAAAGAATTTTAACAAAAGTATTTCAACAAAAGAATTTTAACAAAAGTATTTCAACAAAAGAATTTTAACAAAAGTATTTCAACAAAAGAATTTTAACAAAAGTATTTCAACAAAAGAATTTTAACAAAAGTATTTCAACAAAAGTATTTTAACAAAAGTATTTCAACAAAAGAATTTTAACAAAAGTATTTTTCAACATCTTTTTTTAAAAGAGCAGCTTTTTGAAAGTTAACGACGTAATATTTAAGTTTTAAAATCAAAATAAAATTTTAGCTCGAATTTGTTAATTTAAAAAACAGAGCAAACAGTTGTGGTTTTTTGAGTTGCACTAATATGTATTTATTTACATTTAATAAATCAAACAAATAAGAAACAATTAAGTAAATAAATAAATAATTTGTTCGTTCATTCTGTGTACTGATTTACTACGATCAGTCAGACGTTTTACACTGAGTAATTTTAATGTGGCAAAATGTTTTTTAATTTCTTATCAGCTAAATGGCTGAAGTTCTGAGACTCGAAAAAATTAAATTATTTAGAGCGACTGTTAAAGAAAAACTTTAAGCTCTAATAAAAATTAAACAAAATAGATTGGAATATTACAGAAAAAAAATCTTAAAAGGTAGCATAAAGAAAGAGAATTTAAAAATATAATGAAATAATTGGTTGAATAGTTCTTTGAATCACACGTGGTCAGATAATTGGGCACTTGCATTTCAACAAGAAAATGTTAACGCATTTTTCGGACATTCGCCATAACATCTATGTGAATTTTGATACTCGCAAGTGTGAATGCGAAACAAAGGTATCCAACACATTTTTTGAGTAATCAAAACAACCATGAGAATGTCGACATTCGTTAGCATAAATGCGTAAAAAAGATATTAACGCATTTTTCGAACAGTGTAAATGCGAAACAAAGGTCTTCAACACATTTTCTTTTTTAGTATTTTCCAAGTCATAAGCTAGCATAAATGCGAAACAAGATGTTACCCGGAACGACTACGTGTCTGTCGTTTTGACGAATTTCTATGGTATTCATCCACTTCGGTATTTTATAGCAATAAATATACATACGTTTTAGTCTTGTATAGTATAAATATACAAGAGTAAAACGTATGTTTAGTATAAATATACATACGTTTAATCTTGCAAATGAAAAAACTATAAAAAGCAATAAAAACCTTCTTTTTTTTTTAATACAAATAGCTAAAATCGATCTGTTTTATACATGTATCTTAATTTGAAGCAAAAGAGTCTTTCTTTATTTTTACATTTTGTCCATCTCCCTTCTCTTTAGAATCGTTGGTATGGGAACACCCCTTAATCAACCCCCGTAGTTCGTTTATGGTATGATCTTTGTGAAGCAATAAGTACTCCAAATGATGCACCCTTGCAGTCAGATTCATTATCGCCTCCTGTTTTTCTAAAAGTAGGGCTTGTACTTTTCGCTGGGTGGTATCTCCTGCCACTGTAGTAGCACTTGAAGACAACTTACATCGAGACGAAGAACCGTTTGCTATAAGTTCCTTTTCTCCAGAATGGTCACCCTTCACGTCAATGACAGTGTCCTCAATTTTCAAACTGTGGATCAGATCTCTGATGTTCTTTTTCTTAGCTATACGATTCGATTTCCGGTTCGTTTCGATTGTTGTTCTGAGGCGACTCAAGAAGTACTCTATGGCTTCTCTATTGGCGGACGCCAATTCGTTTAGAGTCGCCTCTGACAAAGGGAAAGCCAGTTTTCTCAAAACTTTCTTATTGAGCGTCGCCCAGTTCACTTTTTTATGTTCCAACGTGTTTGTGGGTGGATAGTTGTGCAAATCGACGAGAGTTGGATAGAAATGTTTGATTAACTCAGACGCTAAAACGCCATCAGAGAAATCTCTGGCTAAGTTTTTTTTCACCCTGGAAAACGGGATGGTACCCAACCATTCATAGAGATTGGCTTGTTCTGTTTCATTCATGCTTGTATCGGTAGTTATTTCAGTAAAAGCTATCTAGACGGAGAAAATTTCGTGTATTTAAATTTTGTTTATTTATCAAATGAACTTTCCCGGAGGTGCTTTATTACAGCCATGCTAATGACAACCATATCCATTTTGATATTTTTTAATGGTTCAGAAATCTTCAGAAACTGTGGGGAGAGTAGAAATCGATTATACCACCATTCATCGATTAAAAGGTGCCTCAAGATTGAATCGAGTTAGCATGTTTTATATAATAATGAATTGATATTTAATAATAGTAGTGGTAGTTACGCCACTAAATTATCTAGCAAAAACTCTTCTTCTGATCAAGTCGCTTCGTAAAACACATGGCAAACTGTAAATTCTTTTAACTCGTTGATGGATGGTTGACTGAATGTAAACGATAACGAGCTTCCTAAAACCGGAAGAAATTTAGAGAGCTTCCGGTGTATCCCTCCGCGTATGTTATGCTTACGGGGCGATGTGTGAACGTGCTTTATATTCTATAATAAGAAGTTTTATTTTATTATAAGAAGTTTTATTATTGTGATTTGTGTTTAAATTTACCTTTCATTTTTTAAATTTACCGCATAATTTTACCTTTTATTAGATAACTCTAATGAAATTTATTTAATTTATAAATTCTAACAGGTTGTGAGCGTAAAATAAATTTAAGAAAATAAATGTCAAAACATAAATAAAGTGTAAGGTTTGAAATGTTATGAGAGTTATCCCGTATTTGGCTAATATTAGTGAAAAATATCGCCGTTGATAATTTTCTGGGCAGCATCATAGCGTGCTTGCGGAGTCTTCCGAATTCATTTGTTGTTTGTTACGTTGGAATTTAAATTGAAAAAACTCGTTGTTTGTTACGTTGGAATTTATGGAATTTAAATTGAAAAAACTCGTTATATTGTAAACACTATAAGTATAGTAATATTGGATTGCGTGCTTTTTCAAGATTAGGTGTGAAAAGCAATTGGAAGTATTGACAAGGAAGTCTTACGACGAATTTTAACTCCTCGTCATCTGTGTTTGGCTTTACACGGTCAACCCTCCATACCAAAGTCATAAAATTTTCAATAAATTTTATATTAAAATTTAAATTATTAATTTAGCAGGAAAATACTTTTATTTTATTTGAGAAAATTGAAAAAAAAAAGAGAATTGTAGGAAGTAAAATAAATTATCAAAATTTGAAATGGAAAATTAGAATTAAAAAAAAAAAAAAAATTGCAAATGTTTCCTTGTAACTGGAGAAAAAGAAAACAACTGAAATCACATGGTTGTACTTAATCAAGTGGTTGTGCTTGTCATGTTAGCTTTGCAGCTTTTATGGCGTTGTGAGGCATAAACCATTATTAGAGTTAGACAATGCCAACCTTCATCTATCAAAAGGTACCTCAAAATTGAGTCAAGTTATCATGTCTTATATACTAGTGAATTGATGTTTAATAATCGTAGTCTCGGCTGCTAATAGCAACACAGGAGAGACTACACACACAACCATGAACTCAATACAGCTCTCATGGCTTAAAGCTCAAACCCGGTGACCTTAATACCGTTCTCCTGGTCTTTCACAAATACAGCAACTAGTGGTATCCGTTCATCGAATTCTATCCCTGATAAATTCTGGTGGGGGTGTATTGTGGCGTAAAGACCTCTACGATTTTTAAACATCAATTCACTAGTATATAAGACATGCTAACTTGATTCAATATTGAGGTACCTTTTGATAGATGAAGGTTGGCATTGTCTAATGGTCTATTCCCCACAGTGTTACAGCTATTATTTATTATTACGCTGATTCATTTTTTCGAATCAGATTTAATTGGATGCCTGCTAGGGAAGTGTGTGTGTCAAGCTTATTGGCTAAATAGTGGACTAAACAAATGGCACGATTAACCCACGCGTGATGTCACTTGCAGGCATCCAATTGTGGTTAATCTGGGCCGTCACGGAAGTTTCACGTGATTTATCGCAGACTGTCTACTACATAATGGTTAGTTTTATTTACAGACATCAAGCTAAGCATCTGAATTCAAAATGTTTCCTGCGAATTACTGAATATGCTATGCTTTCATATTTTCTTCGGGTTATCAAATCGTTATAAAAAATAAAAAGTTCCAAGCTTATTTAAGCGCCATAGTAAAGTACCTGGGCATTTAAAAAAATTATAGAATGATTTCTAAAATATTTAATTGTTTTAACTTCGACAAGTGTATTTTAACAGAGATTTCTGAACGTTTATATTGTTAAACTAAAATTAATTGTATGTATACTATTCGTATCAATGAAATTAAATTTCGTAAATTATTTTATTAAATAAAATTTTATGTTTGAAAGCTTTCATTACACGATAAATATGGATTCCCTTCTTTTTTAATTACAAAATATGTTTTGTCTCTCAATTTTATTGAGCACTAGTCTACGAGCCTTTGCTTAATATTGCGCCAACTCTTAAAAAATATCAAAAATTAGGGAAGTACTAAAAGAAACTGATTTGTTAATTATTTTATTAAATGTATTTTTAATTTACACAGCAAAAATTAACGTCTTATAATGTTTATTATTAAAATTTATTATTTGTTTCCTTTAGTTTTTTGTTCATTTTTTATGGTGTGCTGTTTTATGAGAATTGCCTAATATTGCGCCAATCCGCAGTAGCAATCACCTGAAAATTATTACATTGTTTATGATTTTTTTTTTTTTAGGCTGAATTAGATAAATCGAATTTAGATTAAACTAAAATCTACAGTTCAGAAGTTATTAAAATTTTATGAACAAAAAAGTTCAGTTTTATAGTTATCAGATGTGGACTAAATAAGTGGAGATACTGTTTTCTATGCATTTTCTGTGTCAAATCGAATGATTGTTTGTGAATCATTATATTAAAGATGAATCCAAAAAACTGATTTTAGACAAAATAGTGTTGGTTTGTTTTTTCAAATAAAATTAAAACAAAAATGAAACTCCTTAACATTGGACAAATAGTTTCTGAGAAATCGAATGGTCACTGATAGGACTTTTTTAAAAATCTATTTTTCAGTTAATTATTCGACCTGTGTCGTTCGTATTTTGCCCTATAAAATTATATTCTTTAAAATGATTTAAAAATTTTTACTATATTTATATGTAAAGATAATTATATATAAATGGATTCATACATAATTATTTATAAATGAAATATATTATATGAATATATAATTATATATAAAAGGAATATACTACATAATTATTTATGAATGAAATATATTATATAAATATATAATTATATATAAATGAAAATTATTATTTAAATATACAATTGCATATAAATGAAATAATAAAAAGTAACAAACAATTTTAACAAATTATATTTTTTATGGAAAGTATTTTTATAAATCAAATATATCTTTAAATAAACTAATTTTATAAAAATTTTCCAATTCGTTAAATATATTATAGAGATATGTGAAATACACAAAAAAATATCGTTAATATTAATGGTTCAAAATTTGCAACCGCTCTCCTGACCATACGATTGGAACTATATATTCCGAATTGCTCCTATATTGGTCAAATTATTATTATTATTGTTTCTGTTATAATTACTATGCCATTTTTCGATTATAAAGAGAAATGTAAATGACACCTGTGACATTGATATTTTTAATCTCATTTACGGCACATGTTGAAAGATTTCCGCATTGAAATGTATGCGTGACATGCATTTAACATCTGCGAAATTATTGTGATACTTTAGTGCCATCTTGGCGATAGTCAATAGTGTCATAAATCATTTCTACATCTTTAATAGAACTTTGGTTCTTTCCTTTCCATGTCGCCTTTTACCTAAATATTCTTACTTTTACGGTATTCACCGTTCGTTCTACGTTAAACTTTAATATCAGGAATACAAAATACTGAAGAGTCTCGTAAAGCTAGTAATCTAATGTTGTTGAACATATTAAAAAAACATACTTTAATAAGTTCTTAACATAATACAGATAATGAGCATACTGAAAATAAAGATGTTTCAAACAAAAATCCTAAAAAAGTTTCATGCTGCCATCTATCTTTGAAATATATAACTTCATTCGAAGGAAAAATAAATATCTAGGAGCCATAAAAAAAAATTTAATATATGCTGCTTGGCTTTTAAGATAAATCTATTTTATTAACTAAGCTTCGAGAATAAAATATGACTATTGTACTGACAAAATTGTTTAAGTAGTTTTATATAAACCATATAAATACATTTTTTTCCCATGAAATATATCAGGAAAGGTAAATATGAGGAGGTTGAAAATAAATTCATAGAAAAATTGTTTATTATATGAGAATGAATAGATGTTTCTTTATATTTTCTAATACCCATGAGAAAAATTATTATTATTAGATTATTCAACATTTAAAACTTCGAACATGAGTGTAAATTAAATCATTCAGCAAAATTCCTCTTCAAAAAATAGTTACGTAGTAGTTATATTTTGAAAGTAGTTTGTAATCACAACATTTAAAAAAATCGTTGTAGTATACTACATTTGCAAAAAAGTAGTTGATATTAACTACAAATAAAATGCAGTTTTTCCAACCACTATTAGTAGCCTATATAATTATATGGCTCTCTATAATATGTGTGTAAGGCAATATATGATAATTTTTATATTCCCAAATATTAATATATAATCTTGAAATTCGGCTAGATACTTTGTAAGAACATCAAAATATTAAATTTAAAATTATAAACGCTTTAGGGACTAAATGAGAGGCTGTCAATAAATTCTCGTTAATTTATTTATTCGATAATAGTGGCGTCATCTATTGTAAATTTTGGGTAATATAAATATTTAATTATTAAGATTAAAAACTTAAAACAGATTGAATTTTAAACAATTTTAGTAATATTTTATTTAATAGAAAAAGAATATTTCATTTTTTTTATTTTAATCTGTATATATATTTGATTCTCTTTAAATAGGTTAAAATTAAAATGAAAAGAAAATTTTCTCCCAAAAAATATATATGTTATAACAATTCTTACATATGGCAATATATAACACTGAAAAACAAGTCTTAGATATCAGGTATGATGTTTACCTTTCCTAATGTTGTTTGTTATGCTGATTTCATACATAAGAACTGTTTTTTTCTATCATGACAGGTTATTAAGATAATGACAAATTTTGTTTCAATTTTAAAATGAAAATTTATTTATTTTTTTAAATTTTTTAAAAAAAAAACTGTTTAAATTTGAGTAATTTACTTTACTGTTTACATTTTATTAATTTTAATGAAATATTATTTAAGTTTCATAATTTTAAGAGAAATGCTGCTTAAATTATATTAATTTTAATCAAATATTGTTTTAATTTTATTGATTTTAATGGAATTTTGTTTTTAGCGGATACAACAGCTGCATATTTTCGTCCCAGTCACTGAAAATTGGTAAAAATTGTTTCTTTTTATTAGGTGACACTTTAAACTAAAACCTCAGAAAAAAAAGTTCTGATGGGGGAATAAAAGCAAAAAAGAAGAAGAAAAAAAGAAAGAAAGAATGAAAAAGCATTGGAAAAAGGACAACTTTAACTGCTACTTGAATTTAATGACCGATTTGATTCAGACTGTAAAACATGAATTCAATATAATTAAATATTTATTCAAATATTAGTACTTTTTTAAAAAACTGATTAATATGCAAAGCTTGGTTTAATTTTCGCGGGGTGAACTTTAAATGCATAATCTGATCTTTCTTTAACTGAACATAATTCATTTACCTAATATATTTTATAGTATTATTGTACATAAGGTATCAATTAACGATAGTTTCTCCGGAGATTAATTTTGGGATAATTTACAAATAATGACAAAAATTATGACATTTTAATAATTTTTTTTAAAAAATCACCCGTTGATAAAGCATCATCATAGCACAAACCTTGGTACGTCAAAAAAATATTTTCCCCCTTGGCTTTATATATCCCCCTAATGTTAATTTGAATTCCTATATCGAAGAGTTTTTTTCTTAAAACTTTGTTATGTCGAATTTTCTTAAAAATAGAAATTGAACTTTTTTGGAAAAATCACAAAGTTTATGGTAAACCAATTCTTTTATATTTAATGCATAATTATTTTTATCTTACTTTAAAAATAAAATTATGATTGTTGTATTTAGACTTATAGTCAACTATCTATGCATGCATATTCAATATAGTAATTATTCTGATGTTTCATGACTCCACTTTTTAGAGTAATATTTTAGAATATATTTTTCAACTTTTTAAAACATATTTAGTTCTAAACTTGTTATCTCGAAAGCTCGCTATCTCGAAAGTTTTTAGCGTCCCTTCAACTTTGAGATATCGAGAGTATACTGTAGTATGAAGTGAGCAAAGTTCCTTCTATAAATAAAATAATCCTTGAACTGTAGAAAATTTAAAAAATAAAAATAATAAAAACTATCTCATTTCATTAGAATAAGTATTTAATTACTTTAAATTCTAGCTTAATTCGCACAACGGCCTGAATCAAATTGGAAGTAAATTCGGGTAATCTCCGACAGTTACTTCACCGACACTATCATTTCGCCAATACCTCATTTCACCGAGTCGATCATTTTACCGACAGCTCATTTGGCCGACACGATCATTACCCCGTCGCACTCATTTCGTCAACATGATTATTTCCTCAACACACTCATTTCGCCGACATCATCATTTTGACAAACAGACCCCTGAGTACCATCTTACATATAATTTTTAAAGGCGTATGTTTGTTTTATTGCTCCATAATTTTATTTTTAGATTGAAATTTCGTTATTAAATTAATAATTTTGCAAACCACTCGTTAGAAAACAATTGTTTATATTTTGTTTTTACTTACGTTACTGGGACCAAAACTATATTTATATATTTGTATATTTTGCAAATAGCAGGACATATAGCTATAATATAACATAATAGCAGGATAATACATATACTATAATATGAAGTATCTTTTTAAAAATAAAATGATAACTAAATCTAAAACTATATTCTACACATCGTCACAAATTTGCTTTTTATATGTATTTTCAATTTTACATTTTTAGGAAAAGTATGAATTTTAATAGACTAAGAAAAGTAATATACTAGAGATAATAATAGAATAAGAGAAATAATTAATTTTTGAAATTGTAAACTTTGGTTTCATCTCACAGAATATTAACTTTAAATACATAATTAAATAATAAGAATAAACTCTACATTCGTTTTTGAACCAGAAAAATCGCATAAATGTAATTTTTATCTTTTATTTTCGCATAGACAAATAAAGTATTACAATTATTTATTTTTTTAAAACAGGAAGAAAAACTTGAAAGTTAAGCTACAACATCTTTGTGTTTGTTTTAATGTTAGGAAAGATCGTGCGACCATTCGCTCAAACAATTTGCTGTTCTGGAGCCTTCATAATTTGTTGTTCTTCCTTTATCATTTGAAATTATTATTTATACCAAAATCCTCTTTGTTATTAATTCTTAAATCAGCATTCCAATTTGCAAATACGACCATCAAGTCTTTTAATCAAGAAATTTTTCATGAGGCGTTGTGTAAGCTCAAATTTTCCTTATATTCAATATTTAGTTCATTATTATGTCGTCACATTTAAGTAATCAGTACTAACTATCAGTTCATAGCTTTCTCCTAATTTATATTCCGTCATCAAGTCGTCACATTAAGTAATCAGTTCTACCAGTTCATAGTTTTCCTCATATTTAGATTTCGTCACATTTTGGTAATCAGTACTAACCATCAGTTTATAGCTTCTCTTACATATAAGTTCCGGCATTATGCTATCACATTAATCAGTACTAACTATATAAGTTCATAGCTTTCCTTATATTAAGATTCAGTCACTATTTTGTCACATCAAGGTAATTAGTACTAACTATCAGTTTATAGCTTTCCTTCTATAGGGATTCCGTCATGATGTCATCACATCTAAATAATCAGTACTAACTATACAAGTTCATAGCTTTCCTCAAATTTAGATTCCGTCACATTTAAGTAATCAGTTTCAAATAAATTTTCAAGTCAATGTATGTTCATGTTCTTATAGGCTAGGAAAGACCACAGTGCCGTTTTCTCAGACACTTTTCTCCTTTGGAGTCTTCCTAGTTATTTTTTAGTTTTTGATGAAAAAAACAGGAGAGGAAAAATCTCACAAATCTTTGCTTGATGCGATTCTTCTTTTTCGGTTTTTTATCCTTCACTTTGCCCAGATCCATGTTCTCTTTCATTTTTAAATTCGAAATGCTATACTCTTGATCAGATTTTCTAGTGAATCTTTCATTCATAGTCGGTGAAAGTGAACAAGAGTTTGCAGTACAATTCGATTCAGTAGCATACTCAAGAAAGCAGAACCATGAATCAATCAAATCACAAATTTGTTCTTCACCTTTTAAATCATCATTCAAAATTTTTATTTTTACCAAATCCAAACCACTTTTTTTACTTAAATCAGGATTCGAATTTGACACCTGATACAACTGACAAGATTTCCTATCAGCAAGTTTTTCGTTTGACGTAGGATCAAATCCATAATTTTCCTCATAATGTGATTTAAGCACTATTCCATCATGCTTCAGAAACCAAAACCATGAATCAATTAAATCACAAATCTGTTTTTCATCGATTATTTCATCGTTCGCCAAATTTTCTCTGTCACTCACGCTTAAATCACCATTTGGATTTGACCCTTGGTGCAACCCACAAAATTCCTCATCAGCAAGTTTTTCATGCGACATTGGTACAAGTTTGTAGTTTTCCTCACATTCAGTCATTGTTGCATCACATTCAAGAAACCCGAACCATGTATCAATCAAATCACAAATTTGCTCTTCCTCTTCTACACCATCATAACACACTTCTACACCCAAATAAGTCATCAAATGATTTCTAATATAAGCAAGAGCAATCAAAATGCAGTAGCCAACAGAATAGATGGGAAACATGATGGCCACTAAGGCAAGCATTATACAACTCTTAATAAGACCAAGAAGTCTTTCACAATTATCTGTGATAGTGCAGATGAACATAATCATCATGCCGACAAAATTCAACACTTTACACCAATTAATGGCAGGCATTTCACTTTTTAATTCGCAGTAAGTTAAAACGCTTTCTATACTCACAAAAGTTTAGAATAGAAATGAAATTGATTCTTCTACAATAGATGTTAATTTTAACAATGAAAATAAAGAAATTTTGTTTTTAATGTTGATTTTCTTACGAAACAATGAAAATGATCATTGTTGTATTCTACTTAGATATATTTTAGATTCGTTGTAAATACTATAACAATGAGAGAAAAGCAAGTGTCTGTCTCTTTAAACGAATTTTTGATCTAATAATTCTTAATACTAAAGTGCAATTTAAATCCTTTGAAAGACTCTATTGGGCAAAATTGAGAAATTGTACGACTGGTCTGTACCCGTTGTGGCATTTTTAACAGTTCCCACTTTTTCATTAACGTGTAACTTTTTAAGTAGAACTATAATTTGCACTTAATTAACACTATTTAATTTCGTTTTAATTAACACTTTTTCAAAAATATAAATTTTTAAATGGTTAAAAAAACTGCCAATATTAAAGATAAACGAAAAAAATAGTGATCGGTTGGAGACTGACAGACAATTTTTAAATCGCAATTTGTTATATGGGTGATTCTCACGAAATACAACAATTGACAGTTTTTTGCTCCAAAATCTAATACTATACTGTTAAAAGAACTTTTTTTTAAAATTTCAATAAATCGTATTGCTGTTAGCATTTCAAAATGACTTTGCCCTAGTATTTAATATATATTTAAAAAATGTAATCGAATTTCTAAATGTCATTTTGCTGGTATGTCACAAAAAATATTTCCAATAATAACTAGCTTCAAAACTTCCCATACATTTTTTAATATCTTTTTTTTTTTTTTATCTCAACCGTTGTAAGCATTTCTAAAATTTATGCAGAGGGTATTATTTCCAAAAACTTTGTTGAAAATATTTTTTTCTGGCAATAATTTGTTTGTCACATGAAAATCAGTCATTTTCTGGTCATATTTTTTTGTTATTAATAATCAAAATAGATAGTGCCAGCAATCAATATGTTAGGTTACGATGTTTCCCAAACTTATGACTTTTGTGTACCCTTTCTAAATTTTTCGTAACGCTGTGTACCACTAATAAAAAATGAATACATTATGTACTATAAAAAATTGCACTAAAGTTACAAATCACTACTGGCTGTTGACACCATTAATTATTAACTATTAACTCTGCATAAAATAACCAATAGAAAAATACATAATCGTAAATTTTCATAGCTAGCTTTGTTTTTAAATAAATGTTTTTGAAATTTACGGTTGTTGCAAGATATTTCGCATAAGAACGCGTACCCGCGATAAACTGTTCCCGTACCCCTGGGGGTACGCGTACCACACTTTAGGAAACACTGGGTTAAGAGATTGATTAGAACATGTCTTATTGCAGGAATTATGAACCAACTTTCTGAGTCAAAATCTATTTTACTAGGTGAATAGGTTTTTATGTTATAATTTTCCTGTCTTCTTGAAATCATTAATACATAAACTATATAGATTTACCTGAGTTATTTTAAGAAACCACGTTGTTTTCTTCGGAAAGTAAACGTCCTAGACCTAAATGTTAAATTAAAGTAAAAATAAATGCTGTAAAATGGCAAATTGCATTTCTCCTGGCTGCCATTTTCCTGTCTTATGAATGCCAGGACATTGACACAGTTGCCAGAAATTTTTTTAAACAGTAAAATGAAAAGAGGGAAAGCAAATATTAACCTAATACCCAGTTTATATAAGATTGTAATATGCTTACATGTAATTAAAGTTATTTATTTAATGATTGATTATTATACACAATTTTATTCTGTACATATCAACAACAAGAACATTTTTGATATTTTTAACAGTGGATAAAAAAATTAATTTAAACAATTCATGGTCCATCTAACGCAAAGGCTATAGGTTAATTTTTTTTTCAAAACACAGATAGTTAAAATTTAAAGATAAGCCAAAAAGCATCACTGTACAATTTAATTCTGTCCTTAACTCTGCTTGGGTGTATAAATTAGAGAATGTAATAAAGTCGTAAAATAGAATGATTTGAAATTGAAATTGATTAAAATGAAAATTTTTAAATTTAAATTATATTATAAAACATTTTGCGAAGTAAATTATTATAAGATAAATTTTACTAGATTATTTTAAAACATGGGGCTTAAAAACATTCAAGGGAAACTAAATTGAGAAAAAAACGAGAAGAAACGGTATGGGAGAATTAAAAATGATAGAGAGCTCCATAAAAAAGAAAAACCTAAAAGAAATTTAAGGTACTCAACAGAAAAAGAAAAGAGTTGTAAATCCAATCTCAAAGTTGAGTGAAAGAGAGAAGAGTATACTGATAGAGCATATAAATCATAGAATAAAGCATCAATTTCAATCCACCAATAAATTAAAAGAAAAACTTTCCACATAATCAATTTTAAAACATGGGGCTTAAAAACATTCAAGGGAAACTAAATTGAGAAAAAGACGAGAAGAAACGGTATGGGAGAATTAAAAATGATAGAGAGCTCCATAAAAAAGAAAAACCTAAAAGAAATTTAAGGTACTCAACAGAAAAAGAAAAGAGTTGTAAATCCAATCTCAAAGTTGAGTGAAAGAGAGAAGAGTATATTGATAGAGCATATAAATAATAGAATAAAGCATCAATTTCAATCCACCAATAAATTAAAAGAAAAACTTTCCACATAATCAATTTTAATTTTCATTGATTTAAATTAAACTATAATATCAAATACGCATCATAACCACAAGCAGTACACTTTGGAGCTTCAAGAACACAATTTACTGTACGCACAGGAGTATTATATCAACTTCTTGATATTAACTCTCCACTGATTCCCCAATCCATCTCCATTCAGAAATGCATTGATTGTCTGAAAGACCTGACACTAAATGGCAAGCAAATCGTCCTCCAATGGATCCCAGGAGACTGCGGGATTTGGAGTAATGAAAAAGCCGATTTCTTGGCCAAGAAAGGAACAACTATTGCCCAAGCATCTCGTTGCTCCATCTCTCTGCACTCATTTAAATTGCTGGTCCGAAACCCATTCCGGAACATGCTCTCAGAGAATTTCCGTAAAAGCAATATACACAAAACCTGGTTCAACCGTATTTTAACTATCCCAAATCAGCCCAAGTTTAAGGTAGTTGCTCTCTTTAGACTTGTAACGGGCCATGACTTTCTGGCCAAACATCTTGTTAGTATAAAAAATGTTGACTGTCCTAAATGCAAGCTCTGTCGCCTTGGGCCCATAAAAAAGAGCCTGCCCCATATTTCCGTCTGTTCTGCGCTCATCTCCACTACTGTGTGTGGACGCTACTGGGAGGCTAGGGCCGATTGTTCGTCCATGAGAATAAAAATTCTCTTTGTGGTTAACCATCATAGAGTATGAAAATATCATTTTCCATCATGGAATGATAGAAATTTGTTGGCATATCAAAAACCATGAATAGAAAATGTTAGATGATGGTGACCATCCAGTTATGTTGGACCATCATGAATCGCCATCATAGTTTCTTAAAAATCAAATGGTGGAACGATCATGAACCACTATCACCGTAATGTAAGAATTTAGACTGATTTATCATGGACCAAAAGGAAAAAACAAACAAATTGTTTTGATGGTTTATTCCTGAGAGCCAACAAGAATTCCCATTAAACCATTATGGAAATGTATAGTTGAAACCATCACGATTCACCATCGATTGTTCGTCCATGAGAATAAAAATTCTCTTTGTGGTTAACCATCATAGAGTATGAAAATATCATTTTCCATCATGGAATGATAGAAATTTGTTGGCATATCAAAAACCATGAATAGAAAATGTTAGATGATGGTGACCATCCAGTTATGTTGGACCATCATGAATCGCACTGAAACCAACGTAAATCATCAGAATTTTTTGATGGCGCCATCAAGAATTTTGTCTTGGGATGTGACATTTTAAAAAAAAGAGGAGTCGGGGTATTGTGAAGTGTGATTCTTTGAGACAGAGAAGAAAATGGATAGAAATACTGAAACACAAACGTGGAAAACCTTAACGAAGAACAGGATGGCTGAGGAAGACCAAGACCCACCTGGGGTTGTCGTGCCAGAGAAGAAGAAGAAGAAAAAAGGCGACATCATTTATGGATGTCTTAAACGCAAAATAATTTCCTAATCCACTTTAAATTTTGGTTCTATTCAAAGCACTTGTAGTTTTGTCCACATATCAACAATACACTATAACCCTTTTAATAAGTCTAATTGAATCCTACCAATTAAAGCTATACTAGTTAAAGCATTGACTTGTATTGAGAAGTATTTCGAAATTAATTAGTCGAGTACTTCCAAATCTGATAGCTAGTTTCTTATCTGCTAGCGGTAAAAAGTTTTAGGATTAAAATTCTTGATTTAATAAACTTTCAAAATTTATAACAATACAGTGAAACCGGAAGAAAAGACCATGCTTGTGCAGCGACCATCCTGGGAACCATCCTAGGAAATGGATGGTCAGTAGCGACCATCCATTTTTGGGAGGCGAATTTTTTCCATAGACTTTGTGCTGAAGAAAACCTTTAGAAGATACCATCGAAACCACCCCCAGTAACCGGGAAAACCTCCTCACCCCATGCGTAAAAGGTCAATTGCGGAAAAATGAAAAAATATCAAAGTAAAAAATATTAACAAAACAAATAGATTCAAATGTGTTCAAAATATTTGTGAGTGTATCTTATTTAGAAAGCTATTTTTAACGTTCTCTAAAAGAGATCTAAAATCTCAAAGCTAAATTAAATTTTTTTTAAAAAAAGTCATTTTAGAAAAAAATAAGTTTCTAAAACAATCCTCTTCTCATTTTTTAAAGCAAATTAATTTTTATGATTTAAATTAAACGCAAACTTAAACAAAAACATAATTGTTTATTTATTTAAAATACTTCTATCATTCATAATTGGTAAATTTGTTTTTACTTATAGTTTTATTGTTTTTATTCTAAATTATATTCATCGATACGGTTTTCATCACTTTTCTGCACCAAGAAAATGATATTATGTAAAATTAAAATCGTTTGCGAAAAATCATGTCCTTTCGATAACATTTTGAAGTCAATTGAAGTAACCCCTAAGGACGACCAATTTACTGTGGGAAAGAGAGTAGTCTCTCCCGTGGAGAGTAGTCTAAACTGTACAATAACCTCTGACTTTGACGTTATTATTGTCCCCCTTACAAAGAGAAAAAAAAAATATGAAGAAGAAAAGATACGAAAAAAAATATGTAAACAAAAAAAAACCGAGAAGTTACGTGACGTCAGTTTTTTTTTTTTTTTTTTTTTTTTTCTTGGCCTTCTGAAAATCTCTACTCTATAATATATCTTATCACTTTTGCATTTTTTTTTCTTTCTAAAATGCATCAGATAAAACTTCTATTTTCATCTAGAAGATCCAGGAGGATAAGCAAACGTAGTTCATTACGGTCAATATATAGGTGTGATTAATTTTATCTTCACGCTCGACTTACGATAGCCCCTGGACACAAAAGAACAGAATAGTCCTTCAATAAAAACTTAGTTGACGTTTAAGAACGTTCGAAATTTGAAGGTCGAGGAAAAAAAAAATCTAACAAAGACCAGAAAAGTGAAATCAAACGAAACTTGACGATCTGACGAAACAGAAAGTGGAGGAACGAGTTCCTTCGGAATAGCTAACCAATTTTGCCCTAAGAATTTGCCCAGCAGATTCGCAGGGGGTTCCCAAACAGTCATCGTTTTTACTTTCACCTGACGACTCTTCAGATAGTTCATTATCACGCGTATCTTCAGTATGCCTATCTTCAAGAATAAGTTCCTCGTTGAAGATGATCACATAAAGGAATTGCGACAAAAGTTTCTGGATGAGATTAAATGTTCAGGTAAATTCACTTTTTTTTTAGTATGAGTACTCAGTTTTAGCATTTTTTTAATTACTATTAACATACCAACAAAGTATACTTACACAAAATTAGTATATATATATATATATATATATATATATATATATATACGGTATAAATAATTTTAAAGTCTTCATGTAATCGCTACTAGATGGTTCGACATTTTGATGTCGATTTTAAAAATAAAACTTGGTATTATTTAAATTTAAAATGATACAAATAATAAATGTGTGAATTAAAAATCAATTGACTAATTAATAACAAATAGTTTTAAACAACAATAATATCAATATTCTAATTCAACGAAACTTTAAAATGTTTAAAATTCTATAATTTAAACTTAATTTTTTCCGTATCATTTGATTAATTGGATGCTTTTGGTGTAATGTGTCAGGATTGATGAAGGGGAAAAAACTTTACACTTGTCAAGTTATTTTTCCTGACGGAAAAAAAAAAAAATTATTTTCTTAAACCCTCTCTAAAAATATTACTCTTCCCCCCGGTAGCAGTCATTTTGCAGCAAATAACTTTTGTTCTAATGATTTGATTTTCAATTTTAGATTTTTAGCCTTCAAAATACGCAATCTGGGACGTATGGTTCCAGTAATTTAGTCAAAAGCATGGTCGAAATTTTGGACCGCTTAAAGTTAATTTTACTTTTTACACATTTCCCTATGTATCGAGAAATTTTTCACGTGAATCACAAAAATTTTGTTCCATAATTTTTACATTTGTGAATCCAAAAATAATTCCTTGTAAAAATAAATTTTTAACATAGATTTATTATTATTATTTTTATAATTTTATCATTATATTTTTTATTATTATTTTATTCAATAATGGTCGAGACATTGAGTGGCATTGTATGTAATTTTTTACACCACTTTAAATTACGTAATTTCAAATGACAGAATTCAATATTTCAACAAAATCAGTTGAATAGTTGTTAAAAATTTAAAAATACGGCTTTACTTCAATAATTATCTCCTGGGTCAAATAAGGAAGAAACAGTCTTAAAAGGGATACTAAATTCCAAATAAAAGTCTACAGAAGTTGAAATCACCAACGAAATATTTCGCCAATACCACTACCATAACACGTAAACACTTCTCACCCAATTCTTTTTATCGTACTGCCATTTCGCCAACAGTTCATTTGAATCGAATTATTTCAACGAAAAATTCTAAAACCTATTCTGTCTTACTAAGTTGTCTATTCCCTTAGGCTTCTTTAAGCGAACGGGTTCCACAACCTCTAGGTTTATCAGAAATCCCTACCGCTTTTTAATTTTTTAAAAAGAAGAAAATAAAAGTTAATCGAATTTCGCTGTT
This sequence comes from Parasteatoda lunata, assembly GCA_949128135.1. Classification (NCBI taxonomy): domain Eukaryota; kingdom Metazoa; phylum Arthropoda; class Arachnida; order Araneae; family Theridiidae; genus Parasteatoda; species Parasteatoda lunata. The sequence goes on from OX421971.1 coordinate 25,413,214, forward strand.
TTGGGTAAGTGATATCGTATCCTCTTGGCGCAGTATAACCGACTCCGAATCATGTACCACTTATATCTACTTTAATCCTGTTCATCTTTCACCATGTTTATCACCTGTTCATCACGCATGAATTAGAGCCGTGATGGCTCAGGGAATAAAGCGTTCGCCTTCCAACCGGGTACGAATCCCAGCGATGGCTGATGAATACGAATTCAGAATCCGGCTTGCACCGACCACAGTGCTGACGTAAAATATCCTCAGTGGTAGACAGATCATGAGAAAGAGTCCCCTTGTCATCAGACTAACCGAGGGAGAGTTTCGTTTTTCTTCTCCTCTCCATGTAACGCAAATGCGGATTAATTCCATTAAAAAAAGTCCTCCACGAAGGTAAATTTCTCCCAATACTCGTTACAGGAGTTCCCTTCTGGATTAGGTTCTGGATCTTCTGGATTAGGTTCAAAATTACAAGGCTACGGAGTTGAACATTAGTAATCATAAACCAAAAAGTCGGCTGTTCAACGACGGTTATAAAATAAAATACATGAATTAATTTTTGTCTGCCACTTAGAAAGATGTACAGAAATAAAAAATTTTTTACGTTCGCAAATTTCGGTAACTCCATATGGGAGCCCGTTTCTACGCCATTAAATAAATATTTGAAGTTCTTAATGTGTAAATATTTAGAGTTTGAATTCATCACTCGACGACTATCACCTTGAGCGATATAAGTGGGGTCTGTTATTGACAAAGTGCTCTTGTGGCCATTACGAAGGATATACCCTGTCGACGAAGATAACATATCTTGTTGAATCGAGGTCATTATTTAGAAATCTTCCAGCTTTTGACCATGAAAACTTGAAAGTTTCTTTCGCTTACCTGACATTGCCAATACATTCGGCAATGGTTTTGCATCTTTTTTGTAGAGTGGTTTTTCTCACCGAATTCTGTTCTCCTTTCTTTTTCGTTGGCACAATATTTTACGTATTATTCTTTTTTTCCTCAAATAATTTATACTGATAATATTTATCTTTTAAGTCAGAGTTTTTCGATTGTTTGTTTAATTTATATTGATAATAATCGTCTTTTAGATAAGGGGTGCGAAATCTGCCAACTAGAAACAAAAATGCGCCCCACATTCTCCAGTGAATTACAATTTGTAAAAATTGCGAACTTTATTCAAGAAATTTTTGTAATTGTTTTTCATCTTAAGCGGCTTCCAATTTTTAACTAAATATATAAAACTAATTTTATTAGCTAAATATAAAAATCTAATTTTAAAAAAAAACTAACTGTAGCTAAATATAAAATAAAAAATACATAACTAATATAAGAAAATATTATGGTGATATTATGCGGTCCCCACTTTTTAGCAAAAATTGAAAGAGAAAATTTAATACTTTATTTAAGAATATTCTTAATATATGTTTTTCTTAATATATGTTATTCTTAATATGTGTTATTAATATATTTGTATATTGTATATTAAGAATATATGTTTTTCAATATATGTGGTTCGAGTCGTGGTGTCTCAGGGGATAGAGCGTTCGCCTGCGAATAAGGTGAACCAGGTTCGAATTTCAGCAATGGCTGGTCGATACAAATTCCGCACCCAGCTGGCACTGCCCACAGTGTTGACGTAAAATATCCTCAGTGGTAGACAGATTATGAGCTAGAGTTCCTTGCCGTCAAGCTAACTGTGGGAAGTTTTTATGGTTTTCCTCCTTATGTAACTCAATGTGAGTTAGTTGCATCAAAATTTCCTCCTCGGAGGCGAATTGTCCCCAATACTGGATCCAGGATTTCCCTTGTTTTCTATTGGATTGGGTTCAAAACTACAAGGCTACGGAGTTGAATATTGGTAGTCGTAAAACCAATAATTGGGTCAGCTGTTCAACAACGGTTATAATATAAAGTAAAAGAAACATATGTGGTTCTCAAGATCTAGCTGGAAAAAATTACATAGCTTGTACCATTATTCTTTCTAAAATTATACAGATCCCATTTTTTTAAGAGGGAAAATGGTTTGAAATGCAAAAGAGAATTGTATTATTGTTTTAAAATAATTTCAATAAGTTCAAAAAATAATGAATTCATAACAATAAAATTCTATTATTTGAAAAAAGTGTAAGAATGTCATTTATTTTTTAATACATTGCGTTTTTCTTGAAAATAGGTTTCATAATAGTTTCGAAGAACTAAAAAATAATTTACTACAAAAATTATATTCATGAATTATATGCATTTGAAAAAAAAGAGATCGGGAAAAGAGATATATTAGAAAGTTTCATTGTTGTTGCATTCAAACAAAGGAAAATTAGTTTAAATTAAAGCAATGAAATTAAAACTAAATATTTGTTTTAGTTTTGGCACTATTATTGTTAGAATGCATGATTATTTTTTCCCTCAGGAACAGATTTTTTTTTTAAATGTTTCGTATAATTTTTAAATTCATTGCTTTTCGACTGTACCAGTAGTTGTGCTCCATTTGAAACCAAACACATATTTATAGGGAAAAAAAACATTTAATTATTATTTATATAGTTAATTTTTTCTTCAGAAACATTTAACGCTTTTTTATTAAAATTATTTTAAATAATATTTTTAGCCCTAAGGAAGCATGTTTTTTTCTTCCTCTATTTAAACTGATGAGGTTTTGTTTTGTTTTTTTCAATTTTAGTACAAGAGTCGAAGCCGAGCCAATTTTGAGTTTACGACTATCAATGTTGAACTCCGTATCCTTGTCATTTTGAGCCCAACCCCGAAGACAAGGTAACTCCTTTATCATGTACTGGGACAAACTAGATTTCCTGGAGGACTTTTTGTTGAAACTAACCTACATTTGCGTTACGTGAAAAGGAAAACCCCTGAAAACCTTCCACAGTTTGTCTGGCAGCAAAGGGATTCTAACCCATGATTCGTCTACCAATGAGGGTATTTTGCGTCAATCTCATTGTCGGTAGAAATAGGGAAAGTTCGAATCCAATCATCTCTGGGATTCGAACCTTGGGCACCTCACTGCTTGGCGAGTGCTCTATCGCCTTCTGAACCGCTATGATGGTCTTAAGAGACATATTTGGAAAAATTCTCAGGAAGATATATATTTTATCCTTTTTTTTAAACTTAATTACGCAAATTTCACAGATCTTCAACAATTACACAGATCTAAACGACATTATTTAACTGCTTTTTAATAAATGAAGGTTAAAACTGCATTTGGCAAAAAAATTTCCTCAACTAAAATTATAAAAACTTTCTTTTGGTAAGAACTTAAAATGCCAAAAAATTTCAAGTGCCCAAACGCGAAATGAAGTGTTAGGGCTGTATAGAGTCCCCCTGCTGTCAACCTAACCATGGGAGGTTATCGTGGTTTTCCGCACCATGTAACGCAAGTGCGGGTTAGTTCCATCAAAGAGTTCTCCACGAAAGCAAATATCTCCGAATACTTAATCCAGGAGTTCTGGATCGGGTTCAAAATTACAAGACTACGGAGGTGAATATAGTAGTCTCAAAATTGTAAAATAAACCGACAGTTATAAAATAAACTCAACTTCCTATTATTAATGCATTAACTTCACTTATGTAAAACCTTCATCCACTCTGCTCTTCAATTATTCAGCAGAGAAAAAGAAAATTTTAGTTGACAAGGTTGAGTGTATATTTTTTTCTCGGTTGTCACGAAAAATAAGAATATACCTCTTCCACTGTGCTGGAACCATGCTAGATAATAAATTTATCGATATTTTATCACAGAACCCCGCAGTCTCTCCTTACTTATCGGTAATAGGGAGCCAGATTCTGATTCGCGCAGGTTAGTGGAGTATCGCCTAAGCAAACATATCGAATGCGATAACATAGTGAATGTTATGCATAATAATAATTATTGAAAACGGCAGGCAATGAACTTCTCGTTCTTTGTCTTGGAAGTGTTGCTCATTTAACGTTGGCACCTAATTCACGGAGGCGAGTAAAATTACACGCTACCACAGACCCGTACATAGGGTGGGCCACATTTACACATTACGCACATAGAGAAACATCCATGCCTTGAGCGGGATTTGAATCCACAACCATTAGCTTCGCAATCAGGCCAACACATTCTAGAAAAGGGAAGGGCTCTGGTATGGATCAATTTAGTAATCCGACTTAACGAACATGAACTGAGTAGTGGAGTTAAATACGAAATAAGTCACTACGCTCGGGCTACTAAACTGCGCAGTGAAGGAAAAATATGAAAGAAGTCACTACGTTCGGACAATTAAAGGGTTGGATTTTTCGTTTATCGTAACCCGTGCAGAGGCCTTCTCTTATTTAGGAGGTGTTGATCAGGCACGCTTACCGCTCGGCCACCTGTCCGGCAAAAATACGATATTATTTTAAGTGTTGATAAATTTTATTTGGGTGCCGAACGTATTGCCATATGTAAAAAGTTTGTAAATTAGTTAAATGGAAAAAATATCGCAATATAGGGTAAAATATCGATATTTATTGACAACGCATCGCAATAAAATTCGCACTTTTGATTTACATTAGGCACCAATGCTCTTGTTGGCGACAATTCGGAAAAGTTGTCGCCAATGCATGATTCCTATTTTTCTTGTTGATCACCCTCATGTGTTGCCCCATATTTTTTTCAGATGTTATCCATTATTTTCAGTTTCTCAATTGCTAGTCTAGCTCTTTTTCTTATCGATCATATTCATGTGAAGGGCGCGACTTAGCCTACTTGGGGCTCGGGGCAAAAACTTCTTTTGGGGGCCCCCTCTGGTTCACTACTTCAGTAATGAAGAACCGAACTTTATGGAGGTGTTAAAATTTTTCACCTCATTACAGATATATAACATGAAAATTGACTGTAACCTAAAATAGCTCCAATCGTCAGACGAAATATCATTCTGTCCCTTCTATTGATTTTCTGACGATTCTATGTCCATCATGCGAGGGAAGTTTCTGAAATGCAGTTTTCTGATTGTTAACTTTAGTCATCTAGGTGCGAAAAATTCATAACCTTGCTGACATAAGGGGGGAATTCAGCTATATTTTCGCAATTACGATAGCTCAATTAAGCAAATCAAAAGCCCATATTTTTGTACACATATCACATTTTGCGATTGGTAAAAATACAGGCTATTCATTGGCCCCATTTGTCAATCGTAATTGCGAAAAATTTACTAAATTCCACCCTAGAAAACCATGGATTTACGAAATATAGATTTTTTGTGTTCATGCGATAGATTAATGAAGAAACTAACATAAAACTTACGAATTTTACACCGTACTGATATTTTGTTTTGAAGAAGGAAACGTAAAATAAGCTTTCTATTCGATTTGGGGCCCCCTCTGATGTGGGGGCCCAGGGCGATCGCCCCGTTTGCCCGTACCTTAGCCAGGCTTTGCCCATGTGTCGCCTCATATGTTTTTCAGATGTTACTTATCAGTCATTTTCAGCTTCTCAATTGCTACTCTAACCCTTTTTCTTGTCAATCACCCCCATGTGACGCATGATATGTTTTTAGAGTAGCATTTGAAATTAAATGCATTTTTAATTTCGAATACGCAAAACGTTTGAGCATATTCTTTGGTTTTTGGGTCTACATTTATTTCTAATTGCTCCAAAACTGTCTAACTTTTGCAACCTTCATTAAAAAAATAATTTATATCGAAAGTACCAATAATTCTTTTTCTTACATGTTAGTCAATCCTTTGATCCATTATAAACTGACTTATAGTAAACAGAGCTCGCAAGTTCATTTGTTCCCACATGTCTCAGCGCATGCGCCGTTATCCATATTAGGCTGTAACTTTTACACTTATACGAAAATCAATTTAATATTTTGGTAAAATTATCTTACAGGGATTAACTATCGGAAAATACAATAATTTATTTTTATTTTTTGAAAATTTTTATGTATTGTTCCCATTTAACATACATGAGACATACGAAATTTTGAAATATAGTACGATATACGAAATTATTTTAAAACACACACGAAATACGAAATCATGAACCACGTATAAAATTGAAACAAACATGTGATTTACGTCTTTTGATTCGTATTATTTAATCCTTATTATTTAAATTACCTTCAACGCAAATAAATGTCATCAGCGTATGAAGATACTTATAATCTCATTTACTGGGAAAACAACTGAGAATCAGCCCATCGGCACTAGTTTCCTCAAACAAATGCAATTCCATTTTGCTCTTTACAAACGTAAGATGAAACCCGTTAGTACTGAAAGAGATACCTTGACCTATTTGGCCTTTTTAATGATCTTGCACAAAGTCTGACTATTTAATAAAGATTTATGAGATACATATGCGTAATTGGTAATTAGGAAGTTCCATGTACTCGTATATAATTTGTTTAATGATTCGGGAAAAAGTCAGTTTGATCTTTAAATAATATTATGATTCACGTGTAATATTGAATCCATTAAAAGCGTTTCTGTTGCTCGTATTATTAACGCATTTGCGTTTTATGTATTTAGCGGGAATGGAAAAAAAACATGCGTATGATTCGTATCTTAATTTTACATTATATTTTGTTTTAACCAATTTTATAATTTCGTATTTGTTATTTTAAATATTTAGTTAAAATATTTGATTTAATATGAGAAAATTATGTTTCAAAATTTAACAAATAAAATAGTAGAGAAAAAGAATGTATGAAAAGAATACTTTTTTTAAACTTATTTGCGTTCATAGCGTACCGCATCGGGAGAAACTTCTTTCAGTTTGGTTTTCTGTTTGGTAACGCTACTTAATGTAGATTTTTTACCGATTTAAAAAATTGCTTTTCATTTTAAAAATACTATTACGACTCTTCCGGAACTCTTAAAATAGTAAAATAGACTATATTAGTGATTAACTAATTAATTTGATTGTTGAATAATTTGCATTAATACCGAAGTTATTTTGATCTAGCTAATTATATAAACAATTTTTATCTTTATCTGCAATCATTTCTTCTTAGCTTTGATAAATTTAATTCATGAATAATTTGCATTAAATAAGTGTCAAAATTATTTTTATCTAATTATTTCTTATAAAGATAAAATATTTTTCCTCTTTTCTAGAACAATTTACATCTACCACTTAATTTATTTGATTGGTGAATAATTTATAATAAATAAGTGCCGAAATTATTTTTATGTTGTTGGTTAGTATAAAGGTAAACTATTTATCTTAACCTAGAGTTATTTCTATCTAGCACTTTATTAATTTGATTGATGAATAATTTGTATTAAATAAATTCAGAAATTATTTTTTTCTTGTTGGTTAGTATAAAAATAAACTATTTTTTTTCCTAATATTAATCTAGAATTATTTACTTCTAGCACTCAATTAATTTGATTGATAAACAATTTGAATGACACTTGTAACTTCTAATTTATTTGTTATATTTACTTGGTTTTACATTCGATAGAAGACACATATTTTTTTTTTTTTATTACAATTTATGCTGAGTTTCCAATTTTTTTTGCCTATAGAACCTAACTCGAAATAGAATGGAAAGAATAACGTAAACAAATGTCACGTTTCAGCAACCGATCCGGATCGAGATACCCACACTACATCACTTGCAGGCATCCAATTGTTAAAGAACTCTTCTTCAAAACGTCCATCACAAATTTATGAACTCTGAAGAATTAAATGTTTAATTGGAAACATTAAACATTTTAACCAAAATTCTGTTGTTCAGATTTTTGTCCTTAAACGATTAAAAAAAAATTAATGTATAAAAATGGACGGGTGGTTATTAAATTTAAGTCCTTTTTTAACTTCTTTACTTTTCTTTAACAATTTTTTTGTTTACCCTTCACGTGGCGAATGGCGAGTGCTTATTTTCGGGTTTATTCAGAACTATATTCTCTGGAAGCTTTATTCACGGGTCGACCCCTAATATTTTGAGAATTAAGAATCCGGATCAATCAGTATGGTTTCTTTTTTTTTTATAATTTAGCACATTATTTATTACGTACTGTACAACTTGCAAAAAAAAAATATTATAAAAATATATATATATATATTAAAATAAACAATTTCACATAATTTATAAATTTAAAAAAAAAAAAAAAAAAAAAAAGATTTAAGTTCACAAGAGTCTGAGTCCAATAAAGAAAAAAACATAATTTCTACGAAATAGAATTCCACTCAGAACAGAAAGGTTAAAGCCCCGCACTTTTAAGCCTTGTTTTCAGGAATACAAATTTTTTCATTCAATTCTGCCCATCGACTTACGATTGGAGAAACATTTCAACATCGAGACATTGACCGTGAGTGAGAGTAATTGCCAAGAGCCCTGAAAAGGTTTGGATTAAAGGTTAAAAGGATGATGGGGGCCCCGATTGAGCAACGCTGATTCGTTGAACTCAAATTTTCCGATGTTTTGGTGTACTGATTTTAACCTCAAGGCACATATGGTTGTGATTATAATTTCATAATGGCCACCTAATACCTAACATCTCTTTGTTGGATAATAGCAGATTTTTATCTGAACAATTATATATTATTTTCTATTATTTCTATTAGATTAAAGAAAGGAGTTAGTGTATGGTTCTCTGTCTTATAACTTGGACAACAAGCAATTTTAGAAACCGATCCAAAAAATTGGAGGGACGTTTGAAAATTAAATATTTTGCATTTGTTTAGCATTAGATTAAATTGCTGAAGCTCTATTTTTCAATTAATTAGAATATATCAGTGAATGTTGCTAGCTTATATTGTTGTTTTATAAAAAAAAAAAAAAAAATAACAAATAAATAAAAAGAATTTTAAAAAAACGACAGAAACGGAGTTAATTGGGTACTTGCACTTCAAGAGGAATAAGCTCAACTATACCGATGTAATGTGACCGATGACGTCAGTTCCAATTGATCGTTTTATAACTGTCGTTGAATAGCCGATCCGATTTAGGGTTCACGACGACCAATGTTCAACTTATGCGTTCCTTCTAATTTTGAAACCAATCCAGAAGACAAAAGAACTCCTGGATCAAGTATTGGGCGAAATTTGCCTTTTGATGGAACTAACCTGCATTTGCATTACAGGGGAAGGAAAACCACGAAAATCTCCCACGTTTAGCATGACGGCAAAGAAACTCTAACCTACCCCTGAGGATATTTTGCTTCAGCAATTATCCCAATTTAAAGTAAATTACTTTAAATTACTTTCTTGATTCACATAACAATTAAAGCATTCTTTTTAAAGGTAAAAACTATTTTAAACCAATAATGTATATTTCCCCATAACGCGAGTTCAAAACAAATGTCATGTTAATAATAATAAAAAAGTCAATCCTTATTAAATTCTTGAAATTAATTAATTAAACATTTTCAGTTTGATAACTGTTTCCTTTACCAATTTTTTACAAATAAAAATTTTCTTACTTACTCCCAATTAAAACATATTTTCTCTTTCCAGTAGATGAGAAAGTTCTTTTCCATCCGGATGACGTGCAACGTGTGAAAGACAATGATTGGTTTATTGCCCGGTATCTCCTACATGTTGAGAGCGATGTTGATAAAGCACTCATCATGCTCAACGAATCACTGAAACACAGGAATGAAATGGGAGTAAACAGTAAATTATTTTAACATACCTAAACTTCTATTTAAATTTCTATATATTTCTTACACTTTTATAGTTCAAAAGTTAATGTTACGGAAGTGTTTCCGTATTTTTAATGATTTGCATACTAGATGTACAGTAATAATTGTCCTTAATATACAAGTATTTTTAATTTTTGTCTAAAATAAAGTCTAAAATGTATACGTTAAAAAAAAGTATACGCAAATAAATATTCAAGCTATAAGGAACTAAAATGCTATCTCAATGTGAGAAAAATTATTTTTAAAATCATTAAAGTGAAAAATATTATGAAAAACATAACAATTACACTGACGGAAAAAAATCCCAATACCAAGAAGAAGTTATGATTGCGAAACTAAAATTGGTAGGCTTGTTCATATAACTAAAAGATTATGTTTATTCAAATTTCAAGCTTGGCGCATAAGTGTAGCGCTATTAGCGCCACTTTCAAATCAGGGTTGCTTTAAATACGTGTTCTACAGTTCGTAGGCGTTTTTCCAGTTAAATTTTGGTGAATTGCTGTTAGTCAAAAATGCCTTTAAGAAGACGAAGAAGCCATTATCAACAGCTCGTGGTCGTGTAATAGGGTGGATTTTCTTACAGCAATATTGCAGAAACCGAACCCCCAAAAGTGGAAATTTTGCTTGGATTTCAAAATTTTTAGTGTGTGATTCAAGTATTTTTTCAATAAAATTATTCATTGGCCACATTCTTCTGTAATCTCAGTCACATATGACAACAATTTTTTATGCATTTCAGATAGGCCTGAGTCATCAAGTATCTAACATTTCGAATACAGAAAGCAGATTGTATTTTGTTTATTTTATGTACTAATTAAATAATAAAAACTTGTTAATTACAAAAATTGTAAGTTCTAGTTAAACTGCATGACTTCAAGCGTGTAATTGTTGCAGCGTTCCGTAACACAGTTTTAACTTTAGATAACTAAACATTTTCCGATTTATACGAGTCTCAATATACTTTTTCCAATTATGCGAAGTCTAGATATTTTTAGTTTTAATATAAAAAAACATTAATTTCTTCGCTTTTTTATGTTTATCTAAAAAATATACTTTTTTTAGCAAACGTCTATATTTTAGAAACAAGTACACCAGGTATAAAAATATACATATTTTAATTCGAACTCTATAAATCGAATGACTAATATTACAGAGTAACAGTGTTTAACAAATGTTTCACCTTAATAGTTTCCAAATAGAGATTCTATTCATTGCAACAGTTTTCCTTTTCTTCAAAAAAAAAAAAAAAAAAAAATGGCAATAGAACAACACTCTAAGGTGTTTGGGGAAATCTCTTCTTCCGCTGATTAGCAACTACAAGAAAAGATCAAATTTTTATTTCTAAAAAATCAAAAACAATTTATTGAACTCCTCTTAGTTGCCAACTAAGAATTCGATAAAAAAAAAAATTTCCTGATCAGGGGATTCTTGTACAAATTTTCCCCTAAACACAGCAGAGGGAACTCATTTAAAGAACATAATTCGCTGTCAATAATATTTCTTTTTTTCTTTAGATTTATAAGATTGTGGCTTAATATGTTAGAATACCCCTTAGTTTAGTATTTGGTACTTATTATATTAGTTTTCTACTTAAAAAATAGATGGCACCACAATAATCTATGCCATATTGCTTGATTGCGGGATACTTAGAATTGAAAGAAATATTCTTGAGAATTAAGTGACGTATACTTAGCTCTTGAAATGCTGAGTTAAATTTCATTCTTATAATTGTATCTTCTAGCACTTAGGAAGAAAGATTTACCCAGAGACTATTTTAGTGTTAGAGCTGTACTCGTGTATGGTCAAGATCACAGAAATCACCCTATCAGTAAGTAATTAAAATTTATCCATATCTCTTTACTTCGTTTTAAAATGCTATATTTTAATTAATAACCAAATAAAAAAAAATATTGCTGCTAACTGCTTTAAATTATTAGAATGTTTTAACGTCAACCGATGTAAAGTTGGTATGCTTTTAAATAATGCTTATTATTCACTTATTTTCAAAAATTGTCTAATATTCCCTTACCTAAGAATAATTCGATTTATTTAACATAATTATTAGCTTTGATTACAATTTTGTGACTCCATAGCTTTGTATTCAGTTTCACTTTATAAAGGGACTGCATAACTGATTTTTCTGCGTCATACCCTACTCATTTGACGAATTACATATCGAAGACTAATCTTATTTTTAAATTATAAAAATGGAACATACGTCAATATTTTTGTAAAAAATTAAATTAAGAAAATATATAGCCATATAAAAAGTTTTTTTTTTCACTATCACTTATCCTTTTGACGTAGATGGGACACCAGTGTCCCTTTTATATACACTCTATAACAAAAAAATCGACGCACACTGCCGAGCCAGATTACAGTGGTGCATGGCTAGATCAGGCTGGAATGATGCCGACTGAGGTCGTATAGCCTTTAGCGACGAATCCCGCTTCCAACTGTGTCCTGACGATCATCGAAGACGTGTTTGGAGACGCACAGGGCAGAGGGGGGATCCTGCCTTCACTATTGCACGCCACACCGGCCCTCAACAAGACATTATGGTCTAGGGTGCCATTTCCTTTGACAGCCGGACCCCTTTGGTCGTCATTAGAGGTACACTTACTGCACAGTGGTACGTCGACGACATCCTAAGACCTGTTTTGCTACCGTTCCTTTAGCAGCGCCCTGGGCTGATTTTTCAGCAGGACATTGCCAGACCACATACGTCACGTGTTGCTATGAACTGTCTGCAAGCTTGTCAAACTCTTTTTTGGCCTGCCAGATCACCAGATCTTTCTCCCATCGAGCATGTCTGGGATATCACGGGAAGGCGATTGCATCTGGCACGGAATGTTGATGACCTCGTTCGACAATTGGATCGAATTTGGCAGGAAATGCCACAATAGACCATCCGGGAGTTTTATCGGTCTATGCCAGGCCGTGTGGCAGCTTGTATCCAGTCAAGAGGCGGGTCAACACCTTATTGAGCTTGTTACTGTAACTCTGCAATAAATTATTCAATTGTTCTGAAATTTTAATCATTTACTATTCTGTACATTGTCTTTCTATCCACCAATTTTCGCTTCAATCGGACAACTCCTTCTTGGTCCGTCGATTTTTTTGTTATAGAGTGTATTTTTTGACTCTCTAATTATAAGCAAAAATATATTTTGGTATTTTTTAAATATTGAAAATTGTATAATAGTTATTAAAAAAATCAGTTAGATTATCGGAATTATATTTACTCTAAAATATAAAATCCAAAAAAGTAGTATGAAAATAAAATAGTTAATTTCATTCTTATTCAAAAATACATAATTTATTGATTTTAAAAATTCAAGAAATTTCAATGACGAGTAACTGTTTCTCTTATATTTAAATAACTGCAAAATAAGTGCAAATTTGAAAAATTTTTGCTTGGAACGTAAGTCGTGTTTGAATGATTTTATCTTTAACGCAGAAAAAGACAAAAATGCTCCCTGCGGTATTTCATAACCATAAATTATTAAAATGCTAAATACAATATTTTTTACTTATTTTGTCCCAAATGAATTCAAAATAATGAAAAAAGTATGAAAGCTTTGTTTAATAAAAATTCTACATCAATAGATAATAAGTGCTGCAATTACAAGTTATTAAAAAGCAAATTACACATAATGTAGTACAAATTCCAGAAGAAAAAAAAATTATCTACTGTACTACTTAAATTATCTACTTTAAAATAAAAGAACCAGAAGAAAAGGAATATTAAAAATTAGTGGAGTCCTTACAAAATTGTTCACTCACTATTGAGAAAAATAAACTATAAGAAAGAGTAACGTATAACTTTCAGAAATGTCGTAAACATATATTATCAAAAAGCCTGTTTCCAATTGCAGGAAAATAAAATTAAGAATCTCCATTTCCTATGCTTCAGTTATTTTATTTTATTTTAGCTGTACAGTTAATATGCAAATACTCTAAATTGATCGCGTGTTGTTGTCAAATTGTATTCATGTTAATATTATCTCTCATTGACAGTTGCTATTCGCTGCAAAACCCATTTTAAGAAAGATGACATGAGAAAGATACAACAACAGTATTTCATTTATTGGCTTGAAAAAGCTTTAAAGATTTCAGATTGGGGAGTCGTCAGTATTTTGTTTGATTGTACAGATTCTGGTGTCGCTAACATGGTTTGTCTTTTATTTTTTATTTAGTTTCAAAAGAATGAGAAATATTTTAAAATTTAAAACTTATTTTTAAAAAAAATATTTTTAAAAAAATTTAATAATATTATTTTTTAATGAATTTACTTTTTATATCTTTTTCCTTTAAACAAAGTTAAGTTTTGCTTCAAAGTCACAGAAAACATAACAACTCATACTTATACTTACTAAGTTCAATAATTAATATTTTCGATTTTTTTTTTTTTTGCCTCATTAATTAAACAGTCCTATTAATTTATTACTCACAATTAAAATGGTAATGGGTATTTAAGTAATGACTCTTCAGCTTATCTCAGTTTATAGCAATGCAGAACAAGGCAAGTAAGGAAAATATAAATCTGGAAAAATTAGGGTTAAAACCGAACCAAAAAATCAAGAGAAATTAATAATTAAAAAAAATTAGGAAAATTAATTTAAGTTTGCGATATCTAAAAGTCTGATATTTTTCCGAAGAAGTTAGCCTTTTAACATTTTTTAAGTGTTTATTTTAAATTCTAGTAGCAAGTGTTTTGCAATATATTTTAAAGACAAGAATAAAAGCTGAAAAATTGAACATAAATTTATGTAGTATAAATTTATACATTAAAAGAAAAAAAAAGAGTAATAATATAAAATGAGTTTGGAAATATCAGGCTAAGATTTTATTTATCGAAATATGTCTTCAAGACTAGGACTCTAATATGACTACGAAACTAAAACCTTTTTTTAAATAGTTCTATGATACATATCTTAAAGGATAGCGAGAATTAAACTTCTATCTAAAATGTTTAATATTGTTTTGAACGCGTATTTGTATAGGGTAAACTAACCAGTGAAGGAACACTTAAGCTTCGCTTGCCTTTTAAAAAATCATATTAATTTCAAAATTCGTAATTTTAGTTAAATGGCAGTGTCAACATATTTGTTACTAATTGCAAATTATGTAAAAAAATTGTAGAGAGCTTACATAATATTGTTTTAAAGTTTTGGAGGTTCAAATAACAAATAGTAAGAAGACAACGTGAAGGAACAGCTCTTACCAGTGAATGAACACCCAGTAAAGGAACACTTAATTTTGGTTATTTTTTAATGCTCTTTATGAATTTATAAGCCATACACATATTTAAAGACAAGCCTATTCTTGAAATTATAACATATAAATACTTGGAAAATGTTAACTTTTTTTTTGTAATCATGAATTGAAAATTAAAGTGTCAACATATTAACACATACTGTTCATTCACTGGGAAACTTATGCCCAGTGATGGAACATGCCTGTTCCCTCACTGGTTAGAAGTTGTTTTTCGTATTTTTAACATTTTTTTGATGCGGAACATCACTAAAGGTACTAGAAAGTTAAAGTTTATCTTTTATTTTCATTAACTTAGAAAAAAAAACCAGTAAAGGAACACTTGTTCCTTCACTGGTTTTTCATCGTTTGATGATCCAGTGAATAAACACCCTTCTATCTCAGTACTTTATTATGCTTTGATGCTTAAAAAAAATAAAACGTAACTTCAATAACTATATTTTGAATTCTCTTTTTCACAGTGAGAAAAATAAAACTATTACATGCAATTAATTCCACTTCAAACATATAAATACAAACACTCACCTTATAATTTTTTCAAAGAAACAAGGTGTTGCAGAGATATTAACAAATTAAACAATTTTTCCAGAGAAGTCTATTTGACCAGGTAATCCAAAACATTGCTAGATGACTTCCTATTGTTTGGCAGTAAGCTATTGTTACCAATCAATCTAAAGAAAAACTTTCAAATTCTTATTTTTAATCAATATATATGAAATGTTCCTTCACTGGGTAGTGTTCCTTCACTGGTTGGTTTACCCTAATTTGATAACGAAATAGAACGTAACTATACGCAGACGCGGATGATTACTTAAATCCTATACCCCAATGGTCTTTTCTTAACTTACAACGAGTATAATACTTACATCCTGCTTCAGAAACACATCGCCGGAACTAACTTTTTTAACTACTACTTTCTAAACTATTAATTCATCAAGAAATGTTCGCAATATTTCTTACTTACACCCAAAACTAGTTATTAATCAAGAAATACTTACACTATTTCTTACCTGTTTACGATAAACTGTTAGTTTAAGTTTCGAATGGGAATTAAAAGTTGGAGCAAAATTCCGTTATAGTTTTAATACATAACAGATATCAGCGTAAAGATCTTACTTTACATAGCAGCCCTATAGGGTGTTTAAGAAAAATTTCTCCTCAAATTTCGTCGCTTAGCAACCATAGAAAAAAAATTTATATAAGCAAGTAAAACTAATATAAGCAATAGGAAAAATCTAATGTAATAAGTTTTCCCCGTTGCTAGGCAACCGAATGAAATTAGGTACAAAATTAAGCACATTGTATTATTTGATAAAATTCCCCCTTAACAAACACACGCCATTTAGTATTACCCTCTAACATTAAAATACGATTATTTGGACAAAACTCATTCTGTATGTAACTTTCTTTTAGCGTATTTTACATCAAATGCTTTACGCATTAAATTTTCAACAGCTTTCATGACTTTGTAACAAGTCCAATTTTTCAACACATGCGGAATAAAATGAAGAAATGTTTCGCAAATCATTTTAGGCGTAAAGATTGCATTTTTTTTTTTTTTTTTTTTTTTTTTTTTTTTTTTTTTAAGTTTAAGCGATTGACAGTCAAAGGTTCCACAGTCAAGAGTTTGACAATCAAGGGTTATCCTTGTAACTAAAACAGCAGGAAACAGATGAAGGCATGTATAGAATACGAAATCATCTTAATGCTAATAAAAGTAATTATAATTAATTCATGATCATACATAAAAATGTATTTAAAGAAAAGCTGAGTTGGTTATAATTTATTCCTGTTAACTGAGCAAAGCACCAGGAAAATAAATTCGAATTTAATTATGTGCATGTATTAAAGATGGGCTCTATAGAAAAAATATAGATTACACATAAAAGAAGATAGGGACGAATGACTTCATAGAAAAGACTTAAGAAGTAATAATTCAGATGGAGGAATGGTTATGAAATAAAATGTATAATATTTGGGGGTTATAATATCAAAACACTTCGATTCTTAAATGGACTTATCGAAGGCGTGTCAAAAGGGGTTAAGCTCATTTACCTCCTTTTTTCTTTTTTTTTTCTCTTTTTTAAATATTTTAAGCCCTGTTTATGAGTATTTTGATTTAGCAATGTTATTATTTATATAAGCTTTATTATTTTTCCGAACTTCACATAAATGACTTTATTTCTTTCAATTCATTAGGACTTAGATATGATGAGATATATTTTCGAAGTTTTCAAAAAATATTGCCCCTGGGGATTAGGTAAGTAAATACATCAATTAATATTAATTCAATTTATATTAATCAGAATTTGTAATTAGGTGATTTCCTCGACACGGAGCTTTTGAAACGCGCTCCAAATTCATTTAACTTTTGAAAAGTAAATAACCTTTTGACGTTCGACTTTTCGAACGATCTAGTTCATAGTTTTCACGTCACTTCATTTGTTGTAATTTAATAACATTTTATTATCAAAATTTTAAATAATTCTATCAGCAAAACAAACTTGTAATAAAAAAAATTAACATTTTAAAGAAAAGTAAATGAAAAGAATAGAATAAATGGAGTAGATTAAATAGAACAAACTTTTTCACATTGACTGCTTTTAACCACTGATCTATCTAATTTAACATTATATGTTTTGTTAATGTTTCCATTTAACATTAATATATACTTAAAATAGATTTTACTTTATTTATAAATAGATTTTTTTTAAAGTTTTAAATTTTCGAAAGTTAGATCATATCAACCTTTTCATATTTTATAATTTCATTGCAAAATAACTATATGCGGAAATAATTAAATAGGAAGCAAGTCCTTTAAAAAACATTTTTCAGACTTCAAGTATTTTTTTAACTTAAAGAAAAAATTGCGATAAGTCTATGTTTCCATAAATTATTCGATGCATTCGTTTTCTTTTTTTATCCCACGAAATGAAATGCAAATATGGTTATTATATTCTTTTATAATTTTAAAAAAATTGTAAAAGAATTTTGCGATATTTTTTTTTTAAATTCTTAATTAGTTGAGAAATAAATATTATATATGATAGAAACTGATTAAAATGCGAATCTCAAATAACTTATTCAGTTATTCACGAAAATTTTATTAAATAAAGGTTCTTTTAAACTTGTGAAATCATACAAAACTGGCAATTAGTAGATGTAAAGTGGAAAAACAATTATAAGTAAAATATTACTTTTTTTTTACCTCCATACGTAATACCTAAAGTTAGATATCACCTTTTCCTTGAGTGAAATCTAATATTTTTAATGTTTGATCTTTCAGCCTTGATTAATTTTGTTTTAGTGTTTTGAATTACTTTTGTCATAATAAAAATGTTTTTTTTTTCAGGCTATTTTCTAGTTTACAATATGCCATGGTACTTATCAGGTATGTATTTAAATAATCCCGAAATTTCCTCATTTAAAGTCATTTAATTTACTTTAACTGTCTATTTAGTTGGATAATTTATTCCGAATCATCAAATTAACTTGCATTGTCATGAGCTATACAAATCAGTCTATTCCATTTCATTTTCTATAAAGACAGACAGGTTCATATGTCACACTTAATAACCTGATCACCTTGAAATGTCACTTCACTTTTTTTCTTCAAATCAATGTCACATAATGACAGCAGTAATTATTACATGGAAAAAAAAGAATTCTTTATATTCCAATCGTTACATTAATTTATTCAAACTTATAAAATTTTAATAAACATTGTCACTTTAAGTTATGAGTATAAAGATTGAATTTAATTAAGTTTTAATAAAAGTATAATTTATTTATTTAATTTAAAGATTAAGGAATAAAATTTAAATTTATCATAAGAATGATTAAATAACGAATAAATTTATCATACACTTCAGAGAAATGGCAAAATACATATTTATGAACTGATTTTATTTTAATTTATTATTTAATTTATTATTTTAATTTATTATTTAATTTAATTATTTTCCATTTATTTTCATTTTTGTAGACACCAAACTATGATTAAAACTTTCAAAAACGGGAGAATGAAGAAAATTTATAAAAAATTATAAGATATTAAAAAAAATCCTTTTGGTTTAAAAATTTATATCTATTTTTCATTCAGTAAATATTTAAAAAAAAATCTGCTCAGTGTAATTTTTTAAATAATTAAAAAGAAATTTAAACTAAATGTCAAACCTTTTTACTAATCATGATGCTATAAAAAAAACTTTATTTTTTAAACTTGAATATTAAGGAATTTAAATATTATCATAACTTGAATTTACCAGAAAATCAAATAAACTCCTCTCCAAAAACTTACAAATCCATAGATTTCATGCATTTTTTTAATTCTATTTGTTTTAATATTGTTAACACCAAATTATAAATAAAAATTTTACAAAACTTCAAAAAAAAAAAATGTTATTTACAAGCTATTTTAAATATAGTTTGGGTTCAAAGTTCTTTCTATAAATTGATTTATTTTCATCTGTCGCCTATAAAGAAATAGAATTTTGTGATTTTAAATGATTTTCAAGTAAAATCCATTTTTCTAGTTTATTAATTGAATAAATAAAAATAAAACAATAAGCTTGAGTCCTATTCTGACCGACGAATCCAACACGTAATTTTCTATTGAACCTCTCTACAACAATATTTTTGGGGACCAAATAAATATATTGTTGCAGAGGGATATATTATTATATCGAGAGCCTTCAAGCTTCGGAAGCACAATAAGATTTTTTTTTTAATTTTAATGTTATATATGTATAAACTATAAATCTATTTGTTTAATATATAAAAATTTAGTTTTCAGAGTGGTAATTATGGTTAAATATGAAATCAGATTGAAATGTTACATCTGTGAATTCTTAAGAGATAAGAAGGGCAATTTCAAGAATGTAAGGTCTTGGGGTGGTCTATGTACTTCAAGGATGGGGTAATGAAATCGGAATGAAAAAGTCATTCACTGTGATAAAAAGAAATAAGATAAGTACATAATCAGCAGTGAGACTTCTCTTGTTGGAAAAGACCAAAACAAAAATGGCAAAATATGATAAAATAAGACTTTTTACATAATTTGAAAACCAATAATGAATAGGGAAAATAAGATTGAAATTTTAAAAAAAAAAATGTTTTGCAGCGGTTAGATAACATTAAGTTCTGCAGGACCACGAAACATTATTGTAATAGAGGTTGTTGTATGGGATATCGTAGTAGCGAGAGTTCACTGTATAATAAATAACGAATAATT
This sequence comes from Parasteatoda lunata, assembly GCA_949128135.1. Taxonomy (NCBI): domain Eukaryota; kingdom Metazoa; phylum Arthropoda; class Arachnida; order Araneae; family Theridiidae; genus Parasteatoda; species Parasteatoda lunata. Next base: position 25,433,327 of record OX421971.1, read on the forward strand.
ATAAACTTATGGTGTTACCTTTCAGGTAAATTGCGTTTAACCCTACATTTAATGTAAATCTAGAACATGATTTTGGGAAAGATTTTGGGAATTGAGTTTATTATAAATTTAAAATCCCTGTAATTTTAACTTTCTAAAAGTACTTTACTTTTGTTTTCACTCTATTTATTTACAAAGTTATAACAGTTTTTGTGGAAGGTTATGACACTGGATAGACTAGTGATTTCAAGTCTTTAAATGAGTTTATCTGAAAATCAGTTTTTTTTTTTTTTTTCTCATTTTACACCACCTTAAACACGATATCTCAAGTTGGTTTTAAAATAATTGTTTTTCAATTATGACTACAGCCCACGGTCATAAACACTAACTATTTACTTTTTTAACTATATTAATCCCTAACTCAGTAGTATATGCACTTACTTTTAAGATAATAGTTTAAAACATAGTTTATAGACTTCTAAATGAAATACTCAAAGTATTTTTTGTGTAGTGGGATAGAAATTTTTTTTACAGTGTTCAGCGTATATGCAAAACAATGCCTTATTTTTACCAAAAAACGGTCATTTTAGAAACAAAAATAAAAATTATAATTTTCATTGGTAGTTTTTACACATTATAAAACAAATAAGCTATTTTTTAAAATTTTGTATTACTTTTTTTTAAAAAAAAAAAGATGTCGCAACTAGTCGGATGTCTTAAGTAAATCAAAATTATTTTGAAAAGTATAAATAGTTAAATGTGCATTACCCTAGTTCGTGTTAATTAGATACACTCTTGGAATCAAAGTAATGTGGTTATAACGTGCAAATTGGCCTCTTTTCCCAGCGTAGTGCGAAATATCTGATGCGAATTTTGAAACAAAACAAATTTTTAATGCATACAACACACATTATATTATTTACTATTCCTGTATATACTCTAATAACGTTGCTAGTTAAAAAAAATATACTTTAAAAACTCGTTAAGCAAAAATTTTGTCTACCATTCTCTCAATATAATTCTCTTGTTTTATTTTGGTAATTCTAAAGTGGAATAATAAATTTCCAATTAATAATAAATTCCCGTTTATCTATAATGTGTTAAAAGAGTTGTTTTATTTATTGATATAAACTAAAGACTCATCAGAATTCGAATAAGGCTTTATGGGATTGTTATCGTCAATGTATGAAATTATTGCAAATGCCTAGTCATTCTATAGAATGCGAAGTCATTGTATCGAATGACTATAGTTTTAAGGCGAAGTTTAAAACCAGATAATATATTTTGCCACCTTATCATCGTACATAATGCCTATAAATGTTTCATTAGTATTCTATAAAATGACTAAGCAATATTCATGCTTTCATACTATTGCCGGCTTAGCATTTGCAATTCTATAGAATACCTAGAAGATGTGTGAAATATTAATCATTTCATACTTTGCCATTAGAATTTAGGCATACAGTGGTTAGTCATTCTGTAGAATGTCGAATTTCATACATAAACGGTAACATGCAAGCAATAAATGGTTATTTTTTTCTACATTTGAAGGTTAATTTAAATTCCTTTTATTATGCTGAACAAAACCACGTGGATAAATGACTTTAAAAAAATTAATACCAACGTTTAAGAATTAAATTCTTCAAAGACAATGAGAGTGGCGTTGAATTCTGGAAGAACATCAGGGTCAACAACACATCTTGTTTAATAGCCCCTCCGCTACTCCTCTTGCTTGGCGACCTTGGCTAATACCACCTGATATAATAAGATTTCGAAACTCGCCATTATTAATATTTCAAGACAACATACTAGTTTACAGCAGAATTGAAGTAGAATTAATTATCCGTTTGTCATATTCGTTATTTCAGAAAGGAAAAACAAGCATTGTATTCCATAAATGACTGTTTACCACTTTTTAATGAAAATTATAGGAACACTTGATGTTGATAGCTATAATTTTATTAACTAATTGAAAAATCTTAACTTGTCAGGTTATTCTTGTTATTCTTTCGTAATTTAATTATTCTCGTGACTAGTTACAGGGGATTTATATTTTTTTTTTACACCTTTCTCCGCTAATCATCTGACGTAATAATTTCCAATCATAAATGGCCTGCTATGGTGTGTAGTGGCAAGGACAAGTTTGCTTTTTTGATTGACGCCCCTGAAACAATGCCGAATGCAAGAATGGATACAGATGCCCCTTGATTATACGACCTTGAAATGAGAACTGTCATACCTGGAAGGGTAAAAATATTCTATTTCCCCCACACACAAAAAATGGTATACATTATAATTTATAAAAATCTAAACCCATATTTTATGCAAACATAAACAGAAATCTGTCAGCGGCAAAAAATGCACTATCCAGAACAAAATGTTCCTATTTGTTTCATATTCTTTATCTTTATTCTTTATCTTTTTCTTATTCTTTCTGTTTATTATGCATATTTTTGTATTTTATTTCGTGCGCTATTTTTCTTTATTTATTCACCCTGAAACATCAGAGTTAAATTTGTTTTAAAATCATATTCAATTCACCATAAAATATTAACCACTAAATATATTTACCACTAAATGTTAACCAATTCAAAAATTTAATTTAAAAATCATACTAATGGTGACAGACTTAAAGTTTTAGTGTCCTTAGTAATCGATTAAATTCCTACCGTTGGCTAGATGACTGCCGCTATTTACTGCAAGGTGCAAAGAAAACATACTGAAATGTAAAAACCACGCACACATTGAAAAGGGAAGCGAAAATTATTCTACGGTAAAAAATTATTTAACATCGTGATTTTACTCTTAATTATTTTATTGCTCTGATACTTCATAATTATATTCATTATTATTAATTCCGATTATATTAATTATCATAAGATATTTTATTTTAACCAAATATTTAGTTAATAAAAAAGTTTAATTTCATAGTTAAAATGTTAATAATTAATTTAGAATTTCAGAGAAAATATTATGGCTTTGGAGTTGCGAGTATGCTGTTTATGAGACAATGTTTTATTATAATTATTTTTCTCCATGTTTAGTAGAGAGAGGAAAATAACTGAACATACTGATTTTATTCATTAGCGAGTAATTATTTTATATTTTACTTTGAATCATAGAACGATTAATTTATATTTTAAAATCAGTTGACACTAATTTCTGTTCATTTTATTTATAAATATAAGCTGTCATTTATAAATTTAAAATTATTTTAACGCAAAGAGAAATTTTAAACTTTGGATTCATTACTATAAACTATAAAAAAATTGCAATTGTACTTTAAGCTATAAAAAATTACAATTTGAGGCATCCTCTTGCTGTTTGAAGAAAATAAGTCAAATTTTCCTTTTTGACAACTGTAAAAGTTTACCTCAGTGGTCAATTAGATGCCCTTTTAATCTACATTCTTAGAGCTGTTGCCCCTTTGACCTCATCTTTTACACGCTAAGGTTTCATTTTTTTAGCAAAATTAACATTTTAAAATAGCTCTAAATGTAGTTTAAAAATTTCAAATGTAACTCAATGTTACTTTAAAGCACTAAAAATTGCTTAATGTAGTTTTAAAGCTGTAGGTGTAACTCAATGTAGCTTTAAATGGAGCTCAATATAGCTTTAAAGCTCTAAATGTAGCTCAATGTTTCGTTAAAAACCCTAAATGTTACTCAATGCTCAATGTACTGCCTCTATAGCTATTTCTATAATAATAAAAAATAATGTTAAAATTTTTGCGAGTAATATTCTGTTTATTTAATTTTTGTTTGTTTACATAACTTTTGGGAGATAAAGATCAATAATCAAAGAAATTGAGAAATTTCATTTTCATTTCACAAGCTGTTTCTCAATCATTTATACTTTTTGCTTAATACTGTTTTCTAAAAAAAATCTTTTTTAAACATTTTGCATTAATAGTATATCTATTTTTCCAAGAAAAATTCGTATCATTTCCAAGAACTTGCCGAAAATGTATACTGCTCCAAAAAATCTAAACATGGTTACTGAAAAAAAAATTTATCTTGTTCTGGCAATTTCATCTAATAAGTATTAAAACAATAGAGGAATTTATATTTCACGCTTTAAGAAAAAGCAGTTAATATTGTCAAATTAAAAATAAAAAAAATTGCGATTGTTAAACTGTAAATTGTTGAATTTGGACTGCCTTATAAAAAAATTACAAGCTTTTAAACTTTCTTGCAGTCAAACAGATTCTTCCACAGATCGATTTACCATATTTACCGATTCTCCAGTTCATTGAACCGTCGGTCAACTGATTTGTTTACTCACTCGTAAACTGATTTGCTTCATAGTAAAAGTCGACGAAAGCTCTTTCGCCAAGCAGAATGAAAAAGTCACAGTTTAAAGTGTGTTACATTTAGCTATAATTTTAAATTGTAATCACAGCTAGAATTTTAAATTAAAATTAAAATTTTAAACCATGTATTCGATTTTGCCATAAAGAAATGCTTGCCAAATGACTAAATTATTTTAAAAGTTATCAAACTTTTCTTTAAAGTCTCCAAGGAATAATTTTACAATTTTTGGAAATGTTTATGAGTGTTGAAGTAACTTTTTAAACAATAAAAAATAAGATCACAAATGCTTTTCATTTTCACCTAACTGTGGATTTTCGTCATATAGATGAGTTATACTATTTTCAGAATTAACATAGAAAGCCCTGGTATAACTGACAGTCATGAATATCTTTTACAAACTCACAGCAGTTGTGAAAATAGCATATTATAGGCTAACTAGCGGCAATTTTAAACAAATTTTAACTCAATTTCATTTTGCCATTGCACTGCCATTTGTAAGCTTAAGTGCAAAGACCTGCAATTCGAATTGGGGTAATTTTTTCTGTACAATCCACTTCTACTAGTAAAGAAAACGGAAGATCCTATTTAAGATTTTTAAGTTGCTGACATATTTAAAAAATATTTCACATTTTTATAATGTTTTTTGATTCGAGGCATATATTTTGACCTATTTGTTCATTTCATTGCCTTTTGAACACCCTGCATATTGCTATATTTGATAAGGATATTTTCTATTTCAGCTTTCTGGAAAATAATCAAACAATGGATACCTGAGAGATATGTCTCCAAAATAGTTTTCTGTGATTCTAAATCTATTAAAAATTATATAAATGAAGATCAGTTGCCTATATCTTTAGGTGGAAAGGTAAGAAATAAATATGCCAGTGTTCATTTTCTCCACTTTACTTTACATTGTGTTCGCTTTTACAAAATAATAAAAGTAATCTAAAAAAAACATTTTTTTTTTTTTTTTTGCGCCAGAATTAAAACAAAAATCGTAGTAAAACGAAAAAACACATAAAGAAAATTCACGATATTGATGGAAGTTTACACCTGTGAATTAAAATTAATATTTAGCATATTTTTCATATTTTTTTCAATATTTCGTATTAATTTAAGTCAAAATAAATGAAAAATATGATGTTTAGCATTTTGATAATTTATGGTTATGAAATGCAGCATAAAATATCGGTGACTTTTTCTATGGTAAAAGTAAAAAATTTTCCAATCACGGATCACTTCCGAGCATTTTTCAATTTTGCACTTATTTGCAGTTATTTAGATCTAAGATAAACAGTTATTCATCATTGAAATTTCCTGAGTATACAAAACCAACTGTTAACAAATTTCGAAGAATGAAAAAGAAAAAAGAAAATTTTTTCAAGCTACTTTTTTGTGAATTTTATACTTTAGTACAAATACAATTCCTATAATTTAACAGATATTTTTCAGTAACTATTAGACTGTATTTTATTATTAAAAAAGAAAATACCAAAATATGTTTTTATTTTTACCTTTGAGTCTTAGGCGGCCAAAAAAAAAAAATTTTTTTTTTTTTTTGGCCGCCTAATTGGCGTTTATTTGTAGAATTGCTCATATGTAAAACGGACCCCGGTGTTCTATCTGCGTCAGAGGGTTATAACGAAAGTTGCTTGATTTATTTATTTATTTTTCGTTTTCATTTTAGGTTTAGAAGGAAAAAAAAAATTTTTTTCATTGTTAGCCAACTTATAAAAAATAAAATAAAAAAAAATAAAAACTTTAATTAAAAAAATAATAAAAAAGAAATCAATATATTATTTTCTTGTTGTATTTTAAAAGTTTTTAGCTTATTAATGTCGTAAAGTAGTTGAAATTTCTATTTAATTGATTAATATTTTTTATTGCAGTGCACGCAGTTATACGAACCTAAAGAAGGTGTAGAAGATGACGAAGACAGTGAATAAAAGGTCTCTCTTACGATGAATATTGTTTTAATTTAATTTTATTTTCCTCCAATCTATTTACGGGTCACAATTTTCTTTTACTTTGCCAAGTGTTTTTTTTTCAGAGGGGGGGGGGAAGAAAATAAGCATTTGTAACCTTTTTCTTTCATTCAATATTGATGATTTATAGCTACAATACCGATTGTTGCTTATTGTATTATAAATAAACAATCTTAGTTTTCTTTCCTTTTTTGTAAAATTGTGTGTGTGTCAGTGTACTAAATAAAAGTAATTAAAAAAAATAAATGGAATAATTTTTGTACAGTGCGGAGATAAAAACTCCGGAGCATCCTGAATAACTTTTAATCCAATGATCAGATCTTCACCATTCTAGAACTCAATCTGAGGTCTCCAGGAGCTGACCTCTAATTTGCTAATTAATTAGTACAGATGATATAAAAGGAATTATAAAAAATAGGAGGAATAATTGTAGTACAGTGAGCAAATGAAAAAATGGATCATCCTGAATAACTTTTAATCTAATGTTCAGATCTTCACCATTCTAGAATTCAATCTGAGGTCTCCAAGAGATGACCTAATTAATTAGTACCTATGATATTTTAAATTACGAAATCAAACACATCTCTTTTGCGACAAATTTGGATTTCTGTCCCCCAAAATATGGGGGGAGGGGGTTGGTCAGACAAGCGATCCAAAATTGTACTCCTCCATGATAATGTGACTATTTCGCCATATTTCGAGAAGAGATATAAAAAAATTTTACTCACATTTTTAAAATTTATTTATCCAAAAAAATTTCTATTCAAAAAATAACTTTTAGTATTCATTTATTTTTTATTATTTTATTTAATAATAGTCGAAAAATTTTGAATTATAAGATAGACAGTGCTCTACATCATTTTATAAAATGTAATTTTACATGGCAAAATTTGAACGAAATCGGTCGAATAGTTCTTGGAAAAAAAAATCGAATTTTTGTATATTTAATTGTAAGATGTAAAAGAGGGTGTTTAATAAAAAGGTGTTAATAATAACACAGAATATAAGGGTTAAAAATGTAAGTTATAATGAAAATAACGAGAAGTTATCATTAATTATTCTTGAACAGCTCAATTGCTCAAAATTTGAATGTATTAGGTCGAATAGTGTCTGAAATATCTAATTTTGAAGTCGTATACTTAAAATTTGTTTTCTTAAGAACTATTCGATCTTACGAGAACTAGAACGATTCTTCCTAACTTTGTGTTTCACAATTTTAAATTCCATTCTTTAAAATGGTGTATAAAATGTGTATACATTGCAATTCAAACTTTTTTTGAACTATTGTTTATATAAATAATAAGCATAATATTTAAAATAATAAGCAATATTTTTAGCGTGGAATTATCTTTGGATAAACGAATTTTATAATTGCGTGCAAAAAAATTTCGATTTGACTCAAGCTATAGAGGAATACACAGAAAGTGAAGTAAACATTAAATGTCTGAACTTCCAATCGAAACTATCAGGACTATATTTCCCGATTTCGAATACCCCTCCCTCCCCCCATATTTTGAGGGTGGGAAATCTAAATCCGTCTGTAAAAAAATATGTTTATTAATGGAAGGTAAGCTTTTGTGTTTGATTTCGTAACTTAAAATATCATCTGCACCAATTAAATTAGCATATTTGAAGTCACCGCCAAGACTCACTAACACTGTGTCTTTGTGCATGAAAACTCAATTATTAGATCAAAAGCTATTCACAGTGTTTCGTTTTTTTATTTATTTATTATTATTATTTTTTTTTTTTATTATTTTTTTTTAAAACATTGAATAGAAAATATGGCACTTATTCATTCACATGAATACTGTTTTACACAAATCTTCCATAAACAAAATTTTAAAAAATATCCATATTATTGAAAGGGCACAGTGTAGTGCAACTCAGATATCAGAGAGATTGTCACAGTGAAATCAAAAACAGTCGCGGGTATGGCCGCTTTTCACTGTCCCAAAGAGGTTATAATGTGATTTTGACGTTACTTTATTTTGTGATATCACATAAAAGTCTCATTAATAATTTACCGTGACCCCAGATTATTGGTACTCACAAGTTTACATTTCTGGGACCTAGTCACTAAAAAAACGCTGTTGCAACTTTGATCCCTTGATAATAACAAAGGAGCCGTTTCATAACATGTCTTACTGAAGCCACAGTTTTTTTTTTTTTTTTTTTTTTTTTTTTTGCAACTTGCCTCATATTTAATTTTTAGCGAATTTGGTTCAGTGAAGTTACGTGTATATTTTGTTGCGACTTCAATTCCACTCTATAAAAACCAATTGCTTGGAAGTTTTGCAAGCAGATTTTTGTGACTGCATATTTATAAAGGCCTACATTTTGTATTTATATTAACCTATAATTCTTCAAACCTGGCCCCATATATTATTACAACAAAACTAAACACGTGGCGAAGACATAAAACTGTAGACAAAATAGTTTTTGCACAAGGGACCTAATTTGCAATATCAATATTCCCTTTGAAATGTAGCTCATGATTAAAATATATAATAGTCCATATCCTCTCTATTACATAATAACCTAATGGTATTTGATTAAATTTGTAATTAGGTAATATTTTAATTAAAAGCAACTATGCTCTAGAACGCAAAATTAAGGAAGAAATAGTTCTAATTATTTTAGGGGAAGCGTGAAAAGTAGCCTTACTATTATTGACACTATAGAGGCTTAATTACTCTTGGTATTATGTACATATTTAAATAAAAAAAAATAATGCCGTATGCTAAAAAATTATGGCTGGACTGGTTCTAATTCGCTTTTTAAAAAAAAAACGCAAGAAATCAAACTATTATCTACGCCAATATCTCTTAGTTAATTTTGGTAATCAGTACTGATTAAAATGGGGGGGGAGGAAATAGGCCATGGGGCGAAGCATCCAAAGACAGCTAAAACACTCTTTACATATTCCTTTCTCCGTTAACTGTGAAATTTTGAATATAATTTTATTTAATAGTTCTTGTTAATAAAAAAAATACAAAATTCATCAAATAATATTTACATATTAACATTTTGCACAAATATAAAATAGTACTCCGAAATTCATAGCTTAAAGGTACTTTCAGTATTTTAGCCAAGTATTATCAGTTTCTCAAATAAGAATCTGCAGATGAAATATACAAGATATTGCATGTTGATAATAAAATATTATCTATAATGTTAGTACTGCATTTTATATTTGCTATTTATAAATACACCAATAAGAATATATTTTATTACATTTAATAAAATATATGAAGTTATTTGTATAAATGAATGTTCATTTTTTTATACAAAAATAATTTAATTACATATATTTTTCCTCTAAAGAAACTATACGAGAAACTACATATAAACTTAAATTTCAGATCTTTTACGCAATGCGATTTCACATATTTTACAAATGCTTTATAAACACTTACCCAAAAATTTTTTAAATAGTTTATAACTTCAAAACACATATTTTCGAGGAAAATGCTATTTCGAATTAAATATTGTTATTAATAATTTCATATCAAACAAATTTATTACTTACTTAGATTATTATTGTACTTCTTTTTACAAAAAATGACGCATCTCAATTATCACTATTTATGTGTGAATCCATTTCAAAAGTCAAATTAAAAAAGATTCATTTTCTTCTTCATTATAATTTTCCAAGTTAACACATGAGTATAATCCAGATACAGCACAGTAAACCACCATATTTGACTTTAAAATTACCACTTCAATATTCTTTCATTGAATAACAACGAGAAACGGAAGGTGAAAAATTTCTCTATTGATTCACTTTCTTGTTATAGCTTTCCAATTATAGTAGGTGAAAAATTTCTCTATTGATTCACTTTCCAGTTATAGCTTGTCTACGGTAAGAACTCCCCCCGCCACAAAGTCTGAAGTCGACTGCTGCTATGGAAATAAGAATAGCGCATTTCAGGGAGGGTAGCTTCTCTTCACTCAAGGGCTAACACAGTAGACCGAAGAAAAAGATTCCCTTTCTCTGTCCTAAACAATGATCCTACACTACACCCCTACTTGAGATAGCTATACTTCGTTACTATAGTCACAGCCACGGGTCCAGACGAATGGATAGGTGATTTCTTACTTTATACAAACTATAACGTGGTTTTATTCTGAGGACAAAAATTTTCTTGATCTCCGCGTTCTATTATCTTGACGTAAAAAACGCGTGAAGTTTTAAAATTTGTGTATTACAAATCAGGACTTGTGATTCAAATAATGAGGCTCAAGTCGAAAGGTAAATTGTAAAAGAAAAAAAAAACAATACTAGTTGAAATGATTTTGAATTTAAATTCTCAAACAAATACTTTTTTCCAGAAAATTACTTGAAAAATGATTGTTCATTAATTGAACAAAATTTAAGTGCAAAAATAAGTAAATGAAATAAAAGTCAATATTTAACATGTTAGATTTAACTATTAAATTTCCCTTTTATTTAATTTTCGAAAAAATTATTATTATTACAATTATTATTTTTTTTTATTATGTCTGACATCGCCATCAGATTAGATTATTAAGAGAACTTAGCTTACTAGCAACTTTCTGCCAGTAACTTTTTTTTTCTTCTTTCTTTTTTTCTTCTTTGAGTTTCGTCTCAGTTTGTTTCGCGTGGGTGACCACTTGGATCAGTCTGCGTAGGGACCGAGGGTGTGCGGTATTGGTCCTCGTTAAACTGTTCTACCGTAAAGTGCTCGACTTCTCGTGCAGGTCGTTGGACTACCAAAGCAGGGGTGCCATCCCCTCTGCAGAGGATCGAAATTGTGATGGCATGTCTTCGGATCATCCTCAGGGATGTTTCCCAGACCGTTGCCAAAAGCCCACTGTGCAGCTCTAGTGCGATGTAAATTAACTACATCCACACATTCGCGTGCAGGTCGTCGGGCTGCCGAAGCAGGGGTGCCATCCCCTCTGCAGAGGATCTCCTCAGGATTGTTTCCCAGACCGTCACCAATAGCCCATTGTGCAGTTCTAGTGCGACGTAAATCAACTACAACTAGAGCCCCTGACTTAGATAGCATAGGAGCCTTAACTACAACAACAACAGAAAATACTCATATTAGTCTAAAAATACTTAGACAATTTTTATGCAACCCACAAAAAATACAGTGAGAACGCTCAGTTACGCGCATTCATTGAGCTTACTAATCTTTTGGCCAACGTTGGATCACAGAATCAAAACAAATAGATTACAGCTGTAACTGTCTTGTTTTCCTTGAATTGATTTTGTACCCGTAACCATAGCTATTGTTTGCTTTTGCTTATTTGATTGTAAATATGTTTTTTTTTATACGAGTCGTCTAAAACTTTGTAAAGAATTGATTAAATATTTTTAAAAATGCCTAGAGGTAGGTGCTTGCGTTTTTTTTATTCTCCAACTGGCAAAAAGTGTTTAATAGTAAACTTTTCCATGGATTTTTTTCTTACAGTATAAGAAATTTAACAAAAAAATTTAATTCAGTACATCTTAACTTTTTTAGTTAAAAAGTAAAGACAAGTGCTCTAAAACTTAATTTATTATGGAGAATTGATATAAACTGAAAAAAATTTTCATTATGTTATTTTCTACTGTGATATTTTTTTTAAAATGGAAGCTTTTATTCCCCAAAAAAACTTCGTTGCAACTTATGTTGACACTTTATTTCCTCTAAATCACAATTTAAGTCATTTCTTTAAATATTATTATTTTTCGGTAATTGTTGTAGGCCATAAATTATCCACGTGTTGTGATTTAATGAATTATTATAAATAAAAACAAACTCCCATTAATCTGGGCTAAACATCGGTCATGCGCAGATATCTGCGTTACTGTTACCGCAAAATTTTTCTGTGGGGTTAAACATATTTATTATTAATATTTGAGTAAAACTAACATTTTATCTAGTTTTGTTAAAGCTTATTTACTTTACTAAGGTAATACTTTTGAGATACTGTGGTTTTGTTTTATTTACATAGTAAATGTTTTATGCTTTAAGTTCGTCGATTTCTTTCACCGTAATTAAGGGACTAAAGTTTTTTTTTTTTTATTTATTTAAAGATTAGTAATTGATTAATAAAAGCCAACTTCGCTTGAATCTGGAAATTTAGAGTGAAATCTAAATTAATTATAAGCTTTATATTTGAGCAGTTGTCTGTTAAGTAAAATTGCATTGATTTTCATTTTCACAAGGCAGGATTGTTTTCTTGTAATTGATATTTAAGCCTACATACAAGTAGCTGTTCACATTTTAATTTATCTAGAAAATCCTCTTAATAAAATAAGATAATATAATCTAATAATTTAGCATAAGATATTTGTTTAGGGACAAATATTGTAGGAATGATTATAACAAATAATTGCATGATTTAAATGAACTGTAGAAAATCTAAAGCCTTTTTACAGTAAAGGTGTAAAATATAAATCTGATACATTGATATGGAGTACTAATGGAAAAAAAAAAATTATCTATTTAAAATTATTGTTATGTTACAGGAATTTTAAAAAGTACAGGAAGAAAAATAAAAATACAATTAGCAATTGATTTAACAATAATTGGATAAAGAATCAAAATATATCTTTTTCCTTTTAAAGTTCCAAGTCTAGAGATATGTTCCAAAACTAAAAACATACCTTCTTTTTCATACATATTTCTATTCATATATTTATGCTGATTTGATCACACATATATGTGCTGATTTGATCACTTAAAATAACACTAAGGAAAGGGTAAAGCTTTTATTATGAGGATTTACTGATACGTTTCTTGTATGATATAAGTGAAAAAAAAAAAAATTAAAATTATGTAAATAACACTATGCAGTTATAAAATTATTCTATAGTATAATTTTAGATTAAAAACAAATATGAAGATAAAACTATGTTCTCATGAAATGATATAAAATAAGAATAAAAGTTTTAATTGCTATAATAAAGGTTTTTGTTACAGTTTATTTCTTACTAAACTGCAACAGATTTTGGGATTGAAAGTTCAAATTTTGATTGTGACAGCAATTGTTTTGTCTGTTAGGGAAGTTATTTTATTAGAAAATCAATTTCGTTGAAAGTTCAAATTTTGATTGTGACAGCACCTGTTTTCCCCGTTAGTAAAGTTATTTTATTAGAAAGTAAATTTTATTAATTTATAAGTCATCATAATTTATTTAGCTCAAATGTTTGATAGCTTGAGCTAGCTAAATGAGTGATACTTAATCAGCAGAGAGATTAGTGCAAGTATGTGTCATAGAAAGCTTCTCTCTTTGATAAATGGGAAATTTTAAGTTTTAACAAACTAGCTGTGGTGAGCAGTCAAGTTCAAAATGTTTTTTTTTTTTTTTTTTTTTCAATTGGATTATTGTTAGATTTTATAATGCCTAGTTAGTGTGCAATATGTTTGATTTTCTTTATGGATTTTCAATGAAAATTTATTTTTATACACTGGAATGCTCTGCCATATTCTGTAAAAAAAATTTAAAAAAAGCCTTGTAGTTTGTTAGAAGATAATACACATAATACCTACATTTGTTCAGGCTAAACAGAGGTCAATCCAGGTGAGTATTGAGGTCATTTTGTGGCCCTTTCTAAAATTGTTCCTTTTTATAAATAAAATTGAAAACAGACAGAGCATAGGTAGGTATATGACTATTTATCTATAACGTGTAGTAGAGTGTTAATATTTACCTTTAAGTTAAATGAAATCTAAGGTAGAGAAGTCTAGAAAATATTCAAGCCTATTTTCTAAAACTAGAATTGTAAGACTTAGAGATTAGTTGAAATTTAACCAGGCTGCAGAGTCAATTTGATTATTTTCTTCACAAGTTCAAGACAAACTCAATGCTATAAAGAAAAAAGCTGCATTTGAAATACCTGCAATGCTATTACATTTCTGGTTTATTACAAATTTATGCGAAGGATATGATTGAGTAGTGTAAGTTCTATATCAGTGGGATCATAATAAATTCCCAGTGGTATTTTTGTATATAGTGGACTAAATTTACTACCAAATCTGGTTTGATATCTCAAAAAGATAACTGAATGTTTTTGATAATTGAGGAATTTTAACAAAATTGCCATTTTTCATAGAAAGGAGCCCTGAGAAATAAAACCTGGATTGACCTCTGCTAAATGTCATTATTCTGTACTCCAATATTCCTTATTAGAATTTTTGCCTTTCAAGCTCGATCTACTCTGTAAAAAAAAAAATTTTTATTGAGCATCAAACCACATTTTTATAATTACCTCAAAACCAGGTTGTAAAAAAAAAAAAAAAAAAAAAAAAAACACTTTGAAGGGAAAAAAAAAACAATAAAACATGAAAAACCCACCCAGGTTGTTTTTTTTTTTTTTTTTAGAAAAACCGGGGTTTTTTGCAACCCTGTTTATAACAGTCTGTAAAATGTTTGAATAATAGATTTTATATAATATTAATGTTTATTGTATTGATTGAAAACTAAGCTCAAATATACATTACATACAGTCACTTTCAAACATATATTTGGTTGTAATTTTGTTTAAAATTGGCTAGTTGGAATATTAGAATCTGGAAAGAGAAATCTTAAACTTTCTCTTTTGCTTTCCCTCTACCAGTCAGATTTAAAAAAAAAAAAAAAATTTTTAAAAGAGAGACTATGATTATCCTCTTTTTACCTATCTTTTAATTTTTTATTAGTTCTACATTTAACCTAATTGTTTATGTTGATGGATTGGGATTAATGATATTGAATCATGTCAAATTAGCCTAAATTAATATGATAACCCATGGTGCAAAGTGTTTTTTAAAAGACCTTAAAACTGCTTTTTTCATGGGGTGTTTAAAAAAAAAAAAAAAGACTTAATTTCCCCTTTTTGAAAATGAGATTTTTTTTTTTTTTCTTTACCATGACACTTTTTGCTGCATATTATGCAAAAGCATGGTTTTCACAGTGTTCTATTTAACGTTTTAAAAATTCATTCTGCCACAATCCATTTCGGTGTACCATCAGTCTATAACATATTATAGCACCAATCAGGTTACATATTTAATGAAATACTTGAGAGTCCGCATGTGCGTCAACTGAGCTGAATTTAGTGGGATTCTTGCACTCTTGTGTGCAACTCTGCTGCATTTTGCAAGATTTTCAATTTCAGTACTTCATTTTCCACCCTCTGAAATCGAATCAAGTTATCTCTCGATCTTTTTATGGTGGCTAATATAATCAAGAAAAGAGTTCTTTGACAGAAGCTAGTTATTTTATCATGAGCGTGGAAGATCTTTGAAAATTATTTTGCATTTTGTTAATATATATAGTGCTTAAAAAAAAAATTTGGGTGCTTAAAAAGTACTTTAAATGTGCTTATTCAAGGGTCTGTCCAGGACAAATTTACTACCATTTAGCAGTACCTTCACAAATTCAACTTTAGGAAAAATGGTAGTTTTGCAAAATGCTTTTTAAAAAGCAAGTTCTAAGATTCTCCTCCCCGTCTCTTTAAAATTTTGTTTTTGTATCCTCGTAAGAAACGATAAATCCCGGGCTAATTAAGCATATAAGAATAAGTAGCACACGCTTGGTCAGATAGTGCAGTGTGGTAGCCTAATCGGTCGCTTATGCCATATTATAGCAAGCTTTTTTTCCGCAGAGTTTTTTTTAATTAAGCATCAAGGCTAATATAATCACTTTAATGAAACTTTACAGGAAGTAGAAATTCGAACATTATTCTAAACATTCGAACCTAGTTTTAAATTTATTCTAACTGGCCTTTATTTTTTTATGAAACATATTTTTTGTCTGTGAAACTTTTTTCTTTATGACCCCGTGGGAAATGTTCTCATAATGGTACTGTTAAATGTGTGTTTTTTTTTTTTTTTTTTTTTTTTTAATTTAAAATTTTGCAATAGCAAAATTATTTTTGAATATGTGTAGAAAAATACATAAAAAATTTACCAGTCATAAATGATTTTTATTTGTACCGACAATTTTTGAAAATATCTCCTTACTTTACCATATTTTTGTGTTGAATTTTTAATATGATTTTTAATTTTCACAAATTATGTCTAAATTTTCACAAAATAGGTACCTCTCATAAAAACCTAGACAGACCCAGCCCTGTTATTTTTTGTTGAGAGGTTTGGCTATGCACCCTGTAGCCTGTTGATTAAACCTATATCATTTGAAATGTAGGATAATTTAATATAAATATATATATATATATATATATATATATATATATATATATATATATATATATATATATATATATATTAAATCTGTTTTGTACTCTAAATTACAATTTTAAATATAAATATATATATTTTTAGGTCCATCTGATTCATCCTCCCAAATTAAGACTAAAGTTAAAAAGACTGGTGCCCCTAAAGTTGTGCGAAAAGGCAAAGCAACAGAATCTCCTAAAAAAGCAGCTGTAAAAAGGCTTGTTGTAAAGTCTCCTGTAAAAAAGCTTGTAAAAGCTCTTTCTACCCGAAAAAATTTAAACAGTTCTGCAAAATCTGAAAAAAATTATTTGTTGAAGCTTAAAAAAGAAAATGCTTCAAAAAAAGTAAAGAAAAGGGATACTGCAAAGGAAAAGCCCAAAGTTAAAAATGATGCAAGTGAAGTGAAAAATTTAACAAAATCTGTCAAAAAGCAAGACAAAACTGTTAAACAAGAGAAAAAGACAAATAGTGAGAAAAATAATTCAAAAAAGCTAGAGGCTAATCGAGTTGTCAAACGAGGAAGGAAACGAAAATTAGATGAGACCAAGTCTGTTAACTCATCTGAAAAAAGTATACTCAACACTGCTGTAAAAGAGAAAGAGATGAACAAAAAAATTAAAGTTGGGATTGAGCAAAGTGAGAATTTGCACAGTGAAAAAGAGGAACTTAATTCTTCAAAATCTAGTGGTACTAGTAAATTGATCATTGAACAAAGTCAAAAGCCTGGCAAAAGAGTTACGCGCACGTTACAGAAAAGGGACACTAGTAAATATGAGGATCAACGGTGTTCAACCGAACTTTCAAAACAGAAAGTGCAAAAGGATACCGGTGATAAACCTGTTATGCGTAAAACTAGGTTAACTCGAGAAAAGGATAAAGCTAGTGAGGAAATTTTAGCTGAATTAGCTGCAATTAAGGCTGGTACAAATACAAAATCAATTGAAAATCTAAATGAGAATAAAAATATAGAAGAATTTTCAAATAAAAGTAGTTCTGAAAAAAATATTGTAACTCGTAAAACTAGACAAACATTAAAGCAAGGTGAAGAAAACATTACTGTTGTACCACAAGAAACAAAATCGACAGAAAAAAAATCTGCTATAAAAGTACCCGTGATAAGAGAATTTGAAAAAACTTCTGCTGAAAAACAAGGTGAGTCTAACATTCGTAATAACAGGTCTCTTAGAAGTACCTTGAAGAACTTAAAAGAATCTGATAATGAAAATAGTACTGATAATATATCAGTTTCCGTAGAAAACACTATTGTGCAAGGAGAGACAAAATTGAATGAAATTAAATTGGAAGAGCAATCTGTTGCAAAAGTATCTGTGATAAAAGAGGCTGAAAAAGCATCTGCAGAACAGAAACCCACTGAACCCAGTATTCGGAAAATCAGATCCTTGAGACTTTTAAAAGCATCTGAAAATGAAGATAGTTCGGATAGTGCATCGGCATCTGAGTTTTCTGAAAATGATTCTTCATCTAACTTAGAAATTAAAAGAGAGTCTCGGAAAAGAAAACAGTTATTAAAACCAGTTGAATCAATTTTATTAAAAAGTACAAATGATGAGAAGGTTGTGAAAAATAAAACTGTTGAAGTTGAAATGCATACAACCATTCTAACACCTAATAGTAATTATAATGAGTCTTCTAAGAATATCAGTGGTTGTAAAACCAGATCAACTGCTAAGCAAATCACTGATGAAGCCTTTAACTCGGAAAATGAAAAATCTATAGATAAGGTCTCTTCAAGTCAAGACGTGAGCTCTAACATTTCTGTTGATTTATCCGAAAGAAATGAATCTACTGCAGAAAATGTTGAAAACAACAATATTAATTCTGCTAGCTTGGTCCAAGCGCAATTAAAAGACTTTCCAGATTCTGATAGACTTAGTCATAAGAAAATCTCAAGTGATAATTGTCAGGGGATATTACATGAAATTAGTTCTGGTCAGGCAGATGCTCATGTTCTAGAAATATCTGAACCTTCTGATGCTATCAAAGTTGAAACTGATGCAGAAGATACTAAAGAACTGCCAAATGTGTTGTATATAAAACTAGAAATTGATGCATTAGAAACAATTCCAGCTGAAACTGTACTAAATGATACTTCAGTGACGGACACCACAGAAACATCAACTGAAACACAGTGTGATATTTCCTCGTGTGAAACAGAAAGTAGCTCTAAATTAGAGAAATGTAATGCAGAGGAAGATGCACTAGTGAATGATTCTTTAGAAACACCAACTGAAATACCGCATGCAAATGATGTTATTCCAAGTGAAACCGAAAATAGCTTAAAGTTAGAAAATTATAATGTATCTTTAGACCATATTAGTAACACGTTAGACGAGAATTCATCAAAAATTCAAGCTATGCAACGTGAAACCATTGTTACCCTAAGTGATGGAAAAATTGACTTAAAGCCAAACCATTGTGCAAAAGTTAACTTAAGTCCAAACAATTATGCTATCATATCTATTGAGCGTACGAATGATACATCAGAGAAAGACACTTCAGAAACTTGTACTGCAATGCAGTGTGAAACGGCTGTAGGTAATACAGAAAGCAGTTTGGGCCTGAAGCATTGTAATATATCCTCGGATGAAAGTAATAATACATCTGTGAATATTAATCCAGAGCTATTAAAATCTTCAGAAAATATTGCGTGTGGACAGGATAAGTTATCTATAGAAATAAAGCCATTGGAGTGTGACAATGGTTTTTCCAAAAATCTTGCACAAAATTCTAGTCCAGGAAGTAAGGATACATCTTCAGAGCATGTGATAAAAGACTATGCCAATGTTACACTTACGGTTGACCGGGGTTACAGTTCTGATGAAGAAATTCATGGTGTTAAAACCACTGATAGTCTTCAAGAAAATTCTGAGAGCAATTCTTTATTGACTGACTGTTCTACTTCTCATGTAGAGAAAATTTCTCTTGGTGAATCAAACCACGAAGCAAAATCCCCTGTAAGTAAAATTGAAGAAAGGCATTCAGAGATAATTTCATCCCAGAGTAAAAACTCTCCTGACAGCAGAGATGATCAAATTAAGTGTTCTGAAACAGAAAGGGATACTGATATTCAAAAAGAACAGGAAAGTAGTTGTACTTTGAAAAAAGATTTACTTTCCCAGCAGGAAAAGGATCCTCCTTCAAAAACATTTCAAGCAGAAGGTACAGATATTTCTGATAATATTGTTACTCAGCCTTTTGTTAAACCAACACTTTGCAGAGAGGAAACAAATTTTAGTTCTGAAAACTTGGCAGATAATTCTGAAACTTTAAAACTGGTTGAAACTAATAATGAACATAATTTGAAATCGTCCCCTGATGATGATGAAAAGGAAGACCTAAGTAACACTATCTCTGGAAGTGAAGACTCGGGTGAATTAAAATCAAAAAACATTCAAGAAATTAAACGATCAGAAATAGAATTTTCTTCGGCTACTTCAAAAGTTTCAGGTGATGATGTTGATAACATTGGTTCACCTAAATTTGATTCCCAAAATGCAAAAAATGTTGTGAAAGAAGAATGTGTTGATTCTCAAATATTTTCAAAAGAAACTGATGCTGAATCGGAAGCATGTTTTTCAGCTGCTTCTTATGCTGAGACAAGTGTACAAAAAACCTTTACTGAAGAAACTCTACCAGAATTTTTAAGTGAAAATAGTAATTTGGTTACTGACTCCACATATCAGGATTCCCTTGATGACAATTTAACTCCTACCTCAAGCTCTGAAATTATGAATATAAATTTAGTTGAAGATGTTACTTTAAATCAACCTTGTGAGAAAGAAATTCAAAACGTCTCTTTTACTAGTCTTGAAAGTTCGAAAAATGAAGATGAAATTAAAAGAAAATTTATGAAGGAATCCGAAACTGACCCGTCAAATATTGTAAAAGATGACACAAACCTATCCCTAAAAAATGATACACTTCCTAGTTTTCTTGATACTACAAGTGATAATTTAATTTCTGATGCTGCATATGAAACAAGTGCTGATGTAAGCCTTGATACCAAAGAACAAATTAAAAAACAAACTGATTGTGAAGTCCAAAGCTTAGAAAACACACACATTTCTTTAGAAACAGAGTCTTCTCAATTAGAATATTCAAAAAATAACGAAAGTGATGGTGACGAAGTTAAAAATGATAGTAATGCAGCTGATGAAAATGATCCAACATCCCAGCATAATGATAATGAATCAACAATTCAATTATTGGATGTAAGTTTAGATAAAACAAGTGGTTATGAATCGAACAATACAAAGGGGGAAACGTCACCTGGAGGCTTAAATGCTTGTGAAGTAGGTTCAAAAAGTAGTGAAGAGTCTTGTATATCGAATAAAAATGATGATGAAAGTCAAGACAAAAATGTTAGTTTCCAAACCAACAATGTTGAGAAATTGAATGAAACAGCTGACTACTCCGTCAAGACTACCAGTGTTCATGATGGCGAAAAAGATTCTTTTACAAAAGAAATTAATTCGCCAGGAATAATTCAAACTGTAAATATATCTTTTGTGCCACTAAACCAAAAAGAAGACTCTATTGATGATTTTTCAGACAATGATAAAGAAAAAATTCTATCTGGAAAAAAATCTCAAAACTGCATGGGTTTCGACCAGAACACAATTAAATACAGCTCTGTGGAGGAGAATAATTCTTTATTTGAAAATGAAGAAAGGAGTGAAAAGGATATATTAAAGGAATCGCATGACTCTTTAGAAACTTCTAGAAATCTTAATGTCATCCCTGTAACAATAGAAACATCTACAGATGCGAACTTTCAGCTTTCTTGTGATAAGGATTCTACATCAGCTGCAGTATTAATTGAAAAAGAAAATGTTTCAATTGGAACCTTTGCAGGTAGTGATGATAAAAATAAGAAAGATAGTTCTGAAATCGAACACTTAGGAAGTACAGGAAATCTTAATCTCATCCCTATACCCGTAGAAACATCTACAGATGCGAATTTTCGGCTTTCTCGTGATAAGGATTCTACATCAGCTGCAGTATTAATTGAAAAAGAAAATGTTTCAATTGGAGGCTTTGCAGGTAGTGATGATGAAAATAAGAATGATAGTTCTGTAATCGAACACTTAGGAAGTAAAGGGAGTCTTAATCTCATCCCTATACCCGTAGAAACATCTACAGATGCGAACTTTCAGCTTTCTCATGATAATGATTCTAACTCAGCTACAGTATTAATTGAGAAAGAAAATGTTTCAATTGGAGCATTTGCAGGTAGAGATGATAAAAATGAGAAAAAAAGTTCTGTAATCGAAGCAATAATAGATACGGGTGATAAAGATCGAAAAATACTCGATGAAGTTTCTGGAGAATTTGTTGATATTGATTCCCTTTCAAATACTGTATGTTCCTCTAATGAAAGAATCAACAAACCTGTGGATCTGCTCTGTAGCAGAGAATCAATTTCCAGCGAAGTTTCAACGAATCATAAAAGTGTGAAAAGGAAACATGATGATTCTGATGGTGATATTGTTACATTAATGACTAAAAGTGTCAAGTTAGGTATTGAAAGTGATAAACCTCAAACTGGAGAGACTGATATTGATGTAGTTGCTCTAAATTCAGAGCAATCTCAATTAGTTTTAAATAGCCCCAGAGTCGAACATACTAATGAAATTAGTAACTGTATTATAGCTGATCAAAGTAACAGAAATATTGCTGGAAGTAGTACTTTTTATAAAAATACTAGTCCTAAAAATGTTTTAAGTGAAAAAGAAATAACTCTAAACCCAGAATGTGAGCAGAAAATAGAAACTGAACTGTCACACAACAAAGACAACCTAGGAACAAATGAATCTACCTCTGATAGTTCGGTTTCCCAGTCTGAAAAAAATGTTCCAGTTGAAACTAGTGTAGCTAATCTTTCAGATTGTAGCAAGCCCGGTTCAAGTAAATCACCCAGCAAAAGGAAAGCTGCTGAGAGTGAGGTAAACTTTTAATTTTTATATTTTAGCCTATAATAAAGTATGTGTAATCTTTTCCTATTTAGGATAAGGTGGGATCTTATGGTAACTTCGTCTAGCTAGGAATAAGTCTCTTGTTAAACTGGTTTTATGCCTTTATATTGTTCTTAGACAATTTATATTAAAATAAAAATAAATATAAAAAATCTGCATATAATTTCTAATCCTGTTCTATATTAAGAAATCGTTGCTGTTTTGGGTGTTCAAATTAATGGCCCATTGTGTTTAGCTGTGCAAAAACTATAGATTTTAGAAATTTTAAATTGCTAATTTATGTGCACAGTGCGGGGAAAAAAATGACCACCTTGAATAACTTTTGGTCTGATGACCGGATTTCACGCTCTAGCACACAATCTTAATGGTTTGAGGGGGTGACCTCTAATTAGCTACTTATTAGTTATGAATTCAAAATCAAAAATATACATTCTCTGAATAAGCTTGCCTTTTCGAATTTCTGACCCCCAAAATCAGGGTTGGCTTTTTGCCGCCAGAAACTGGTTTTTGCCATGCTAGTGGCAGAAACTGGTTATAACCGGCAGAAACTAAAAAACGGCTATATTAGTTCTAGAAGTTGCTTAATTACATTTTAAGTAAACTGAAAAATTAAGTAAAGAGAATCTTATGGCTGTGGATGAAAAAGAAGTGACATGCAGATTTAAACAGGCAGTTACTGATTATCATTTGTTAGCTTATATGCTGCATCCAAATTATTTGGGATTGAAATTATCATGTGCTCAAGAAGAAAGTGCCAGAATTTTACTCACCAATATTAACCCAGCATTGTACCTTATGTCATAGCTTTGCCAAAACAAATCGGGCCCCATTTCCTGAAACTTATTTTTCCAGTCAAGTTTTGATAACTACCCCAGCTGCTACATGGTGGTCCAGTTTTGAAAAATATGCAATAGATGAAAGTTTCAGGAATCTTGCTTGTTCCTTGATGGCAATGCCTACTAGTTCTGCTGGATTTGAGAGAATCTTCTCAAATTTCTCGCTCGTGCATAGCAAATTGAGAAATTGTTTAGGTTTAGAAACAGCATCAAAACTTTTCTTTTGTTATAGATTACTGCAGAGTGCAAACAATGTAATATTTGACTTTGAATGGTGATAATTTTGTAAATAAATTACACTTTGTTTAACATTTAATTATTTTTTCTATGAATTATCCATTGTTTGTCAATCTCAGTACTTACTCTTATGTCATTTTCTGAATTTCTGCCACAAATGTGGCAGAAAAGGGTTTCTGCCATGCCAGTATTAACCGGTTTCTACCAGTGGTTTTAACCATCTCGGCAGAAACTTGCCAACCTTGCCCGAAATATATTGGCTAGCCGATGGTCCTAGTAGTTAGGTCAGGATAGTGATCCAAAGTTTGGGAACCTTAATCTTAATTTTACTTTTTGAGTATTTTGCCATGTCTCAAAAAGTTTTTAAGCGAATTGAAAAATTTTGTACCAAATTATTGAATTTATTTGTAATAAGATAATTCCATGGAAAAAGGGAATTTTAGTGTATATTTATTGTTTTATTCAATAATAGTATAAAATATTTTTAATTGTAAGGTATGCAATTTTTTACATCATTTAAAATATGTAATTTTACATAAGCGAAATACAAAATTTGAGTGAAGTTTGGTGAATGACTCCTGACGAATTGAATTTTAAAACTTGATTTCTCAAAAACTATTTAACAGATTTCGCTTACATTTTGAATTTCGCCATGTAAAATAACAGATCTTACAATGATGTAAAAAATATTTTGCTGGTCAAAAATCCTAATCTGTTGGAAAATAATATTCAGACAAAAATACGTTTTTGTGTCTGTTTTCTTTAACTTAGATATCGTCTGCACTAATTAATTAGCATATTTGAAGTCACCTCGAACCATTAAGATTGAGTCCCAGAACATGAAGATCATCAGATCCCATTATTGGATCAAAGACTACTTTTAGTGGTTATTTGGCACTCTGTACATGGATTATGAGAGAATAAAAAAATTTCACGTTTGAGAATCATTAATTGTTAAACTTGTTGGAAAAAATACTTTACTGGCTGTTCTACAAGTTGCAGAAATGTGATTATGTAGTTGAAATTTTGTATCATAAAATTCATTTGTTTAACACCAGTGCTGGAAAAAACCTGGGTTTCTTGGTTTAAACCATTATTTTTTTAATGTAAAATAATGTTTTCAGCCTAAAATTGATACCAGCTAAACCTTTCAAAACTACATCAGAGTAATTCATTTAACTATTTAAATTTTTTTTCAATCAACAATTCAAGAATATCCTTTTTTATTCCTTAAATATAACATAATTAAAAAGAAACTGAATACTCAAATTGTACATTTTATTTTAGTGTGTGCAAAAGTAATTTTCCCCTTGCTTGTCTGTAATATATTATATTTCAGCATTATTTAATTACTGTCATTATTTTACCGTGTACAATTTATAACATTAAATTTAATATAAATATTTCTTCTTTCTTTCTTTTTTTTTTTTTTTTTTTTAATCATTTGTATCAATAAAAATTTTAGTGTGAAATATTTAAAGCAATATTTCAAAGCAGGCAAGCAATTTTATGTTAATAATAATTAAATATATGAAAATAATGGAGAGTTGAAAAGGAACAAAAATTACAAATAGGTTTCACATAAAACAGTGAAAGTAAGTTTTATTACTAATGATTTAATAAAAAACAAACTACTTTTTATAAGGACATCAAAATCATTATTATTGAAATTATTGTGAATGATCGAATTACTTCAAATACTTTTCTTTCTTTTTTTTTTTTTTTTTTTTTTTAATTCTAGGATTCAAATGAACTGAAGAGGGTTAAAGCTAACACTCCTCCTGTCCGAGAATATTTGGACCAATTTGTTCCTTTTCTTTTAGAAGGATTACTAAAAATAGCTTACAACAGGTAAATATTTATCTTTACAAAACAATAAAAAAAACATTATTCTCAATTATAATAGGCCATAATTGTTACCAAATTTAATATATTTATCCAATATGTGATGAAAATATTTTTATTATAACATTAATTAAACTTTTTTGTACAAAAGAAAAAATACTTGAAATAATACTTGAAACATTTTTACCTAATTTAAGGCTAGGCTTAATTTTTGTTTCACTTGTAAAAATATAAATCTAACCTAATAAGTTGCTTCTGTTATCTTCCTTACATGATTTTTTATTACTTTTACTGGATTCAACAATTTCTGAAGAGGAAACAGTTTTAGTTCTTCACTCAAAAACTATTGTAGTGAGGTGAAAATTTATTTGTACATAAAGAATATATCATGTTATCTATTTAAATATTTTTTTTACTGTCATAAGTCTTAAGTGACCATTCCCAGTAAATATGATTTATGTGCCTCTGATCGTTGTTGAGAGAAATCTGATCTCATTCTCACTCAATGATGATCAGATATGCATGAACTATTTGAAAAAAGAAAAAAAAATAGTAAACTAAAATTTTCACACTAAAAGATTGGTAATGGTAGTGCTCTCTTCAGTTTTGGATATCCAGAAAATAAATTAACCTTAATAAACCTTAATCAATTTGCATGAAACATTAAACACAAGAAATCATATAAATATTTTTTATGCATATTTAGGTGTTTCTTTAGTTTTGATCAACCAAAAATAGACCATTCTGCATAATTTTTTTCTACATTTTCCTTAAATTTTAGTAGTAATTTAATCGCATAGTGTTAAAAAAGAAAAACAAATTAGGGTATTTTCCTATCAAGAGTGAAAATCTTGTGTGAATCTACGTTTTTCCACTTTTTGTAATTCTCTTCGATAAAAAAACAATCTGGAATGAAAAAAATTATTTGTATCTCCTTAAGAGATGCCACAGGAATTGATGAGTTTTCAAGAATTTTTTTTTAAGCTTTTTTTTACCTTTTTTCTTTTATAAGGTTTTATTATTTTATTTAATAATTTATTTCTCTATTTTTGAGATGAATAAATTGCAACAGAGAAAAAATATTTTTTTAGTAGCAGCAGATTTCTGAACAGATTTTAGATATTTTTACATTACTGATTTAATAACTGAAATCAGTTTCTCACAGCAAGTTACTGTTTTTATGCAAATCAATAATGTAATCTTAATCAGGATTTTTTTAAAGTTCATTGGAATTAATACTAAGTATCCCCAGGTCTCTAAGTTAACACTCTTACTTAGAAAAAAAATTATAATACCTTTTAGGGTGACCCGGGGTAATTCACGATCACTCTGTTTCTGGGGTAAATAATGATCACCTAAGTTTTATTTGAAAATTTTTTTTTTTTTTTAAATTTGAGACATGGGCAAGAATGCTTGTACACTTTACTAAAGTATAACTACATTTATTCAATAATAGTTTTTTGTTTAATCTAACAAAATAAGTATCTTTTAAACTGCTCTCTGTATTTTCCATTTCAAAGATGGGTTTCAAAATGTGCACATTTCTGCAAAGATCCCCTTTTTCTCTTAATAATAAATATTTTGAGTTCCTTTCTTTTTCTTTGATATAAAAATAGTGTAAGCTTTTGTTTAATTGTTTCACATCTACTGTAAACATTATAATTGATTATTGGAAACTATATCAAATGTTGGCCCCTACAGATGGGATAATTATTGATCACTGGGGTAATTCCTGATCATTGTAATTTCTTCTTATAAATGGTATTGAAAAATAGCTAATAAATAGCGAATTGCCTTTTCTTAACACTAGAACCGCGGTGCGGGTCAATTTGACCCAAATAGATGTTTAATTTATCACTACACGAAAAGTTTTAATTTAAAAAAAAAATTCCTTTCCTGACTTTTAATAATTTTATGTAAACAACAACTTACCAAATTTTAAAACTTGTAACAAACTTGAATGCGGTATTATTAACACTTATACCTAGAACCGCGGAGCGGGTCAAATTGACCCATAAAGAATTTTGATATATGAATTATTAAAAACAAATCCTTTTTTTCGTGGAAACTACGTTAAAGTCACAAACCATGTCTGTTTCAACCCCTGAAACACTCAAGTGGTCTGAACCGATGGTTTTGAGGTAAATGAAGGTATTCAATCAAGGTCATAATAAGTATCTACGTTGGTTTTCAAAGTTGGAAAAGATGGGACAGTATGGAATGTCTCACAATTAGGAACAAAGAACTTAGGATGAGAATCAAAGCATATTATTTTGAACAAAGTTGGGAGCCCAACATCACATGCTAAATGCAATATAATGAACGGTAGTTCGGCAAATGCCTGGAGACTCTTCATCGATGAATGGACATTAAAACATACAAAGAAATGTACTGATGATGAAACTCATCGTAAAATAAATGGATTCATAAAAATAAATGGATCATAACATTAGAAGTTGTTGATGCTTTTATAGCACTTTTATATGCACTTGGCAGATAAAGCGCAAAAGGACTTGAACTGTATAGTCTGTGGTCAATAGAGGACTGCAGACAACCGTTTTACTGAAATACGATTCTGAGAGACAGATTTCGTGAAATAAAGAGATTCTTACGCTTCGATGTAAAGTTAACAAGATCAGATAGTCTACAAACAAACAAATTTGCCCTTGTATCCGATATCTGGAATCGTTTCATTAAAAATTGTAAGACTAACTAAACTCTAGGCCCTAACTTCACTATACATGAACAGTTATTTCCTACGAAAGTTAGGTGTAGGTTTATTCAATATATGCCAAACGAACCTGACGAATTTGGCATCAAATTGTGGTTGGCTGCGGATGCTGACTCAAAATATCTGATTAATGAATTTACATATCTCGAAAAAGATCACCAGTGTCCATCAAACGTTCCTCTTTCTGAACATGTTGTAATGAGACTAATAAGTCCATATGAGAAAAAAGGTAGAAACGTTACTACAGATAACTTTTTTACTACATTGAAATTTGCAGAAGCATTAAAATCCAGAATCACCAGCCTTGTAGGAATTGTAAAACAATTAAGAAGAAAAATACCAGTCTTTGAAAAAGTGTCAAAATCTGAAGCGCATTCGACTACAGTACTAACTGATAAGGACATCAGTCTAACTGGGTCAGTCTAACAAAGCAAAAAAATTGTTTTGTTGTTGAGTAGTCTTCTTTCAACTGTAGAAATTACAAATGATTCAAAAAAATTACCCAATAACATTACTCTCTACAATGCAACTAAATTCGGTGTGGACGTAATTGACCAGATGGCAAGGAAATATACTGTCAAAGCTTGCTCACATAGGTGGCCGGTGCAGGGCCTTTATAACATTTTGGACCTCGCTGCTATCAATGTTTAGGTTTTATACAAAGTTGTAACTGGAAAGTCTATTAGTAGACGCCAATTTATTCAAGGCTTAATTGAAAAAGTGAGATAAACTTTGGACTAAAATTTAAATGGACTGCTCTGTTTTTTTCATTAAAATATAGCTATATTTTGAGCAGGAGATTTCAAAATTGGAAAATTCTTTTTTAATAAAACAATTTTTCTTGCAAAATAAAGACATTTCTGGTTATTGATATAAGATATTATTTATTATTGTATTAAAATAAATATTTCAGATTTCTTAAATAAATGATTATATATATTTTTTTATGAGATTTCCTATCTCGGGTCAAAATGACCCGCTCCGCGGTTCTAGGTATATTAAAAGTCCCGCGGTTCTAGTGTTAAATAACAGTTCATATTTATTAAGTGGAACAACTAAAATATAGTTTTACAGTAATCACAAAATTTGTTTTTAACTGTATACAAGACAAATGTGTTCTGATTTGCACCATTTCTGGTTTGTCTTACCTTGTTTCTATCTTAATTATATGTGTGTATATTGTTAGAATAATTTTTAAGCTTATAAATTAGCCTAATATAAATATGAGGAGAAATTATAAGCCTAAAAAGGATAATAAGCTTCTAGAAAGCAAAATTAGTGAATTTCCTTTAATGATTGAAAATTTCAGTGTGAGAGCTGCTGCCAGAGCTGTTGACATACCGTACTTAACTTAACACTCTCACTTAATGAAGTTAAAATATCCAGCAAATGTTACCCATGTGAGAACTCTTTCTTATATTCCAGCAGAACATGAGAATGCTTGCCTAAAATGTATGGCATGATGCAAAGATTTTTGGAAAATTAAAAGTGTTAATCTTTATTAATTCTTTTAAATAAATAGTTTTATTAGCTGCTTAAACATATCTTTTATAGTCCAGCCTCCTCTGAGGCAATGGCAACCAATTTTCCATGGGGGATCATTCAGGAAAAGAGACCTTATCAAAACTATCATCCGCCTTAGAACTGGTCACTATCCAGGTATGAAGATCCTGGGAGATGGCAATAGTAGAACCTACCGTCTCTGCAGTAACTATGATGATATTCCACTAACACCAAAACATACTTTTGACTGCCCTGCCATTTTAAGATCCCTGGCTTGGGGAATTCTCCCCCTTTGACATCAAGAGTTTGTACTCCGACAACATCAAGGAGTTAGCCGGCTGTGTTTTGCGCACTCATGGATATCTATGATTCTCCCCATGGACACGACACCAACCAACATATCTTTTTAGTTTATTTGTTTGATCTTGATGTCTTATTTGTTCATTACCATTGTATAATTACTTTTAAACATCCCCTTTACCATAAAAACTGGCGATCAGGAATTACCCCAGAAATGATCTAGAGAAGGGGTAATTCCTGATCACTAAAAATTTAAAATCTTTTAAATTCTAATTACATTTTCAAACAAAAGAAGCTAGCATAGGATTCATCTCATATAGCCTCAAACTTCCAGTAAATATTAAAATTCTATCTTGAATAGTTTTTTCACAAAATAGATGTTTGCATTTTTTGATCAGGAATTACCCCAGGTCACCCTAATTTACGATACAATACATTATCATTTTTTTTTTTTTTTTTTTTTTGTCTTTTGTGTATATACTGTACATAAACCTATCGATTCTTTATAAACTTGTCCATTAAAAAACAACTTAAACTAAAAATATCATTTTGAAAAGTTGGTAGCTTCCCAGACAAAACTAATTTTAGATTTGAAATCCTCACACCCGAATTAAGTGAGATAAAAGTACTTGAATGAATGCTTCAAAAAATTTGTTTAATACCATGAATTCACAGAATTTTAGGGTGTTTCTTTCTATGTAGAACAGTCAGCAAAAAAAAAAATAATAATAATATGTCTTTATTAAGGCCTAAGTTTTGAAAGTTATTTGTATTCTGAGAGAAAAACAATAGGTGTAAATTCATCTTTAGCTCTTATGAACACTCTTTTGGTTAATATGCTTTATTTTCTTTAATTTGAAACTAAAATATAATTTCATGTTTAAAAGATTGTTGTTAGTTTTTGCACTTAAATTCTTTTTGTGTTCGCAGGCCGGAAGATCCAATTCAATATTTAGCTGAATGGATGATTTTCAACAAAGATGAAGCTTATAAACGTATAAAAGTGGCCAGATAGTTTATTCCTAAGTTGTTATCATTTGACCTTTTATTTAATTTCATTTTTATACAATTTCATTCATTAATTTATCATCTCGTTAAACATCTTGTAAACAAAAAAATATATGTAGAATCTCCACCCGTTGTAACTCCAATGTATCATAACTTCTGAGGCTGGTATATTGTGGTAAAATTTAGATATTAATACAGAATGAATATATGTTTATAGTTTAGGAAGTGACTCAAATGTATAATATATTTTTAAACTAAATATATATTTGCAGTTTTTTTTTTTTTTTTTACATATGATTTATCGATGTTATTTCATACATTGTTTTAGTCCAGTGTATTTTACCAAATCATTATAATGGCTCTGCATCTCATAATTTAATGAAAGAGCTATTATTCGACTGTTTATTTAAATTATCTGTGTTTATAATGACTTTTTATGTATTAAAATTTCTTCTAATGTCATCCAGACTATTCATAGTCAGTGTATTAAACGTTTGTTTAAACACACTCATAAAAACCCACCATATTAAAACGTCATTTTGATAGTAATCAATTTGACCAGATTCTATATTGTGTATATACATTTCTCTGAGAGTTGGACTTATTGCAATGCTTCAAATATACGCTTATCAAGGTGGTGGCCTCTGAAAAGCAAATAAGTGTATAAGCTAGAGGTGGTTGTTATAGACAAAACACTAGTATAGATTATACTAAGTATCTGAAATTAGCCTATACACAGGGTATCGGCTCACCTAAGTCATGAATTTTGGTATTGAACAAAATTTGTCATAAAATGCATGATTTTAACTATTTTTTTAAAAAAAGTCATGGATTTAGATCGCCAAAAAAATCTAATTTTTAAAATGGAATTTACCCCTCCCCCCAATTTCATGGTGCTCCGAATATCTGAATTTGTAATAAAATCCCCACTCACTCATGTTTTGTTAAAATATGAAATGTTTTATTCGTGTTCTTTAAAAATCATGGTGTTCTTTCAAAAAGTGAAAGAAAAAACATCATTTCTTGAGCGAATTATCTTTTAAACTTCTGTGGTTACAGAATTTTTATTTGTATTTTTTTTTTTTTTAATCAATTTAAAATTCTTGCTGAAGCAAGTTAGTCATAGGCGAATTTTTTTTATTCCGAAATGAGAACAGAGAAGTCAAGAGTATTTCTTTCCTTTCTGATGAATGAGGAAAGTATCTTTAGAATATAATTTTTTTTTTTTTTTATCAATTTAAAATTCTTGCTGAAGCAAGCCAGACATAGGCAAAAAAAAATTTTAATTCCGAAATGAGAACAGATAAGTCGAGTATTTCTTTCCTTTCTGATGAACGAGAAAAGTATCTTTAGAATATAATTCTGCAGAAAAGAAAAAAAAATTTGCTTTTGTATTTTTTTCAGCTATTTTATTACTTCAACTCTTTCTTTACTCTGTATTTTAAATTTAAAATCTATAAATATGAAGATGCAGAGTAAAACAGTTTTGGTTATGCCTATGATTTCAATTAATATAATTATAATGCTTTTTTAAATTTATTGTTGTGTTTTTGTCGGAGAAGGTAGTAACTTTGTTAAGTCATGAAAAATTCTTGGAATTAGTCATGGATTTAAAAATCTAAAATGTAGCAGATACCCTGTATACATATATTAGGACAAAAACGGTTAAATTTAAACTGTGATCTTTAAAGTTCTCAAAATCTGAAACTAATAAGTTTTTTTAAGTATTTAAAAATTGTTCTATGAGATATTTATGTAACTATCTAAATGTCATCTTCAAAATTTTCAGAACCTAAAACTAAAAAAAGTTTCCTAAGTATCTAGTTATTGACCTATAAAATATTTAGGTTCAATGTTTTATGATATTGTTTGTAATTTAGCATTCAGTTGTCATTCTGTGTTATCTTTAGTATGTTTGCAAAAAAGTAGAGCAATTGTGAATTAATATAATTGAAAGATTGAATTTGACTGTTTTGAAAATTTTCGTGTATGCTTTTTAAAGTTATAAAATTTTCCTTGAATATGGTAAAACAATTATTCTCATTATACCTTCAGTTGGGAACATTTTTTTGCTTTTTACTTTTTATTCTTCACTACATTAAAAAAGGATTACAATGATGTTTATTTCTTGATTAGTAAAAATTATAAGTTTCAAATAATCATGTTGCATTGGAAAGTTTTTAAATGTGACTAATGTTGCCAAATGATTTTGAACTAGAAAATATTGTATGCACATACCTTTATTTTTTGTGTAGAAAATTGTGGCTTTTTTGCTTTAAAAAGAAATTTTTAACCTTGGTTGGCATTACGTCGGTAAAACTTTCTGAATAGTGCTGAACAGTACTGTTGTATTTACATACGTGTACTAAACATCTGTTTTACAGTCTTATCATATTCTAAGGCTGTTAGTACTGTTAGGAATCAAGCACCTGGATAAATCTTATTTGGTGGTAATGTTCCTATCCATGCCAGTATTCTATTTATACAAATAAGTATGTCTCTAGTATGCTTTTTTACTGTGTACTTTCATATTCTAGAACCATCCCTGCATGTGCAAGGTCTGCTTAGATTTGATTAGAATAAGGGTGAGATGAGAAAAAAGATGTGTTGTTTACTTTTCAGTTAACTGTTCACTTTACTTAAGTGGACATCTGAACTTATCACCCCTTCTCAGAATAGAATCTATCCCAAGTGCATAATTTTACTTATGAAAAATATTTATCTATATAAATTTAGTCAATTGCTTTTGAGGATAAGTAAAAGATTCTAATGAAATTTTATTGTAAGGTGGATACCTTTCAAGTCTCCACTCTAACTGTAAAACCTATATTTCTACTTTAAAAGCAACAAAAAAAAAAAAAAAAAAAAAAGCACCTACATCAAACAGAATATCCAAAAATCTAATTTTTGTTTGTTAGTTCGGAAAAATTTAACTTTTAACTAAACTTTAGATAAGAAATTATTTGCTTAGTGTTTATATTTTTTAACTATGTTTCTTTGTAATCCAACTCATGAATATTACTTACCCGATTTTGTCCTTAAAAGGCCCTTCCTCTTCCGACCAAACTCAACTCTTGAAAGGGTGGAGGTTTGGGTAATTTAAATATGTTAATCCTCTTAATTTAATTTTTCACAAATAAACTGATGGTGAATATTTACTTCATTTGGCAGTATTTTTCGACACATGCAAAATGAAAGGTTTTGCATGTACCCAACCACAATTTGAGATATAAATTCTGCAATTAGTAGGTAGTTAAATAGTATACAGTTGTCTGTTTTTAGATTTTTTATAAGCATCTTTGTCTTTATGCAATTAACGCTAAAAGAATATTTTTACCATCATCCTAACCGGTTTTTATCAATTTAAATAGTTCTGTTTGCATTTTTTTTCTCTAAATAACTTTTGATTTTAGTTGGTGGAACTTTTTTTGCTCATTAATTTATTGCTAAATCAAACTATAAAATTTTTTATGCATTTGGTAATAACTGTATAATTTTTCTTACAAGTAATTTTTTCATATAATCAATATGAAACTTATATCACTCCTATGTACTTGTAGTAGTTATCAGGACGGTTCACCAAAATAACAAGTTCATTATGAAGCAATTTAGAGAAAAAATATTTTAAATTTAATTTTTAAAAAAAATTCTAAAAATAATTTTATGAGTATATCTCATTTTCCGTTCGATTTTTACTTTTGATAAGACATATCTGCTCAGTAAATAAACTTTTATGCAAGATTATTTTCTGTCATTTTTAAATTTATCTGTAGCTCTTAATTCTGTAAGTAGACAAAAAAAAAAAAAAGAAATTTTAATAATTTTGTTTATTTTGGCTTTTTCTAATTTTCATTCTTTTTTTCCAATTTTTTTTTATATAAACTTGATTTCTGTAATTTTAATGCAAGTTTTTAAAAGAAAAAAACTTAGCAAAACTGTTTATTTTCAGGATGCATGTTGCAGATAAGAATATTTGATAATGCATAATCCTACAATTTATAAAAATTAGATGTAGTTCACACTTATCAACCTTTAAATATATTTGTTTACTATTTAATGGTATCTATTCTTAATGACTTTTTATTATTGAAACTTATAATTAAAATTACATGATAAAAATTGAAACAAAAGTTTTTTTTTTTTTCTTAAAAAAATTGTGGTTTAGTATCGCAAGTTTAATTGCATCAGGAAAAAGTTATTCATTTGAGTACAGGTTAATTTACTATAAAATGAAACAAATATTTGTGAATAATTAACTTTGAGTAAAAAACATTTCTGACTAGTACACATGCGTAACTAGTTATGAATAACTAAGACCTCTTATAAACGATAAAATTTTTATCATGTTTATTAATTTCTTTGCATTACACATATTTTATTTAAAAACTAGAATTAAAAAATTCTTTTTTTTTTAAAATAGATTTCATTAAATTTTGTTACGATATTTTATTTTACAAAACATTAATTTTGGTTTTTAATTTTATTGTAGTAAATTTTTAATGTTATGAATAAAATACTACTGTAAAATAATTCCAATAAAGTAATACTGCAGCTTGTTAGTTATTACATTAATGGCATCAGAGCCTGATTTATCATGAGGCCTGAGCTTCTCTTAAATTATCCAAATACTTTTTTGCATGTTTTTTTATAGAGAATCTTATATGTTGTAAATAATTTACAAAGCATCTTGCAAATAAACATCATGTAAATTTGGTTTAGTGTAATGACAGGTGGGGCGCAGTTCTGTGTCTCCAAATTTCTAAATCAGGCCCTGAATAGCATTTAAGTAGCGTTAATTAAGATAGTTAATTTTTTTAAAAATATTTTTTATAAAAATGTGAAAATAGAAAAAAAAATCACTAGCTAAACTCGTAATTGGAATTTGTGCTTGTTGAAAGTTTTGCCATTATTAACCTGTTATTGTTTTCTAAAAGAATGGAAAGCCATTTATTACACAAAAATATTGTAAATAATTCTAGCATTAATGTCAAGAAGAAAAAAAATATGTATATTTTTATAGATAAATTATGTCTTTGAAATATCTAAATCAAAAGAGTTGTTTAAAATATTAAGTGTTATTTTAACAATTTTTTTTTTCTTCCTGGTGGTGATTGAGATTGACATTAATTATGCATGATGTAATAATTGTTTATAAATATGGCTATAAAATCTACAAGAAAAAAAATATTTCTTTTTATTCAACCATGTTGTGAAAATATTAGGCATTGTTTAAAAGTGTGTTTTATAAAAAGCAGTTTCTTTAAAATCTTGTGTATTGGAAAAAATATGTTGTTTTTTCCTCCTAAATACACAATTTAAATATAATTTAGAACATTTTAAATGTAGTGAATATAGACCTATACCCTAAATCTCTTAAACTCTGAAATAATTTATTCACTTGCATTATGAAAAGTATTAAAATTGTTCAAACTGGAAGCTGATTCTAATTGCTCTAAAATTGGTGATATTTTGCTTACAGATTACTTTTTTTTTTTTTTTTTTTTTTTGTACTAAAATTTTGATCATTGTCATCAAACATGGAATGCATTTCTTATCAGTTTACTATATCCTGGCTCAAATAACTTTTATTTCACTTTTAACCATTATGTCTTAATTTGCAATTAGTAAATTACATTAGAAAATATCATTAAATCATTATTTATTTTCTTAATCTCTTACAAAAATTAAGAAATTTTAAATTATTACAACTATCATCTACTTAATTTTAAAAAACAAATAATTAAATTTTTATATTATTGTTATGATTATTTTAATTAACTTTCTACATCAAATTGCATCTCAATAATCATAATTTTGTGTAACATTCATATATTCAATACTGTATGTTATAATTATTATATGTAATAAATACATTTAAAATTCAAAAGCTAATTTTTAGCATAATCTTTTCTCATAAAAACCCCTATATACTTTTTTTTTTTTTTTCAATTTTTAGTCAATGTCTCCATTTTAATCTACTTTAAGGAATGAAAAATTTGAGCTTAAAGAATGTGAATGTAAATAATTTCAGCTTTGTTTACTCCTAGAGTGTAATCATTGCATTGCATGTGTACATACATATGTACAAAACATTATTTTTTTGAAAGAGAAATAAAACTGTGTTCATTTGTTATTTTAGTGTTTGGCTGAATCATAACTGTCTCTTCTGCAGCATTAAAATAAATAAAGTTATACAGTTTCAATCTGTCTCCAGATTTATTTCCAATATAAAAGTCTCTGTTATTTCTAATGATTAGTTGCAGAGGGGACAACTCGTGTGGTTTCGCTATGATTCTTATTTTCATCAATGTTAAAATGTGTATCTAGCTTGATTGTAACTAATGCATTTTGTTAAAAATTTCATTATTTTTTAGGTTTCCTCATTTCAAAAATTGTGTTCGAAAAATAAATGTGATAAACTTGTTTTGCATAGTTTTATTCGTTTTGTTAATTACTTTGAAAGTGAAAGAGAATAAGACGTTACTGCAGTTCATTAAAAGGAGAAATCAATGAAAGAAGACAAAGAACATGCATTTT
The DNA here is from genome assembly GCA_949128135.1 of Parasteatoda lunata. Taxonomy (NCBI): domain Eukaryota; kingdom Metazoa; phylum Arthropoda; class Arachnida; order Araneae; family Theridiidae; genus Parasteatoda; species Parasteatoda lunata. The sequence goes on from OX421971.1 coordinate 25,470,778, forward strand.
AATATTATATTTAGATTTATAATTGTAGTTTTCAATACAAAATGATTATTATTATTTTTTTTTTAAGTGTAGTTTAACAGTAACATCTCAACTTCATAATGCTGGCTGTGATTTTAGTCGATAGTGTTTAATTATATAGGGTGGAAAAGGAATACAGATTTCAATTCTTTGGTACGTTATACTTTTAATATGGTTTTGCCTCATTTCTCAGAGTGTGGATCGTGCTTTATGGAAATTAAAAACTCCTATTAAGTTTAAACACACAACTGCGAATTTAGTTGGGGTTTTTTTTTTTTTTTTTTTTTTCCGAATAAATTTCGATTTTGAAATAAAGGAAAGTAGAAATTTGTATAGTTCGATATTTTCAAATGATGGATACACATGAGCATTTTAAAAACTGATAACAGTTTAGATTGAATTATGAATATTCATATTTTATTATTATGCCCTTTTATTTCTCCTTTATGTATCAATGATTGTATAGTAATGAATTTCTCTCATAAAAGCTTTTGCTTTTACCCCTTTAAAAAACCGAAATTCACTTCATCTGCTTTTCAAACAGCTGCTCTTACGAGTTAGTACATGGAACAAAAATATATCCCCAAAAGCTTTTTGAAGCTGACAATTAAGTCAATAATTTAAGATCTCTTTTTCTTTTTAAAAGTGACCTTTTATCTTTGATGAATCCAAACTAAGTAAAATTAATAATAATAAGCAGGAGAAGATTTGAATAAAAAAAATAGGTTAGTGGATGTAATAATAAAAATTTTTGCTGAGCTATTAAAAAAATATTTACTGCACGTGCCCCCCCCCCCCTTACGCTTATGTCTATGCCCCTAAAAGCCAATTTTCAGTTGACTATACTCCATTCCACCTTAAGTTGGCACTGCAGGGAAGGGTAGGATGTGTAATACTCCGCCTTTGAAAAGTAGTTCTTCTCTATTTTGGAATTAATTGCAGTTTAAATGCGCGTTCAAATATAAATTAATGTTGTATAATAAGTAAAGTTTATCTTGAAACATACATTCGACGTTTTTCATGTTTAAATGTATTTAACTTATAAATACCTTCTTAGTAAAGCGAATGTACAAAGAAGGAGGTGTTTTAGTTTGGCGCTGGATTAGTTTTCAAGGCCAAGGAATTGGCGCGTTGGCTAAGTTTTTACACTGGTCAGCCAGCTTGTTTGTTCTTTTGTTGTTTTTTATTAGTTATAAACTGTTAATTTGTTGTTTTTTATTATTGTTAGCTCGTTTTTTATAGTTATTAATTTTTTTGCATTAATTGTTAATTTTTTGTTTTTTACTAGTTATTTAATGTTAGCTCGTTTTTTTTAGTTATAAATTTATTTATTTTTTTGCATTAATTGTTTTTTTGTGTGTTTCCTTGCTAAAATTTTTTCTTCTTTTGTTGCTAATTACTAAATGATAGCATGTTTTTTTTGTTAGTTTGTATTATTTTTTCACTTATTGCTCTGAATGCATAGTAACCATTTTGAAACAAATGCATGATTGAAATTTAAAGACTAGATGAAATAGAGAATTTAAAAATTCTTTAACTTTTAAAACAAAGTTTCAATTACCAAACCATAATTTTAATTTAAAATTGTGATTTCTTTTTTTATTCTTTTGATTTTTAAAATGAAAAAATAAATGTATCAGATTGTGTTTATAAGTGTAGTCATTCATTAAAAAAAGTTCAGCTGAAAAAAGTTTTTAAAAAAATCTATGTACTAATTGAAATTTTTTTCACTATATTTATTTATAGAAAATCTGATAATGCCAAAGATACTGTTAACATATTATGAGAAAAAAAAAACTTAAATGTTTACTTTAATCTGTACTCTCAATCTCAAAAATCAAAAGATGTTTAAAAATGTAATTTGAAATGTGTTGGAATCTAACACATACCAAGAATGAAAGTAATTTCGCTAGCTAAAATTAATTAATGCAGCAATTTAATTAAAATGAATTTTAAAACTTAGGAAAGAAATAATAAAAGTATCAATAATTTAAAACACTGTTTTTTTTTTTTTTTAAATCAATATATATATGTATAAAATCAGTTGATTTAAATCATGATTCAAATCGTGATTTAAATCAACAAACCCTCTTCATAAATGAAAAAAAAAAAAAAATTAAACCAGTATAGTAAAATTGTATTTGATTATTTATTTTTCTAAATATTAACCTTATATGTACAATATTTAATGAAAAAAAATTTCCCTTCAGAATGAATAAATAAATAAAAAAAAAAAATAAAAATAACCAAAATAGACAGGTGAGTATTATTAAACTGATGACAGTTGCGCATATTTGCTGTGTAGTTAATTCAACATATGATTTTATTATTATTTTTTTACGACAAAAGTTAAAATTGTTTTTGCTTTATTCAATCTCCTTAAAGATTTAAATTTTGTGTCTTTTGCGCCATGTGTAGCTCTGAAGTATAATTCGCTTTTTGTAGGAGCTTTAATAATGTGATGGCGGAAATTTAAGATTTTTAGTTTTGTTTAATTAATGAGATTTTTAAATATTATCTGAAATACAAACTCCATAATATAAGTGTAAGTATAGGAATTGAAATAATTTCAAAAAAAGATACAAAATGTGAATAATAATTTTATTTTTTTAACATCGAAAGGTCAATTTAAACCAGTCAATATTTTAATTATTATTTTTGAAATGCAAAGCCAAAAAAGCTGAGAAATTCTTTCTCTTATGTAGAAAATATTAAGATATTTCAGTATCTGACAAAATATTTTCAGACTAATTCTATACTATACTTAAATAAATAATTATACGGATTTATCACTTAAGCCACCTTTCACCTGCAAAGATCCTGAAAAGCAACGGAAGATTGTGATATTTTAAAATATGTATTTTCTTTTGAAAAAATGCGCCTAACCACCCAAGTAGAATTTCTCCTGATGAGAAATTGTGGATTGAATTCAATTCAGGACGACCCCACAAAAAAAGTTTGCAGAAGGAACTGTCAACTGTTAAAATATTAAATGAATAACATGATAACCACCAGGACAGGTCAATGAGCTGTTGAGTCTAAGATGGTGGGATATGGCAGCTGAAAATATGGAGGGGGCGGGCATACACACAGTACGCGCTTCCTATATGGATAATACTAAAAATCCAAGTTCTTTTGTCTGTAAGAAGCAAATATATTTCAGAAAAAAATTATTTTTATATTAAACAGGAAGAAAAAAAAAAAACTTTTCTGAAAAAAAGTTTGAATTTTTTATTTATATATATATATATATAAAAGAACAGTAAATATTAAAAAACATAGGTATGATATTTTTCATGATCAATGATCCCCTGCCTATGCTACCTATGCCTGCCTTGGCTTTTTCTTCTCTCACAAAACACCAATGTGGGATAAATTAATACAAAAGCTATATGCTACAAAAAGTAAGCATATAAAAATAAATATTTAAAACAACGTATTTATGCGCATCTATGCATTTCCTTTTTTACTTAGATTTCAGCAAAAAAAAAAAAAAAAAAACTTTTCAAATATATATTTTTTTCTATTGCTTACAATTAGTTTAGTTTAGTTAAAAAAATCTGCTTTTTAAATACAAATTAAGAAATTAGCTTACAACTAGTATCTAAAATAATAATTAATTGAAATGCTCTAAAAAATCGTGTTCTTTTCCGTATTCTGTTCAAAAGTTTAGTACGATTCTCGGTTTAAAAAAAAGACATCGGCGTTTTTCTTTTTTAAGCGCCAATACTGGCCACTTTCTCTCCTTTTTTTGCTACCTCAACCGACTTAAAGAGTAACCCAGTTTCCATGACAACGTCTGTAATCCGGTCTGCCTACCCTTTTCTCCAGTGCCAACTTAAGGTGGAATGAAGTATAGTAACAATCCCTTAGACGATTGCTAACTAACCAATCTCCAACAATAATCCTCTCTTAAATAAACAAATTCGAGTGCAACCAGGCAAAGTTTTCAATAAATGTATCGCTATAAACTAAAGACACAGCTCATATAGATCGACTATTAACCCACGCTTTCTGCCTTTCTGGAATAGTCAGTGTACCTTTCTATTAGGTAAAAAGCGCAAGTATTCTAGAATTACACACCATACTCAAAATCCAGATATGTAGAAGCTGTATAAAAAGACCACAGCTGAATCGCGAGTGGCAATACTGAAATGAAATCTGCATTAGAACTTGTCTATCTAAATCTAGCTATAAAATACTCCTAATATTAAATCGCCCTTAATGCACCTTCAATCATTATCACATTGAACTTCATAGTGCTTTGGCACAAGCAAACGCATTTGCAACCTTCGTTTCCGAACCGTCTTTCCCTGTACTTCAGCAGAGCAGGAATTCAATCAACTCTTCACTTTACATGAACTTCACTATGTCCTCCAAATGTAAATCAACAGGTCCAGTTAAAATTTCCTTAAAAGCACTACGTTCTCTCTCAGTAGCAGCTCTGCAGAAACTTCTGGATGAGTTGAATTCTATCTGGGCTTCCGGACAAATCTCTGAGTTCTGGAAGGGTCCACGTCATTCCAATTCATTAAAAAAAAACTTATGATTTAGTGATCTTTTATAGACCTATATTGTTAATAACCACTCTGAGAAAAATTCTTGAACGTATGCTTCTAAAACACATCACTGATTTTTCGCTAAGGACTAGAGTTTTCCACCTTTTACATTACAAAATCTTCCCATTTAAAGGGATAAATTCAGTTCTCACTATCTTCCATCACGAAGTCCTTCCGTCCCAGCATGAAAACAAATTTGTCATTTGCTTCTCACTTGATATCCACACTGCTTACGACAATGTCAACCAGGAAGTCTTGTTCCTCAAGCTCTTAAAATCCGGTATTGTAGGCAGAACTGCCCTCTTCATCCACAATTTTGTCAAACACAGAAAGATTGCCGTGCGATATGGAGGAATTCGCTACCAGCAAATTTTGGTCGGTAGGGCGCTGGGCCCATATCCAAGAGGTCTTGGGTTCGATCCTCGCCGGCCCAAGACTCCCCGTGTAGTAAATGGTGACTGATGCACGTTAAATCTGTCGAGTCTCAAAGTCCTCCATGTTCCCATAACAAATCAATACCTCTGGGGGTACTGATTCAGGAGTTTCCTTGTCTTCTGGATTGGTTCAAAATTACAAGGCTACGGAGTTGAACATTAGTAGTCGTAAACCCATGAAAATGGGTCGGCTGTTCAACGACGGTTATAAAATAAAATGAACAAAGGAGTTCCATGTAGACTAGTTTTTTCTTCTTTAGGATTTACATGTCCGACCGTCATCTGGTTCCATTTGGTAACATATTATGTCTTGTTTTCGGAAGCGGGAGTGAGTACACTAACTTCACGACATAAATAGTTTTCAGCAAAATTCTACTTTCGACACATTTCCCTCCAATCATTTTCCTCAGCATACCATCACCAACATCTCCCTCCATCACGCTTTCCACAAGGTAAAGTGACTACACTTGTACCATTCTTGCCTATATGAATGACCAGCAAGATTATTTCACCATATAACGTTATTAAATACCACCATCTAACTCAAATTCCTTCTTCAAATGTTTAAATTTATCTTGATAATTTACCATTGCAAACCAAAATTTTACTCCTGCTACAGTTTTGAGCTCTGTTTGAAGAGTTTCGCTATCAGAATCTCTCAAATTGTATTATTCTGTCAACTAATGTATCCAAACAATCCGACAAAATTGGTTGAGGAACATGTACCTCAAAAGGGTACACAATCTAAGGTAGGCTTTCTTCGCATACATCTGTTTTTTTCCGCCAAAGGATTAGTTATTTTCTAAGCCCTCAAACATGTTACAAGCCAAGCAGTGACCACTATATGTGTCTAACGGACATCCTTCTGACTCTCCCCAAGTCCAGTCAAAAAAATCTTTGAGAATCTCTTTTCTTTTTCTTGACCAAATTTCCTAATCAAGTCAGACAGCAAGATCTCTTCATTCATTTGCGTTTCATCTCACACAGGAATTAAAGAAAATGAACAAGCATACGAGCTTGCAAAACAATCGTTAATCCAAAATTTCATTTCACATCTTTCATCACCTCAAGACCGTAGCTAATAGCCTTCTTTCAGGAAGTACTCAATAAAGAAGTGTGAGAAAGGGTAGAAAATATATCCTTTCCTTCCTTCATATTGATGGATGTCAAGATCACCGTCCACGGACGAGCTCCCAAAATCTTGATGAACTAATTGCAATGCTCAGAACTGAGTCTTTTCTGACTAATGTGATCTTACACAAGTGCAAACTGATACAAAGCCCAAACTTCTCGTACTGTGGAGGTGTTGACACGAACGATCGCTCTTATTCAGGAAAGAACTTTACCAATCTTTATTTTTTTCAGAATCCAGAATATACCGATATCGTGAACTTGTCTTTCAACCCTCGTCCCAAACTTCAATCCTTCTAAATACTAACAAGCCACAAACTGTTTCTGACTTTTTACTGCATTTTTCTGCTCTCTATTGGCGATCGAAATGGTCTACAGTTTCTACCTATGGCAAAGCTTCGCATGCTTTCACTATTAGCGTTGGATAGTCATAGAAGAAGTACGTTAGTTTCTGCCTTGGTTTTCATATAGACAAAAAATCTTTTAAATTAGGAAACTATATGGACTACATGAAACATAGTTCAAAAAGAAAACATTACGAAAATTTTAGAAATTAATTTTATTAATTAAAAAGCAAAAATATCAAGAAAAGGAAAAAATATCTTAGTACATTCCCATGCAACTGAAAAGAGGATGAGACGGAAGGGAGAATGGCCAAAGCCATCACTGGTCTTTTCCCTTCGATCGAGTGTTGCTTTCATAATACAAAGCTATAAGCTAATGCAGAGAGCTCGTCGCACTTTTTTACAATCTGCTTTCTACCAAACAAACGAAATTTTATTTGCATGCAAGTGTATTCTAGTTGTCGCGACAATTATAAATAAGTAATTAATGTTTAATATTTTAATTATTTGTTAAAGCGGTTAAACATGGCCGGTTTAGAGTTATTGGCTGATCAAGGTATTCGAATGGATGGCCGGCGTCCAGGAGAGTTGCGAAAAATTGATTGTAAACTTGGAGTATCAACCAACGGTGATGGGTCAGCTTTTTTTCAACAGGGCAATACCAAAGTTCTTGCTACTGTATATGGACCTCACGAAGTAATAGCTGAATTTCATCTACTCATTATTTATTTACGATATAATTTTTTCATATTTATTATTAAACACCTATTGGTCTTCTGTTTAGAAAAAGTATTCCATTTCAGGGGTCTGTTTAGAAGAAATTTGGGTCCGTTAACGGACCCTTCACAAAACATCTTTTCATAAAAACGGACCCTTCGCAAATTTGTTTATCATCATTATTGTTTTGTTAGTCGAATCGTGGGAAGGGGGGGGGGAGAAAGACAGATGTAAACGAACTAAATTTTGTTTTCGGCAGACACATCTTCCTTTAATCGTCCGAAATGAATAATCTGCGTTCAGCAGTACAGGCTAAATACCAAATATTTGTATGTTGCATCGCTAATTTAGTAGCTGCAATTGCTGTTTATTTTTTTAAATTTAATTTTTTAATTATAATTTTACAGTGTTGAGCATAATCTTGTATATCTTTACAATTTAAAAACTCCTTGAAAAAGTTTTTTTTGCAATTACAGATCCTATTTGCACAAATTCACAAAAGCGGACCCTGCTTGAAAGAATGTGACTTAAGGTGTATTTTATATTCACAAATTAAGAGTAATTTTTTCACAATTTTACAAAAACGGACCTTTCACAAAATGTCTGGACAGACCCCTGCGTTTCCCACCATGGATACGGATATAGGGGATTAACGCCATGTCCTTAATTATGTTCTTAACTAATATTTCGGAATATTTTTTGTTTTATTCAAATTTGTTTCTCAAAACGTAGTTACCAAATTAAAAGGTTGTTTAATCTACTTACAATCTTGAAATTTAAATTTTGTTAACTATATCTCTTAAAATATTTTTAGTTCAATGAAACAAAATATTAATTAGTTAAAATGTCTTGGGATTATTTCTTATCACATTTCTAGGGTAAAACATTAATCCATTACCTTTAAAAAAAAAAAAAAAGACTTTTTCATGAAATTTAAAATGTGAGCAGAAATTTTTATTTACCTAATTGCTATATTTTACCTATTCAATTGAAACTTGTTATTAAGTTTATAAAATTAAGCATTTTGTAACTTCTGTTACTTGCTATATCTCTTTCTCTCTCTTAATAATTAATGTTTTGTGTAGCTTTGTTTTAATTAAAAATTGCATTAGCTTTACATTGGTTGTTTCACATTTTTGTAAACATTTAAAAAAAGTAATTACAATGGAATAGTGATTCTGTTGGTTTTTGAATAGGACTAACCAATTACTAAGTTTTTCATTAGCAAAAGCAAACTGAAAATAGTATAAATGCTCTTTTTAAGGATGCACACGAAAAGTTTATTTTTATGTTTCAATTTTTTTAAGTTTTTAATTTCACTAGAAGGGCTACTTCACAGAAAGTAAACTGAAATTTCAAACTCAACTTGCTTTTTCTGTAGCAGAATTTTTTCGAGCTTTCTGCCACAATTCTCTACCTTTCTGGGAGACTTTTTTAATCATATCAGATATATATGTTACTAATTTAAAGTAGCACTTTCTGTTTACAAAAAAAGCATTCATGTATAGCACAGAACAGTTTGGAATTTTTAAAAAAATCTAAATAGAGGAGAATACATTGTAACGTTTCTACCACTATAAAAATATAATTCCAATTCACTAATATATAAGACATGTTAACTTGATTCTATGAAGGGGTACCTTTTCATAGATGAAGGTTGACATTGTCGATATCTCCTTTATCCCACAATGGTGACCTTCGAACAGGATGTGAACACGCCTACGTTGGCAGAAACGCCCACTTTGATATGAACATACTTTGATGCCCCGTGGCAGAAACACGGCGACACAGCGACATTGTCGCAGAAAGCGATTGAGTTTTGCAGAAAGATTTTTTTATTTGGGAAATAAACATTTTTGGTTTGGCAGAAACATAGTAAGTTCTCAAAAAAGATTCTGCAGAAACAGAAGCTGTTTTACAAAAAAAATAATTTCTGCAGAAGCATTAATGGTTCTGCAAAATTTTTTTCTTACAGAATAGTTTTTAAATAATTGTTTTTCTAGCGTACCGCGGAAGGGGAAAGCGCTCGTAATCTTCCGTTAATCTCCAACACAAACAGTTACTGGATAAAAAGGGGAGAAATTTTTTCCCCTTTATTAAGCTCTTTTTGGAAATTTGCCAACTTCGGCCTCTATCGCTGGCGCAGTAATTTGCTTTGTGTTTTCTTATAAGAACAAAGCGTTTTATATTTTTTGCACTTATGTGGAAAATTTCAGGCGTAAAGAGATTCTTTTTTTTAAAAAAAATCATTTCTAGCGAAAATGTTATTTGTTGCTCTTGTAAAGCAACAATAATTAAAAAAAAATTTGAAAACTCATTTTTCAGGGAGGCATTCCGAAGAAGAAATAAGATGGAAGTCGACAACATCTAGCGATGTCAGAGAATTTTTTTTTTCTGGAAAGCGAGCGGAAAAGAGGAAATAATATATGTTTTTTAAAGATAAAACGCCTATATCCTTTGAATTAAGTCGTCGATATAAAAAAAACACTCGCAATCTAACGATAAATGAAATAAAGCCTGAAAGATATCTCACTATCTACGATTTTTTGGCATGCGAATGAAACCAGATTGGTGAAAAATATTTACTGGCGAAACACTTTTAAACAGGTTTCCATACGCATGCGAAACAAATCGCATCCAATGAGTATGGCTCTAATACCGATGTTTCAGTACTGATGAAGACTATTTCGTTTCGAGATGTTGAATAGACATGAGCGTATTGAGTCGGAAACCGCGTCTGCGTACTTCGTGGGGAATCAATGCTATATATGTACACAATACAGTGCGACTTCTGTTACAAATCACAAGGGCTGTGTATTTTTTTCGCTCTGAACTTAATCTGATCAAGAAAAAAGTTTATTTACTTTCTTTTTTTTTAAAAAAAATCTTTCAATAAGTCAGTACAATATTAATCGAATCTAATTAATCTGTAATTGTTTTCATAAAGAAAAAAGTGAAACAAAGATTGCGTTAATTTTTTTGCTTTTAAAATTCGGATATAGACAATCCTATTTTATTATTTTGATTTTGATTACTCAACTTCAATATTGATTTTTTCACCTGATTTATTTCTTTACCTGATATAACTACTAAAATGAAACATTAAATCATACTCTGAACTTAATCTGATCAAGAAAACTCATTCGCTCTGAACTTAATCTGATCAAGAAAAAAGTTTATTTACTTTCTTTTTTTTTAAAAAAAATCTTTCAATAAGTCAGTACAATATTAATCGAATCTAATTAATCTGTAATTGTTTTCATAAAGAAAAAAGTGAAACAAAGATTGCGTTAATTTTTTTGCTTTTAAAATTCGGATATAGACAATCCTATTTTATTATTTTGATTTTGATTACTCAACTTCAATATTGATTTTTTCACCTGATTTATTTCTTTACCTGATATAACTACTAAAATGAAACATTAAATCATACTGTTTTAAACTGATATTTCAAATTCACTTATCTTGTGTTATAAATTTAATCTTTTTGTCCATTCTTAGCTATTTTTATAAGTTCCATCTTATTACAGGTTCTGGGTAATCTTTAGTTATGCTCTAGTAAGCATTTTTGTCTGCAGATCTATACATTTATAATTTTTCTTTATTATCAAAGATTATGCAAATTTGAACTTAAATAATTTAAACTTATTAAGAAATTTAAACTTATATTATGAAATTAAGAAAAAAAAATCTTCACAGTTTTATTATATGCATGTAGGCTTTTTTTATAAACACGAAGTGCATCTATTATTATAAATTCATTACACATATATTTATAACGATAAAAATATCTTGCAGAAAGACATTGGTTCTAGTTAGGTTTGTCGCAGAAAGCCAGAAGAAATTCTGCCACAGGGCTTTGATGGATAGGCCACATTGAACAGTTGACTTGCTACTTGTGACTGCAACATCATCCACCTCCTAGCACTGTTGCTGCTGAGTTTCAATCACACACAACATATACACTCGACTGATAAAGGCAACACAGGAGCGACCTTGACCGTGAACTTAATACAGCTCTCACAATCAGCACGCAAAAAGTACGGTGATCTTAATACAGCTCTCCTGGTTTCTCACAAAACAGCAATGAATCAACTAGTGGTATCCATTCAACGAATTCTATCACAGATATAATTCTGGTGGGGGAGTACTGGAGCGTTTCTACCACTATAAAAATATAATTCCAATTCACTAGTATATAAGACATGTTAACTCGATTCTATGGTGGGGTATCTTTTCATAGATGAAGGTAGACATTGTCGATAACTCCTCTCCCCACATACATATTCTAATATTATTGGCGATGTTCTCCTGTTGTAAAAAATATTTGTATAGTTAACCTTTTTTAAATTTTTGCTACTTGGAAATGAAATTACTTTTTATAATATCCATCTGAAATTCCAACTAAATCCAATCATTGCAGAATTTTTTATTCTCAACAAAAGAAAGTAGGAAAAAAATCACTAGCGTTTTTTCCCCACCTGTATCTCAAATACTATGGCGTTGCAATATCATCTTGTTCTTAAAACAAAAGTTTCTAAAATGTTCAAGAACACTCTCACAAATACATCATGCCTGGAAGCGAACGAGAAAATGTTTGGGCTTGCTGGGTTATTGGCCGAGAAGTGAGAACGTTTCAGGCTTGCATGTATATTTGGTACGGAAGGGCTTAATATTTTTAAAGATTTCAACTAATTTATACAATACTCTTTAAAAATGATTAATTGATGTTTTTAATTTAAGGTGACTGTCCGTAAAGGAAAGACAGCCACTGATCACGCTATCATAAACTGCCAATATAGAACGGCTCCTTTTAGTACATCTACAAGAAATAAAGTGTCACGTAATGATAGGAGATGTTTAGAAATGTCTATTATATTGAGACAAGCATTTGAAGCTGCTGTGTTGACATCTACATACCCTGGCTCTCAGATTGATATATTTTTCTTGGTAAGAAAATTTTAATATGTTTTTAACTACTAGAATTGCATATGCATAGCTGCCAACATAGATAGGAAAAAATCCAGTAGATTTTACAAAATAATATAAATTTCTTGATAATTGTTGCATTTTGCACTGAAATGTCTTGACAGATGGTGATATTTGACTAAATAAAAGTTATTATTTTTCCCTTACAATCATATCATTAGTGATGTGGCAGAATTTTTTCAAGCTTTCTGCAACAACCTCTCTAGCACTAATATCTTTTTACTGCAAGATTCTTTAAATAATAACAAATACACATTACTAATTTAAAGAAACAGAAACGTTGTGTTTACTATATATGTATATAATTTAATTTTATTTGGATTTGGTTTTTTAATTGAATCTGTAATATTTTTTTATTCTAATATTATGGGCGATATTTTTCGCATTGGTAAGGGAAAAACAAGCTAATTATTTCTTTTTTTCGCATTTTGTGAAAATCAACCCATTAAACAAAAGAAAATCACAACCGTAAAATCCATAACAGTGACTATCGAAGAAAAGATAGATTGCAAAATCATGCAAATCAGATGTTTAAAAAAAAGGGATGCTAAATGCTTAGGAACCTTGATCTCTAGCCACAACAACCTGAAAATCGAAATAAATAACAGAATTTTCATGGCTAACAGAATTTCTACGGCCTCAGAAACCAACTCAAATCCAAGTTCATCAGTGTGAAGACAAAGTTAAACATCTACAAAACTTTAATCAGGCCTATAGCAACGTATGGAAGTGAGTGCTGGACCCTAAACAAAACAGAGGAGGAAAAACTGCTAATTTTTAAAAGAAAATTTTGAGGTAAATCTTTGGATCTCTTCAAGAGAATGACGTAAGGAGAATTCTGTACAACCACGAAATTTACAATAAATATGACAAATTCGGTGGGACCAACATTGTGAGAACTATCAAAGCATCACACATTAGGTGGCTGGGCCACCTCTTCAGAAATTCTGATGCCGTCCCTGCAAAAAAAGTGACTTTTTCCACAATTGAGGCGACGACCACCTACAAGATGGATAGACGACGTTGAAAAGGACCTCAAGCTGTTGGGAGTCGACCGATGGCGGGCCGTCGCACCGGACAGGGCCAGATGGAGGAAAATCTCCGAGTCAGCCTTGGCCTGTGAAAGGCTGTTGCGCTTATGAAGAAGAAGAAGAAATGCTTATTTCATCCAAGATTCGGTTGTTGTAATGAATAATATCATATTAAAAGTTATGTGGGAGTCAATGGCAATAATTGCTTAAAAAAATCAATAGAATCATTGCGCTAATAATTAGGTATTCAATTGCGTGATTCGAATTTCCCAATTGTCAGAAATATATTGGGATGTTTAATATCAATATCTGTCGAAGATACAATCGAAATACTACATGGATTTGCAATATTATCGGCATGAAAAGAGCACACCGAAAAGTACTTATTTAAATGCACAATTCAAAATTTGTGTAGAAATAATATGAACAAATAACTCGTGGAATTTGGTAGTATTGGCGATAAAATCATCCTATTAAGGTAAATAATCAAATAAGTGATTTTAGTTTCTTGTGTAATAAAATTAGGTGAAAAAGAAAAAAACGTTTTTTTTTTTTTTTTAAATGCGAAAATTTGTAGATATAACTAACTGTTCAAAGATCAATTGAAGCACTGCAAAGATTAATGAGGATATCGGCGCAAACTAAGTATGCCTAAGAGTGATTTCTTGAATTCGCAATTCAATGTTCCCATGCCATAATAATTTCGGTATTTTTTAAAAAAATCGAGAATATCAATAATAATTGAGCAATGAAAGACATCAGGATATCAAAAAACCCAAGTAAAAATTCACAATAATTGCCAAAGAAAATGATCGAAACACTAAGTATTTCTACCAACCTACTATTCTTTCATTTATTTATATTGCTTTATTACTTCGTTGAGTGAGAAAAAGAGGTATCATTTTTTGTTTTTCTGATTTTGAGGTATAACATTCTCATTTGCAGGTATTATATTCTGATGGAGGTAATCTTAGTGCTTGCATCAATGCTGGCACTCTTGCTCTCATCAATGCAGCCATTCCACTGAAAGACTATCTCTGTGCTTGTTGTGCTGGCTTTGTCAATGAAACTCCTCTGAAGGATATCAATCATTATGAAAGTATTTTAGGTGGAACTGAATTGAATCTTGCTATGCTTAGAAAATCTGAAATGATAGTGTGTGATGAACTAACAGCTAGGATCCATAGAGATCACTTGGGAAAAATTCGTAAAATGGCCATGCAAGGCTGTCATGACATTAGTGCAATCTTAGATGCCGCTATAAAAAAACATTTGGCACTTGTGAAGATAACTTAGTTATTTTGCTTACAATAAAAGCTGTTCTTATATTTGATTACATTCTTTCCTTTGTAGTCAGACTATAATACTAGCCATGTTCTATATGATCATGACATTTATGCCACTGTAAAAAAGCACATGGTTCTTAATTTTTTAAAATTACAATTAAAGCTATTCTTACATTCCATTCTTTATAGTCAAGCGAAAGCACTTGTACATAACCACGTACAGTTGAATCTTCTTTCATCCAGGTACCCATGTTAGCCATAGAGCTATAATAGTGGATAAAGTGAGTGTTAAAGAATGTTTTTTGTTCAAGAATGAAACCATTTAACATGTGGATCATTCAACGGGGGCATTTTTTCCTCCTTGTTATTTCAATAGAAAAAAATCAATAACATTAAAAAAAAAAACACAAAATATGAATCTTGTTCCAAAGGGCATTTTGGCCAAAAGAGAAAGGTCACACCACTAAAGGGTCTCGTGTTTGGGATAAGAAGAGATTGGTAATAGGTACAGCTCTATGTTTATCACTTTTTACTGTCCCTAGAATTAATGAGTCTCTAGGCACAACTCTTGAGTGGCCCTTCAAATATTACCCTTACTGTGAATTCTATAATATAAATATACATATTGTAGTTTGTATGACAGTTATTTTAATTACAATTAAACAAAACAATTTTTATGCAAATGAGAGCACCTAATTTTAATGCCCATATCTACGAAAGTAACTAAGAATCCTGTTCAGTCAGAGTTCTACAGAAACAAAGTTGGGTCCTGGGGTATTTAAGCTGATAAAATTTCGATTTTAACAGGATAGGAATTTTAAAATATTATACACGTTATTGTTGTTCATTTACGTCGCAACTAGAGCTGCACAATGGGCTATTGTCTGTGAAACATCCCTGAGGATGATCCGAAGGCAGGCTGTCACAATTTTGATCCTTTGCAGAAGGGATGGCACCCCCGCTTTGGTAGCCCGACAGCCTGCACGCGAAGTCAAGCACTTTACGGTAGAACATTTAAACGAGGACCAGTACCGCACACCTTCAGTTCCTACGCAGACTGATCCAAGTGATCACCCACCCGCTCACTGACCGCAGCCAGTAATGCTTGACTTCGGTGATTATTAACGATCAGTCCACTGCGGGCCTATACACATTATACATAACGACCTATATTTTAGCAAAATATTAACTTCTAACAGTGGGTTCGAATCTTGGTGACAGCCAATTTTTAAAAATTAGATTGAAGAAAAATATTTTTTTAAGTTTATTTTACAATATTGTAACATAAATAAAATGTTCCTTTGCATAATATAATTATTATTTTTGAGTGCATACATAAAAAAAGCACCAAAATTAGGAATATTGATCTTATACTGTAAATACATAATGCCCCATATTTCTCCTAATATTAACCTATAATTTTGAATTATTAAATTATCAGATATTATATTGTAATATAATGTATTACCATATCAAAGGAAATAAAGACAAATTAGGGGGTGCACAAATGGGCATAGTATGGTTTCTTCAACAAATCACAGAAGTTACTTAAAAAGCTATATTGTAACGTAAATAAAATATTGCCATTCTTAATAAGATTGGAGCCAGGGTGACTCAAGGGATAGAGTATTCGCCTCCTAATAGGGTAACCCAGTTTGGAATCCCAGCTATGGCTGGTCCAAAATCCTACATGATCAACTAATTTACATGGGTGCATCAAGAAGCATAGCGGGCAAGTGTTCTGAATTTTTCGGATTTGTTCCTAATTTTTAATTCAAACCTGATATTTATATAAAAAATATGAATTTTCGTAAAATTGCATTATTTTTGCTTTTAAACCAATTCCTTGTTCTGATCGCCGCAAGCGCGCTTCCTGTGATTATTGTGCAGAAGTAATTTTTAGTAGCCTTTTATTGGAAAATACTATTCCAATAGCTGTTGCTGATCATTTCACTAAATTGAATCTTTAACAACTATTATTATTTTTTTTTAAATGTATCGTAGTATTTCAATACCTCCATCAGAAATATTTGTTTATGATGTAGATTATTATTAACCTGTGTTTTATAATTTTGAGAAGAATAATTAATTATTAATAGGTAGTGGTTGTTTTTAAATTATTATACCGGTATTCCTAATTATAAAATATAAATTTCGCACAAAAGTTTATAGTTTTGTTTTACTGATTTACATACAGTATTTAAATATATGTCTATTAATGCTATTATTTAACAGTTAAATTTTTGTCTTACTCTCAGAATCGGTGCATATAGTTTTGTCGCATATAGTGTTCCTAATTTTTTATTCTTAAGGTTGGCAGGTATGAAGAAGTCCTACATGAAGGTAAATCTCTCCCAATACTTGATCCAGAAGTTCCCTTGTCCTCAATGTTAAGTTCAAGATTAAAAAGACGACGAAGCTGAACATTGGTAGTCATAAACTCAAAATTAGGTCGACTGTTCAACAAGGGTTATAGAATAAACTTAACATCATTTATTTCTTTTCTATGTGCATAGATAATAAAAGTGCTAAAATTAGGACATTATGACTGTGAGCGAAACTTTTGTTTAGCTAGTACACTGGGCATTTCAAAATACATAGAAATTTAAATTAACATTAAGGGGTATAAACTATTGATAGGTCTCCTGCTTAAACTATTGGGACAATATTTTTCAGACTACTGCTAACCCATATTTTGAGTTTCAGAAAGTACATTATCATGTCTGATTTCCTCACTTTAAGTATCAAGTTTGCACCACTAATTAACTAGCGTATTTAAGGTTAAACCATGGAGTTATTAAGATTGAGTCCTCAGAATCCAATCATTAG
This sequence comes from Parasteatoda lunata, assembly GCA_949128135.1. Taxonomy (NCBI): domain Eukaryota; kingdom Metazoa; phylum Arthropoda; class Arachnida; order Araneae; family Theridiidae; genus Parasteatoda; species Parasteatoda lunata. The sequence goes on from OX421971.1 coordinate 25,488,116, forward strand.
ATCATAAGTTATTCAGGGTGTTCGCATTTTGTTTTGTACATTGTACAGATTTAAAAAATTAGTAAAAACAAGTACGTTTAATAGCAATTGTTCTTTGCAATACAAATTAAACAATAGAGTTGAGTGCTTTAATACTTTAGAAAATTCACGATAGAAAGCAAAAATCTTTTTTTTTTGCGCTACATAAATAACCCTATTCATGTTTCTTCTCTAATCATTGATGTTTTTTTTTTTAAATGAATAACAGGTTAACCAAAATAGGCAATTTATTATACTTCTATTAGCATTTGCCATAATCAGTTGTATTGAGCTCTTTAATTTATAATATCGGGAACTTTTTATTTTACTGGATCAGAATAATTATAGTCAGAGGCTTTTTAAATATTTATTATTTTGCGGTTAGAAAAATTTTTTCTCTCGAAATAACAGCTTCTTTTAGTTTAATTTTTAATAATGGGTGATATTTATTTCTAAATTTTAGTTTTGACCTTTTTAAAAATTCTCTGAGCAAGATTTTTCTAAAAATATCATGTTTGAAAAAACATGAACATTTAACAGTACTTCATTACATCAGCCAAGTTGTCTTAACTTTTGTTTCATATGATATAATAGTGAATATCATAGGTATTTTGTAATGACTTTATATTTCAAATTAATGACAATTTTAAATACACAGGCAAGCAAAATTATTAAAAACTAGAATTGTTAGTTTTTTTATTGAAATTTTTTGATAATATATAATACAATCTTGTTCTATGTAGCGAAGATGATTACATTATTCAAATAATGCTTTAATTTTGCATTTTAAAAAATAGAAATATAAAATTTTTTACAGGGCACCAAATCAAAGTTTGCCATAGGCACTGTTTCCTTTAGATACACATTTGTAGCAATTTTAATGGACAATTGTGTATAAAAATAAAATTAAGGGTCCTCTTCAGATAGAAAAGAGATTTTATTTACACCATGTTATCCTATGGATAATCATAGAAATGCAATTTCTAATATAATTAACTATTTTTTTAGAAATTTTTTTTCCATATCTTTCATTAAAGCAACCTAAAAAGTTTTTCATTTTGAATGAAGGCTTTCTCAATTAAATTTAAAAAAGATTTACAACTTTAAAAATTTGGTTTCAATGAATAAAATTAAATTTTAAAAAGATACTTAAGGAATTATAATTTTATGCCTTTCTCTGTCTGAAGAGAATTCTTATATTCATTTTATAATATAGCACTAGAACTAATAATTATTCTTAATGTAAAGGAAGAAAAGTGGCCATTTTTCACAGTTACGGGAAGATTTTTAAAAAGTGCAGCTCACTCTCAATACTTCTTATAAGTTACTTATATCTTATAAGTACTTATAATTTTTATAAATATGCATTAAAAATGTTCCTTTTTTTGAAGACATCATTTTGCATAGATATTCACACATAACTTTTTTCTGAATACATCATATCTTATCATCCCAGTAAAATCATCGTCATTTAAAAAAATAATGATTTTACATTTGAAACAAGTTATTAGCAAATGTGTTCTTCTGTAAGAGATAATATGGTTAGAATTCATATTTGATACTTCTATAAAGAATTGTAATTACAGCTGCTAAAAATTTTTTGAGTTTTTTACTGTGGTTATGTGTTTATAAGTGTCGGACATAAAAATAAAAAAAATCCCATTAGATAAAATAATACAAATTGAAAACTCAAAAGAAAAACATATCTTACAAATTCAAATTAAACATTGTAACATATGTTAAATGCAGGGTTTGTGATTAAAGAAAATTCATATAAAATGAATATAAAATATATTCATATGAGTTTTAAAAAATATTGAAAGAAATTTAGTTTATAATTAAAATAACAATACATTTTTAACTATGCATTAGTTACTAATACTTTAACTTACTCATCTATTTAAAAATAAATTAAATTAAAAAAAAACATAATAAAGGAACAGGCTATCTGAATTTCTCTTTTAGCAGCTGTTTTACTCAACATTGCAACTACCTTTTAATACTGTAAGTACTTTTAAGATTCAGAAATATATTTGCAATATGAAAATAAAATGTGGTTTTAATTTTCACTTTATTTTTAGAGTGCATCCTGAAAAACCCAAAAAAACTTATAAAGTTTCAAAATATTTCAAAGGCGTTCATTTAACACCAAATATTAATGATTTTTAAGAAGAAGAAAAATCGATGAACACTGGTTAAAACATAAGTTTTGGGGCTATCAAATTTTTTAAATGGTTTGTAAATGACAAAAAACAAAGAAAATGTATTGATTTTTCAGAATTAATCAGAGAGAATTTAAAAATAATACAGTGAATCAATGAAACAAATATAAAAATAAAACATTTTAAAATATTATAACATGACAACATATACAAGAGGTGAACGAAAATTAACAATATGATGTTTATTTATAAAGGCTAGTTATGTATAATGCTTTCAATACATGTCCGGCGAGTTTGTATTTCTGTTTAAATTTCTGGACATTTCATAAGTCTTTTTGGCAGCAACAACCTTGTTCATTTTGTGTATATTTGCAGTTTGTGGAGTTGTACTGGAACTAGTTATCTGAAAGTAGAATAAAATTATCAATTTAATAAAATTGGAAGTTCCTACTTAAATATTAAATCTATTGAAGAAAAAATAATTATTAATTAAATTTTTTTTTTCGCCTGTAAGTTAGCTTAGAATTGTTGAATAATTTATAATGTGTTTTAGAACATTCAGAATTAGACCAGAAGATTTTCATAATACAAAAACCTTGAAACATGAAGCTTTGCATTATTTACATAGATCATTTCACATATAATTAAATACACTATTATCATCTACCAAATATGACAATATATATTTGGAACATATCAATATTATGTGCTTTAAAATAATTTTTAAATACAAATAAAGTTTAAAAAGCAAAAATCGACACTGAAGTATTTTTTATTTAGAGAAAAAGAAATTTCAATATCAAGAGAGCATTATTATTAAAAACCATATATTTGCTGGTTTGCTTCAGTAATTATAAAGTTTATCTGGAATTGCGTTAAATAGATTTTTCCATGCTATAATTTTTAAATAGACTTCATATTAAAAATGTTATTATGCTGTCTAATGACAGTTACACACTTTTCTGGGAGCTGATAAGGGGGACACTGATAGATGTGAAATTAATTTAAAACAGCATGCATAGCCAAATCTCTCAACAAAAAAAAAGCACCTTTAAAGTATTTTTTAAACACTCAAAAAATAGTTTTAAGCAATATATATATGCAAAGGAAAATTATTTTCAAAAAATTTATATGATCATCATAAAATGACTAGCTTCTGACAAAGAACTCTTTTCTTGATTATATAAGCCACCATAAAAAGATTGAGAGATTTTAGCGGGTGGAAAATGAAGACTGAAATTCAGAATATCTTGCAAAATGCAGCAGGGTTGCACGTGTCAGTGCAAGAATCTCACTGAACCCAGGCTCAGTAGATGCACATGCAGACTCCTGTATTTCCTCAAACATGTAACATGATTGGCGTTATTATATGCCAAGGACCGACGGTACGCCAAAATTGATTGTGGTTGAATGAACTGTGAAAACGTTGAATAAAACAATGTAAAACCACGCTTTTACATGATACACAGCAAATATCGACAAGGTAAAGAAAAAAATCTAATTTTTCAAAAAAGGAAAATTAAGCTCTTTTAAAAATAAAAAAAAAAAAGCACCTTTAAGGATTTTTAAAAAACGCTATGCACCATATTAAAAGTAAAACGCTTCAAAGTTTTGATAAATGCTATTTATAGTTACAAATTACATGAGCATTAAAAAGAATAAAAACTAACTTTTTCGTGTAAATATATTGTTGTTGTTGTAGACTGTTGAACAACTCCTCTTGCAACGACTTGTTCGGGAATTGCTTCTTTTTCTTCTGCCACCTAAAATAGAAATGCAATTAAATTAAAAAGTCGAGTACCAATGAAGTTTTGTCAGTAAGGAAACGTATAGCAATTATTGAATGTGTTTTGAACAATTTATCAACATGTATTGTAAACAAAACATCTACATGAAAATGTTTACCCAGATTAAACCATCCCATTTTACATATATGAAGAACCAATATGTTTAATTAACTCACCCACAAATTGAATGCAAGTCTAACTAAAAAAGAATTGGAGAAAGGAAACAAATCTTTAAAGCGTTCACAGACACAAAATGAAATTTTAAATTTGATGTTCATTAAAGATGAAATTTTAGCATACATTTCTTTGCAAAAATAAAGTGAAATCATGAATCGGTACTAAATTGGTCAGAATATCTTAATATAAGCATGTTTGAATACATGTTTTTTTTTTTTTTTTTTTTTGTACATTTAATAAAATATCAAAGGGTTCTCCCAGATTAAAACTTCATATATATTGCTAACTAACTTAATAATACATTAAAAGAAGAATTAAGGGAGGTGGACAAAAACAGGCTAACAGAAACAAAAAAAAAGGACTTAAATTTGAAGATAAATTAGTATGCCTTACAATTAAAAAATTGTAAGCACGCTAACAGAATTAAATTCAAAATTTTTAAAAAAGTCATTTGTAAAAGGCAATTTGTAAGATATATTAACTAGCCCCGGGGCAAAATTTTTTCGAGCTTTCTGCGACAATTCTCTCTTGCACTAATACCTTTCAAAAATTTTTTTTAATAGTAGCAAAAATATGTATAGTGGAGCATCGTTTATACCATGCCAAAGGGACCACCGAAAAACGTCGTATAATCGATTTTAATTCCTAAAACTAGAAACTAACTCTGTTTTCAGTTAATTTTAATGTTTAACATGTTGATTTACATAAATTTCTAAATTGGACAAAGCAAAACAAACAGATAACCATAGAAAAAAAAAAGAAGAAAAATTACAGTAAGCAATTTGAATTTACGTTACCTTTATTTATTTGATACTCCAAATTTGTTATTTTTATTTTACTTTAATCATTTCACGTTAAGTTTACAGAATAAATTATCTATGGTTGTTTGACGTTGAGCTGTAATTAATGACTTGTGCAATGAATCGGGGTCCTGAAAAGTTTTTTCGCCGGTATTGTGGTAAAGAAAATAAGTTCTTAGTGTTTCAATGGAATTCACTGCATCTTGAAAAGATGGCGGAACAACTTCTTGGCATTCCTCGTCATCCTCGCTGTCTGTCACTATGTGGCTCGGACTGTGTGTTCTGCATAAGCTCATCAACAGTGCAAATCGCTGACGTTACTACATCCTCATCGCAATCCATGTATTCATCAAAAATTGTCTCTGCTGCGAGCAAGTTCCAATCATCATCATTGATTATTGTATCATCATCGCTTACGTCCTCTCCCCCATTATCATCGGTTGTTCGATGGACAAATCCATTTTTTTTTAAAACAGTTCTTTATTGTTGTGGTTGTTACCTGAGACCATGCCAACGAAATCATATTCATTGCTTGGAGAACACTTATTTTTTAGGGATTAGGCTCTGCAATGCTTCGAATAGCAAGTTGAACAACTGCTTTCTGTAGTGCAATTTTAGATTCCTAATCACGCCCAAATTTAACGCCTGAAGCACACTTGTGCAGCTTGCAGGAAAAAGTGAACTTTTACATTTTCCAAAAAATTAGTATCAGGTGGGTGAGCTGGACATTGGTTGATGAATAGCAAAATTTTTCGTTTTTGCCTCTTCATAACATTGTCTAGTTTTTTCAGCCATTTAGTAAAAGTTGCGGTTGTCATCCAAGCATTCTAATTTGCATCATAATCCAGCGGAAGCGTTCTGATATTCTTTAGACATCTGGGATTTTTTGATTTTCCTACCACCAAAGGAGTAATCTTTTCACTTCCATCAGAGTTTACACAAAGCAGCACAGTAAGGCGATCTTTGCTTTTTTTTCCTCCCTTACATTTTTCGCCTTGTCCGAGCTAATGTCCTATTCAGCATTAGATGATAAGAAAGACCCATCTCGTCGGCATTAAAAATATCTTTAGGTAGCTACTCACTTATTATGCCTGGCAAATTTTCGTGCCATTCTGCTACAGAATCTGCAGGAACATTTCTTGATTCACCACTTACAACTTGACACGTGATCCCGTTCCTAGCTTTGAATTTCTGCAACCATCCTGCTGTAAAGCCGCTATCTGTGAGATTAAATTTCATGGCTTTCCCATCAACATTGGACCACTTACTGGAATATTTGACGCACAACACTGATTGAAAAATTGGAGCAAAACCTTCTCCATTTCAGGAAATTTACTCTCTTGCACTCGCATTTTAATGCAGAAGATCCGCAGGCTTTGGCATGTTCCTCAATTTTCAGAGGATCATGAATAATAGTCTTTAAGGTAGAAACTGGAATACCCATCATTTTAGCCAAGTCAGCTTTTGATCCTCCCGGTAAGCCTTTATCGAATTCCTTCAAAATTTTAATTTTTTCTTTCACCGAGATAGACTTTTGTTTTCGAGACATGTCTGTGGACGAAACAGTACGTACAGCAAAGAATGAAAAAAAAAATAAATATCGATCAGTAGTGCTAGTGCACTGATAAGAAAAGAATGTCCTTTACTAGCCGTAACAATAAAGCAGGTTGGGGAATCTGATCACCTTCTTAGAAAAGGAATGTCCACTCCCAGTGCAATCCGTTATACCTTTGTTTTTCCACCCACCACTCCGTATTGTTATCACGTGCTACACTTACACATGCCCTTTCTGTGTCAATCATGTTGGAAAATTCCGCCCATTCTTAAAATACACAAGAAAAAATAAATAAATGTGAAAAAACCTAAAAACCGACGTATAACTAATTCTGTGTCTCGTATAAACAATATATTTTTACATTAAAATGAATAGGAATGAATTGGGACCACACTAAAACGTCGTATAAACGATGCTCCATATATATATATATTTATATAAGCAAAAGCATTTCCTGTTTCCAAAATTTTTTTTAAAAAAAAAAAAAGCCTTGAGGGTCGGAATAGAACAGTATATAATTTTTTTAATTATAAATGTAAGAAGTTTTTTTTTTAATATGCATATAATACAGTACATAGTCTGATATTATTGGGGATATATTGTCCTGTTCTAAAAAAAAAATTTTGTAGTTAACTTTTTAAAATTTTATCGATTTGGAAATTACATTTTATAATAATAGTCATTATAATAATAGTCACATTTTATAATAATAGTCATACATTTTACAATAATAGTAATTTTTTTTACGCTCAAAGCAAAGTAAAAAAAGTCAGGAGTGTTTCTTCCATCTCTGATATACGAGAAAGGCATTTTTTGAAAATAATTCTGTAGAAAAGGGGGGAAAAAGTTCTGAGAAAGAAAAAAATCTTTCCGAAAATTCTGCAATAACTCTGTAATGTTCTGTAACAATGTCACCATGTCGCCACGATTCTGCCACAGGGTTAATTAGTTGGCATAGGCAGTTAAATTCAAAAATGCTTCTCCAAATAAGCAGATCTATTTTTAGCAGTTTGAATATTTCAAAATATATTTTTAAGTAGAATATTTTTAGTACATATATTTTGAAGTAAGAAATAATTACAATTAACCATATACATTAAGTAGAAAATTTAAGTAATCATACAGCAGGAAAACAAAATTATGAAAATAATTTCCAAAATCATACTGATTAAGAGTTAAATAATGAGAAACAAGTTTTAAATTTGAAATTTAATTTTAACTAAAAACATACAAAACACCATTAATACATAAAAAAAGATTATATGTCTCTTTTATATATATACACATGCATATATATATACAGGGTTATTCATAATTCCCTCCGGGGTTTCGAAGCATTATAGTAAAAAAACGAAGATGAATATGGCAAAAAAGAACATATGAAATTGTTCCGAAAGTATTCAAGTTTCAATTTAAGCAGTTGCCGGTAGAGGGCAGTAACATGTACCACTGAAGCCAGTTGTAGTAAAAATAAGGTTGTAGTAAACAGAGGGAATTATGAATGACCCTGAATATATATATATATATATGAAGAAAATTTTACAAATATACGTTACAATCAAGAAAGAGAAGTGATAGTCAATAATAATTAATAATTTACTTTCTCAAAAAGCAGGTAAAAATGAAATTGTTTTATTGCCCATATGAGTATGAAGTACAGTTCTGAGTATGTTACAGTTTCAGAGTATGTAAGATATACTATCCAGTTCTGTAAGATATACTACATACCTGTAATGGACTAGTTCTCTTCCCTGCTTTGCACTCAAATCTTTTATGGACGTCATCTTTTGCTTTACATTTTTCACTGCAGTATGCAAAAGACCTAATGCCAGAATAACAGCAAAGAATTTTTGCTGGTTGGGAACACTCCATGAGGGAACACTAAATCGAAACACAAACATTGACATTGCAAAATTAATGGGATTCTGTATTTAAAATTAATTATTCATAAAATAAATTTACTAAAAATAATTCACAAAATAAATTTTTTAATCTTTACTAAGAAAATATTCATTGGAAACACTTTTTTATTTTCTTCTTCAAAATAAGACTACAGAGAAAAATAATTCTTATAATGTACTTAAATGAAAACATTTATCAATAAAATAAAAAAGAATGAAAAATAAATGGGACACATAATAAATTGATTTTAAGTTTTAAAATTACTAAGTGCTGCAATTTATGTTTCATGGGAAAGACCTCTTGGTTAGATTAAAGTAAAGATCACCTTCAAAATATTAAAAACCCAAACTTTGGAATGATATATTTAGGCCCAACAAGAAATTTTTAAAAAAATAGATTACAGTGAATGAATCTTAATAGATTGAAATTCTATAGAAAATAACAGACTTAGCTATAACTTTTTTTTTCTGACTTGGCAAAACTTCAAGATGCATAAAAAAATACCTTTAATGCGGATTGCATATAATAAGCATACTTAGTTAGACTTAGCAACTAAATTGTAATGCCATTAATTATTTTTAATAAATGTTTTCATGAGGAAACATAAATTTAAAAAAAAAAAAAAATTCTGCTACAGAGTTTTCTGTTATTTAGACATAAATATTTCTAATTCATCCACATCTTTAAAATTATACCATATCTGTTACCATTAGAGAAATAAAATAACGTAGATTTCACTAGTGCCATTTTTTAGGCTACGAGTAACTGTCTGTTTCATTTATGCTCATAATAGCATTTCTTCTTGCTGGAATGGAAATTTTCAAAGTGAAAATTTCTGACAAAAAAAGAAAAAAAAAAAAAAAATTTAATTCATCGTGAGGTGGACAAAGTCGTGAAAAAAAAAGTCGCTTTAAAAATTCAAATTCTTTTCAAACATATGAAACATAAAAAAAAATAATCATGATTTGATACAAAATTATGATTTCTCAAATTCTTGTTTAAAATGTTTAAGAATATAAGTCTATGAAGATGAGAAAGTCTTGAAGTTGATGTGCTCAATATGAGATGAAAATTTCATCATCTCTGGACCTTTCATAACTCAAAAAGCTTTTAAATTTGTGAAGGCATTGGGATATGCTGAATTTTGAGGAAGCAGTGGGTGGCTTGTTAAATTTAAGAAAAGACACAAAAATTGGAAAAACTAATATCTGGTGAAAGTAAAGATGTGGATGATAATGTTTAAGAAAATTGGATAACGGAAACACTGAGTAAAATTCTTAAAGACTATAAGCCTTAAAACATTGTAACATGGATGAGATTAGTTTATTTATTCTATGCTTGCCTAAAAAAACATCAGCATTTAAAAATGAAAAATACTTCGGAAGAAAACATAACAAATTAATATTCTATGTCATATCAGGTACAAGTATGACTGGACAAGAGAAACTGAAATTATTAGTTATCGGGAAAAAAAACGAAGATGTTTCAAAAGCACAAAATCTTTGGAGGTAGATTATAGCTTTAAGAAAAGTCTTGGATGACAACAGAAATTTGTGAAAAATGAGTCCAAAAGTTGGACAAACCTATGATTGCAGAGTATCACAAAATTGCTCGTTTTTGACAGTTGTCCCAGACCAGAAATACAAAAATGTGAAAATATTTACAGTTTTATACTTGCCACCAAATATTACAGCAAAACATGCGCCAAAATGGATCAAGGAGTGATACAAAATTTCAAACTGCAGCATCGTAAAAGAAGATAGCGAATAGTTACCATGGTGATCAAAGTTTAATTGTGACTTGCAGATTGGTGATTTTTTTCCACTTGATTCTGAAGTTAAAACCTTGCAAATAAAACATGAACTGAGAAAGATATTTTGGACTTAGCTACTAAATTGTAATGCCATTAATTATTTTTAATAAATGTTTTCATGAGGAAACATAAATTTAAAAAAAAAAAAATTCTGCTACAGAGATTTCTGTTATTTAGACATAAATATTTCTAATTCATCCACATGTCTCATTTGTGTTAAAAAATACAAATGAGACAGGAATGATCACGAAGTAGAAATTTGCAAGCCGTTGCATGATGAAATGCTTAAAACATTTTAAACAATCCAATGCTGAATACAATTACAGTAATTTCCAGTAGATAATAAGTTTGCGATTACAGTGGATTTATTCAAAAACAGATTTTTACAGAAATTATTCCGAAATTACGAACCTATTTTTTTATGTTTGCTCTGAGAAGATTTTTTCTTATTTGATATTTTTTAATTAAAATAAGGGTTGATAATAGAAGTTTTTGATCCATGATAAAACTTATGACGTCATCTACAAATGGAGTTTTGAATTCCGATATGTAACTCAAGAATAAATTAGTATCTAGATTTTTTACTCTCCCTATGGCAGAATTTTTCTAGCTTTCCGCGACAATTCTAGTACTAATACCTTTTAGAGAGACATTTTTAATAGTAGCAAATATATATGCTACTAAAAACACAAGTGGGCGACCTTTGTGCTAAAATACAAACTAAGGCAAACAACGTTAAAGAGGTGTATTTTATATATATTATTTGGTGCTCTTTAACGTTGTTTGCCTTAATTTATATATGCTACTAATTTAAAATAACAGAAGCGCTTTCTGCTTACAAAAAAAAAAAAAAAAACTTCATGTATAGAATAGAACAGTATATAATTTTTTTAATTAAAAATGTCAAATTTTTTTAAAAATCTGCAGATAAAGGAATACACATTTTAACATTATTGGTGATATTCGTTCAAAAAAATATTTGTATAGTTAACTTTTTTAAAATTTTTGCCATTTGGAAATACTGTTTATATCAATCTGAATTCTAGCTAAAGCCAGTCAATTCAGAATTTTTTTATTATCATGAGAAAGTAGAATAAAAATCACGAGCATTTTTGCCACCTCCACTAAGCGAAAAAGACATTTTTTAAAAATATAATTCTGCAGAAAGGGGAAAAACAATACGACAGAGAAAAATATTTTGAAAAATTCTGCAGACATAAAAAAAAACAAACTAGTTTCTTTTGCTTTCCAAATAAAAAATCTTTTTGCAGGAACTCAAACGGAAATTTCTGCGGGAGTAATGTTCTGCGACATTGTCGCCACGAAGTTTACTCTTCTCCTCATTTATATTTTCTTTGTAAATATTTCATTTTCAAATTGTCACAAAACCAAGAAATAAAATCTTTTTATTCTATGCATCGATCGAATTTCTGTAGATACTTTCAGTTGGCATTTAGTGATTTCGTTAAATACAGGTGTATATATATTGAAAACGATTTATAAAGTCGAATTGCACAACAGACTGAATTGTTTATACTGGTCCAACCTAAATGAAAACCCATTTACGTAATATTAAGTAAAAATGCGTTTCTTACAGAAACACACATGACATTTTATATAGGTAACTTTATGTTTATAAAAAGTAGTATTGAAACAACTAAACTTACGTATTTCATTGTTTTTGCCTCCTTGAGCCTTTCGTTAAATCTTGCCTCAACTTTATCTAACTCTTTTTTTAAATTTTGAATTTCTCTTTTTAGAATTTCGTTTTCTTCCTCGAGCTTCTCTTCTTTTTCTTTGAGCTTTTTTTTTTCTTCGTTCAGTTCTTTTAATTCTTCTTTGAGCTTTTCATTTTCTTTATCTTGTTTGCTGATTTTTAATTTCAAGCATTGGACAATGTTATCTATCAAGGAATTAAAAAAAAAATAAAATAATAGCAAACATATAAATGCACAAGGTAAGGACGGAAATAATAACATTGAATATTTTATAAAAAAAATCTATTAGAGATTATCAAGCAATTATAAAAATACAAACTTTTATTTATATAAAAATACATACTTTTGTTTGTATAAATAAATACAACATTTGTTTGTATAAAAATAGAAACTTTTGTTTGTATAAAAATAGAAACTTTTGTTTGTACTTCAGTGGTTGAGTGAAAAAGATAATTATAATCCTATATTTTGCTCCCTGTTAGCAGAGATTGCCATGTTGATGCAAATTATATTTTGATAGAAACATATCAGAGCTCCATTGACATCGGATAACCATGGGAGGTTTTCGTGGTTCTTATCTCCATTGAGCGCGAATGCTGATTAGTTTCACTTAAAAGAATTTTTCTTGAAGGTGAATGTGACTTAGTTCTTTAACCCACTGGCGGTTAAGAAAATTGATAAAATTGGGAGAATGTTTGTCCCTTATACACTACTCCCCTATCCATTAACATGGAAAAACCGGTTTTACTATGCAGAGAAGACTGCAGGTTAAAATGCAACTTTTAACTTGAAGAATAGTCAGTGGGTTAAACAGGTATTTTGTCTTCTATATTCAAGGTTAAGAAGTTGAAAATTAAAAAAAAAAAATGCATATTCACCGAGTGGATGGGTGTTTAACAACGGAAATTCGTGAAGTGGTAACCTAAATTATGAAAAATAAGGATAGCTTATCAAACTAAAGCAATAAAGAAAAAAGAAAACAATGGAAATAAAAATACGGCTACCAAAGCTGACTTCTTCAGGGGGTACCAGCTCCGGAAGCCATAAAAACAAATCCTTTTCTATTGAGAGAGCCAGACAAATGTCAATATTTGCTCTCTCAGTACCCCAAAGGTTTTGCAAAAGTCCAAGAAGAAATACATAAAATCAATTCAGATAAAAAATGTAAAGAAAATCATGAGAATAAAATACAAAAATGAGAAGACAAAAACTCACATTAAACTAGTCAAACATCAAATTCATGAAACTAACTCTATGTAAAAGAAACATTTGAAATAAAAGAAAACAACGCCCCCTATAAAAATGCGCAGTAGGAAGAAAAAAAGGATAGGAAAGGTAAAGATTGCGTATCAGATTCATCGCTTATCAAACGTGTAGTTCACCATGATAGAAAAACAAAACTGTTTTATAAACATTTTTATAAATTAAAATTTTATTATTCTTGCATGAAATTGCATTTTTTTAAAATAAAATTTGAAAATAATTTTTATTTGAACAGCTATACCTAAATATTTTTTGTATTAAAACAGATAAAAATACTTTTATTAGGCAAATTCTCGCAAATTAAAATGATACATACCGGTGAAATATCTACTCCGCAAAAGTTGAGCTCAAGCTGCTTTTGAATAGTTTTTGGATACCAGTTTGTTCTAAATTTAGGTTGCTAAAATTTTATTCTATGAATATAAGTCTAAATGGATGTACATTTATTTTATCTTTTCAAACAAAATTATATTCGATGAAAAACATCGAATATATTTTATATATCGAATATATACATTATGAAAAATCGTCCTTGAAAATAAACAAATGCTATGCACAAAAATCATTTAAAAATTTCCTTTATAAAAGAGTTAGAATCAAATAAATCGAAACCCAAAAATTTTGTTTGTCATGCCTTCAAAAACATAAAGATTAAATAAAAAAACAAAAAGGAGGAACACATATAAGCTTTAGTGTTCATTTATTCAAATTATCAGTAACACTTAGCAAGTTCTGCCAATAAGCTCTTCAACTATGTAATTGATAATAATTTACTTATTATGAGAAGGGAAAACATTGGAACACTGATTTTGTGATACTTAGATGTCAATTGATTTAGTAAAACTTACAGATTAGGCAGCTCCGAGGAACAAAGCACATCTATAAGAGGTTTAATTTACCCAAACCCTAGATAATGATTAGCAGAAAAATTTTATAGGTGAAAATAAAGTTCAGCAGACACTTGACCGGAATGTCCTGTAGTTCCCAGGTCTTTACGCGATGTTGCCACAGATGCTCAAATCTTAAAGTAGAAAAGACTTCGTGCTCGGAAAGCATATGTCATGAATTCTCCTCCTCAAGATGACATCTTCGACAAGGAGGATCTGATGCAATACCCATAACGTATAGGTGTCTCCGGAAGATGCAGTGTCCAGTGATAAGATCAATGATCTTCAAGCTGTTCAAGCTTTGTCTTTGACCGTCCAAGTTGCGCCTATACTCATGGTCAATCTTGCCATAGTGCTTGAAAATAGATGCCTTGAAGGATGTGGGAGAAATTCGCAAAGCTGGTTCAGGGCCCCAGAAAATCACAAAGTACATGTCGTGAAGTCTCTTCCTCAAGATGACAACCATGACAAAGAGGGTTGGATACAATACTCATAACGTGTCTTGAGGATACACTGACCATACTGAAGACCAAAGATCTTCCTCAAACCATGCCTGTTTAGCTTGAAAAGCTTTTTTTTCCTATTATAACCAGGGTTAGTGATTTTTTGATTTTTTTTTTTTAAAAAAATCAAAAAATTCAATTTTTTTTTTATTTAAATAAGATTTTTTTGATTTAAATAAGATTTTTTTTATTTAAATCAGATTTTTTTGATTTAAATCAGATTTTTTTTGATTTAAATCAGATTTTGAGTTTTATTCAAATACATTGTAAGAACTTTAATTTTTGATTAAAAAAACCTTATAAATGTTTAATCAAAATTAAATTAATATTAAAACTATATTATAACAATATTTTAGAAAGCTCTAATTTACTAAAATAATTTTTCATTATAATACATAGCTTTGAATGCATAGCAACCATTTTGAAACAAATGCATGAATGAAATTTAAAGACCGATGAAGTAGAGAATCTAAAGAATACTTCAGCGGTCTGTCTAGGTTTTTCTGAGAGGTACAGTCCGCAAAAAAAAAAAGATATCACCCTGAATAACTTTCGTTCTAATGATCGGATTTTCACGCACTAAGTGTCAATCTTAATGGTTCCTGGGGGTGACCTCAAATAGGCTAATTAATTAGTGCTAACTATGAATTAAGTTACGAAATCAGACACAAAAACGTACTTTCTCTGAATAAACATATATTTTTTTTTACATATTTGGAATCCAGACACTTGAGTTAGGGGGGGTAGACAAAATTTTGAAACAATTGGTTGGTAAATAGGGTCGCAATAAAGGTTTAGACAATTTTTAAGCTGATTTCTGTCCAAAAAGCAAAAAAAAAATTTATTTTAATTTCCCCTGAAAAGAAAATTTGAATCGATTTATAAATTATTTATGATTTTCTAAGTTTTTAGAATTTAAATACATGAAATTTTTATCTGATATTATTTAGATTATGTTGTTTTTGCTATATTTATTCGAAGATTTCATATTGAAATCAAATTAACATAACTTATTATGGCTATATACAAAATTTTAGGGATAATCATTTTTACAGCTTTAATCGAGTCTTCTAGGCAAGAAAGTTTGAAGGGAAAAAAAGTGCTTGAAAAATAAAATGTATATTGTATAGTAATTCTAATGCACATTCACAAGTTTTTCTATAATTTACGATATTTCTTTTTACTATAACTCAAGGAATTGCTGAATTGACTGCGGTATTTTAAAAACATTGTAATATGTTATGTTTAAGAATAAGATATTGAAATAATATGTTGCATATTGTATGATTCATTGTTTAAAAAATCGCTTCATTCTGCTAGATATTTAGATTACAAGGTTTTCTTTGGATAAAGATGATTAGCAAATAGCATCTCATGCTTCGATACATTCAGAAACTTACGTTCGCAAATTCACCATAAAATATCGCACAGCATATTCTTCAATTGTGATAAGCTACATTTACCACCAAATACTGCTACTATGATTATTTTTGTTTTTTTATATATCTCTGATATGATACTCTCTTTTTAAACAGAGCTTGTAAGGTCTTTAAGATACTGAAATGGGGGCACGAAAACTTAAATGATAAAATATTTAATTTAATTAACTCAAAATATCTGGTCTCAAAATTTTAATTTTAAAGTTAAATATAACTTTTACAATATTGTTGCTCGAATGTTTTTAAAGATCACATAAATCCTGTTAAAATATGAAAATGCATATGTTTACTTTAACGAGTGTAAAATCCTTCTCAAAATAATGATCAAGACCCAAATGTAAAACAGTAGAATTGATGATAAGAACTCAACTGGCTTCAAAAAATATGAAGAGGGAAGTAAAAGTCGACATGTTTCGAGCGTTCAAATATAATTGCCCATTCTCAAAACTTGTCAAGCTTAAATAACTTGTGTCTTTTATTATTGGACACTCAAAACATGTCTATTTTTATTATCATCTATTATTTTTTAGATCAATGAAGTTTCTATATTTTCGATTTAGTTTCTTGAGATTATCTATTTAGTTAAATTATTAAATTATTTCACTCAATATTAAAATAAGTTTTACTTAAGTTATAGGCACAGGTTCTTAGATTGAGAAAATAATAATTCACTACTTTGTAAAATAATCGATGCAGTAAATTTTTTTTATTTTTTTTTGCTGCAAGCCTTAACATTTTAATTTAAGGACATAAAAAAATGCCGTTTACAATTGAAATTTCAAAAGTCGAATGTGAAAATGGTATGTCCCCCAGCACCAGGAATTGAAATTAAATAGTTACGAGGACAACTATTATTATATAATAGTTACAAGGACAACTAAGTTAGCGTTTCCATCCTACTCTAAGTTGTTTGAAAAGGTATTTTTTATATACGATTCCAAAGTTTATTCTACATATATTTTAGGGTAAACTTTCGGAGTATTTTGATCGAGTTTATTTTTACACCCTTATTTGCTTAAAATTTTTAAATAATATGCTTAAAATAAATTATTCAAGCTACATGATCTAATGCATTTATAGTTTAATAGTAAACAGGGCTTCCATCGCATATCCTTAACCTTGATACCGCTATCATTAAATAAATGGAATAAGCTTAAATAAATAATAAAAGTTAATTTTTTCTTTGTTTTAATTTTCAAGGAATAATGTTTCGATCAAACAGATTTCATTCCGGATATAGCAAAATTAGTGAGTAGGTCCCTTGGAGCAATATCATTCTTATCCTCTTTTGACGAAATATAGGAAAAACTGGTTTTCACAGTTTCTGTAAAAAGTATGTTGGCCTTCTTGCCACGTTTTTTTTAAAAATTTGTTTTTTTATTTTTAATCAAAATAGGGTCAGAAATTGTGTATTATTTATAGATTTTTACTTTTTTAAATTTTTTTAAATCAGATGATTCTAAAATTCGCACGGCTTCGGAATCTTCTTACAAATTTCAATTTTTAGTATTTCCTGCTTAAGAAAATAAGGCATTGTTCCTGATAACAAATTATACTACAATAATATCTTGGGAATCGTGCTAATGTAAAAAATTAAACAAAATAGTTTAGTATATTATCCGGAAAAAAATCTACATGGAATCATTAAGAAAGAATCATTTAAGATACTGAGATATTTTAAGACGCTTAAAAATTTTGGCTACGTATTTGACAGCTTTTTATGTTCGGTATCTTTATACTCTTTGTAGTGACTTATAAAACATCAACACTATTTTAGATAATCTATGTTGAAGTCACAAGAAACATACAAAAAAAAAAAAAAAAAAAAAAAAAAAAAGACAATCAATGATTTATATTTTTTTTTCGAAAAAAATAGAATGCTTAGTAAATATTCAGCTGTTTTACATTAAATAATTTTAAACAGCGGAATGTTTTTTATTTCTTAAAAAGGTTTTATTCTTAGCCAGCAGACAATAATTCTTTTAAAAAAAACTTGACTATAACTTAAAAAGGGACTTTACCTTAAAGAAAACCCAAATTAAAGTACTAAAATTGATTAGTATATTAATGAAGAAATAATAAACGTAGTAGGGTAAAGAATAAGATTTTTAAAAATGCTAAAATTTAATTAAATAGTTGGTAAAATAGTTCTGCGAAACACTTCCGGACAGGTGATTAAAAAATTACTTTTAAGATTAACACGATATATGAGCAATTCTACAAATAAACGCCAATAAGGCGGCCAAAAAAGGGACACTATTTCTACATGAATTTTCTTCTTTTTTACACGCTAAAAAGGCAAGGAAAAATCTGATGAGATTTTTTCTTTGTGACATACTCAGATAAATCTGAGCCATTTATTCAGATAAAACGATTTTTACATAAATATAATATTATTATAATGTCTCTCTAAAATGTATTTATAGAGATTTATACTATAAGATTATATTTTAGTATAAAAAGCAAAAATAAAAGAATTTCATCAAACTTCGTAAATTGAAAAAAACGGGAAAAATTTACAATTGGTATTTTGTCATTTAAAGTATGTCACAAAGAAAAAATGTCATGTTCAATATTTTTTCTTGCTTTTTTTAGGGTGTAAAAGTGGAGAAAATTCATGTAGAAATAGCGTGCCCCTCCCCCAAATAAATTAATTTTTGTTTGGCCGCCTAATTTGCGCTTATTTGTAGAATTGCTCATATGAGCAATTCTACATATAAACGTAAATTTTTATACTAAAATATAATCTTATAGTATGAAATATCTATAAATATATTTTAGAGAGACATTATAATAATATTATATTTATGTAAAAATCGTTTTATCTGAATAAATGGCTCAGATTTATCTGAGTTTGTCAGAAAGAGTATGTCACATTTAAAGTATGCCACAAAGAAAAAATTTCATGTTCACGATTTTTTTCTTGCCTTTTTAGGGTGTAAAAAAGAAGAAAATTCATGTAGAAATAGTGTGCCCCCCCAAATTTTTTTTTTGGCCACCCATTTGGATTTTATTTGTAGAATTGATCATATAAGATGTTGAGAAATTTGCGATGATGTGAGATATGCTTAAATATGTTTACTACGTATTTTTATTAATATTTATAAAAAATATATTCAAGAAACTGATAAATATTTTATTTCAAATCTATTCATACGTATGTATATTATTGTAATTGTATCAGTTATTGAGAAAAAAAACTAAAAAATTAAAAATAATCACATTAAATAAGCACTATCTTATGTATAATCATATTCTATCAGAAGCATGCTTTTATAAAACTCGACATTCGTTGAATGGAATGTTTTTTATTCAATAAAATGTTTTATTCAAATTTCTTTACTAAATTTCAAATAGATTTTTAGAGGACTAAAAAAGAAACATCGTATTTTATAGTTTTAACAAAATAAAAAGATTAGCAAACGATTATTAGCGAAAAAAATATGAATGAAATTTTACGGCACGCACGCTAAATCAAGTTCTTCGTAAGTTTATCACATTTTAATATTAATTGCCACATTTAATTATTTCTTCTTTTTTGCCAAAATTATTTTTTTTTAAATAATTAATTTTAATTTTTCTCATCTTCTAATAAATAAAAACAGTTGAAACTTTAGATTTTTCAATTGAAAAATATGCAGATTAATATGGTATAAAAAAAATCCATACCTTATAATTCAAAATTTTTTCATCCTCACTTTAATTAAATAACGAAAAATAATTAATAATTATTAAAAATTACTTTTTTCATGAAATTATCTTTGGGTAAATGCGTTTTATGAGTGGGTGCAATATTGTTTTTAATTGCTTCATTAGTTTTTAAAATATGACTGAAAACGCAAAAAGTTAAATTAACATTAAGGGGTCCAAACTTTGAATCGCTCTCCTGGCCAAACTATGGGGACCACATTTCCCAGATTGCGGCTACCCCTTATATTTTGAAGATAAGGAATTCAAATACGCTAAAAAAAAAATATTTGTTTATTCAGAGAAAGTACGCTTTTGTGTCTAATTTTTTAACTTAATTAATAGTTAGCGCTAAATTAATTAGCATATTTGAGGTCACCCCCAGGAACCATTAAGATTGACAATTTTCGTGAAAATCCGATTGTTAGAACGAAAGTTATTCAGGGTGATATCTTTTTTTTATTTTTTGCGGACTGTACATATTTTGTGAAAATTGAAAATTATATTAAAAAATCAACCCAAAAATAAGGTAAAAATATAAATTCATCATTTCCAGGGCTGAATTACCCATTAGGCCAGACTAGGCCATGGCCTGGGGCCCCCTTAAAATGGATTTTTTGAAAATAAATTTTAAAAAATTAAGGAAAACAATGATTTTTAAAATTTTTTCAAAATTTTATAATTATTTTTTTAGTTCTAATTTAATAAAATAAAGTAAAATTTAATTTCTTATTATTTATCTTTATTTTAAATATGCTTTCTTAAATGAAGAATTATATAAATACTTTTAAATTTGAATAAATAAAAAATATACGAGAAAAAAATTTCATCTAAGGTCCCCAAAAATTTTAATGGCCTAGGGCCCCGCGTACGCTTAATCCAGCCTTGATTGTTTCTTACGAGACTCAAAAATGAAATTTTAAGAAAACATATTTTGTGAAACTACTGCTTTTAACCTCAAGTTACTGCTTAACATTACTGCTTAACTTTACTGCTTAACATTAACCTCAAGTTTTAGAAATATACATTTTCCACCAATAAAATATAATATAGATTTTAATTCCATGCTTTTTCAATTAAAACATAGAGTTTTAATTAGCATTATGTAAATTTTTTTTAGAAAAAATTTCATGTTTATTAATTACTTTCTACAGCTATGCAAGTCTATATTAAGACTGCATTAAATGTTTACTTTAATCTGTACTTTCAATCTCAAGAATCCAGAGATTTTTAAAAATGTAATTTCAAATGTGTTAGAATTTAACACACATCAAGAAAGAAAGTAATTTTGTTTACTAAAATTAATTAATGCAGCAATTTATTTAAAATAAATTTTTTATAACTAAGAAAAAAAATAATGAAAGTATCAATGACTTAAAACACTGTTTTTTAACTTTCAAAATCAATATATATATAAAAAAATCATTTGATTTAAATCAACAAACCCTGATTATAACTCCGAAATCTCCGGAGCTAGTGTTCTGAAATTTGGATATCTGATATATTAATATTGGAGCAATATATATTATATATATCCAATTAATATATATTATTTGGATATATTAACCACCAACCTGGAAAATCGCTCAAAAATTTTAATTTTAAAAATCAATTGGAGGTTGCGAGCAGGCAGCAGAGCCTCTTAGTAATTTCAAAAAACAACTTTTATATGGGTCTGCATGAAAAAGCAAATATTCTGTGTAACTTATAAAAATCGAATTTATATAGTCTCGGCTAATTTTCCATGTATTTGGTTCGTTTTATATAAAGTTTATCTTAAAATGTGTTCCAAGAATTCCTTATGAAATTTTAAAAGAAAGAGATAAGAAGTAAGGAGTTAATTTAAATTTATTATTTTTAATTCAAAAACTAAGGACTTTTTCCTCGGCTTTCTTTAAAAATTTTATAACAAATTCTTGCAACACATTTCCAAATAAACTTAAAATAAAATGAACATAATACCTGCAAAATTAGTCAAGATTACATAAACTAGATTTTTATAAGTTACAAACACTATTTTATTTATTACATTTCTGCTCAGATTCATAATTTTTTTAATTTTTTTTTTTTTCATTTTAAAGCCTTATCATGACATAAATACATGTGGTTTACCCAATGATTCAATACAATAATGTATTAGCTCATACATTTTGAAATATACATTTGAACCACAATGAATTTGGATGTCATGAAAGAACAAATTTAGATTATAAAGATTTTTTCCAATCCATATACATATTTTTGTAAAAATTCCTTCAATTTGTAATTTACCAAAATAATACTAACCATTCATTAAGACATATCTTAAAAAAATGTTTAAAACATGTTTTATAAATTTTTATATTAAAATATTTCTCATTTCACATAATTGAACAGAAATTCTCTTTTTCTAGGGTATTTGGATGAAAGCACAAAAATTGGGAAGTCTCCTAATCCCCATATCATCTTGGTTTCAGACCATTGAAAATGAAAGTTTTACAAGCAAATGAATAAATGTATTTTTGACCTTTCAAAGTACACACTTGAGACTTGTATAAAGATTTGTGCACTTACACAATAATATAACTTTGTTAGGATACCAACAAGCAAAATTAAAATTGAAAATAAATCATTAAATTCAGTAATAGAAAAAAACCAAACATTATTTTTTTAGACGTTTGACAGGAATAAAAACTTTCATAATTACGATCAATCCCATTTGAAATATAATAATGAAAATTGAGCAATTGAATTACCTGCATTTTGCATTTTTTCCTCATATGTTACATTTTTCAAAAGAGAGATTTCCCGCCTTTTTTCTTCTAATTGTATTTTCAGATTGTGTATCTCATTCTCTTGATGTTTAATAATTTTCTCAGGATTTGACACTTTAGCTGAAGCTCCCCAAAACTGAATAAAAAATTGCTGAACCATCCTGTTAGCCTATTGATATCAAGAGAATAACATTAATTATTAAATAATATTTGATAGTGATAAAACAAACTTTATATGCAATGCATTTTCTTTTAATTTTAACTATCAATTTTTTTTGCTACCTCGCCGAATAACTTCTTTGTACTGTGTAATACAAAAAGTAAATAATAAACTGATATTAGTTAATACTAGAAAATAATGCACAAAATTGAAAGGTATATACACTACAATTCAAATAGGTAAAATTATTCCAATATTTCTATAATTATTAATTGCAAGTCCCATTGGCTTATTATGTTATTAAATTACATGCAGGGTATCTGCTACATTTTAGATTTTCACATTCATGACTTACTGAAGTTACTATTTTCTCCACAAAAACACAACAATAAATTAAAAAAAAGCATTATAATAACATTAATTGAAATGATGGGTATAACTGTTATACTCTGCATCTTCTTATTTATTAATTTTAAACTTAAAAAACAGAGTAAAAAAAAAAAAAAAAAGAAAAAAAAAGAGTTGAAACAATAAAACTGCTGAAAAAAATACAAAAGCAAATAACTAAATACTGTCAGATCAATGTAGTTATTAAAAGCTATTTTATTTCTTCTTTAAAGTAAGTGTAATATGAAAAGCCTAAACTAAAGCTTTAAATTGATAAAATAAAAAATTGAAATCACAGAATTTTAAAAGATGATTTATTCCAAAAATGATGTTCGTTCTTTCATTTTTGGAAAGAACACCATAATTTTTAGAGAACAGGATGAAAACATTTTATATTTTAATAGAATATAACTATGAGTGGGGATTTGGCGACAAATTTAGATATTTGGAACCTTTAAAGACTGTGAAATTGTGAGGGGGTGAATTTAAATTTAAAAATTAGATTTTTCGGCGACTTAAACCTATGACTTTCCATAATTTTGTTTAAAAAAAATAGTTAAAATCATGAAAAAAATATTTTAATACCGAAATTCATAACTTTCCAGGTGTGCAGATACCCTGTACTTGATTAAGCAAAGCAAAGGTGAACTATAATATATACAATGACGATGCTATAGTTCAGGACCAACTAAAGATGGACTAAATTTACAGTCATTTAACTTTATTTTTGTATAACAAAACATATATCAAAGGTGTGACAATACACTTGTAGTTTCAAATATTTTCAAACTACTCATTCAATGTCGTCAATTCAATTAGTTTATATGACATAGAATAACAAAGACAAATATGAACAGGCAATAAACTCTCAGTGATACCTAGTTTTGATCAAACAGAGCTAGCAAACATAAATGATATGTGATGTTATTCCAATTTTTATAAAAGAAGGAAAAAAAAACAGAATTGTTTATGCAGTTGAATTTAAAGCAATGCCAAATACTAAACTATTGGACAAATTAAAATTTTTGAAACATCAAGTACTAAAATTTTTTCTACTTAATTTCAGGATATCAGCACAAACAATTTTGGAATGATAAGAGACTCACACATAAACAAGCAAAGAGATACTTAAGCTTTTTCTTTTATTTCTATAAATCTTGATAAATCAAATTAAAGGTAGCCAAAAAAATTTGAATAATCAAAAATCCTGTACTACCAGTTATTAAAAAAAAGTTTTTTTTTAAACTATTTTTTTAAAAGTATTCTGAAGTAAATTTTATTTTATTTTATAACCGTCGTTGAACAGCCGACCCAATCTCATGGGTTTATGACTACTAATGCTCAACTCCGTAGCCTTGTAATTTGGAACCAATCCAGAAAACAAGGAAACTCCTGGATCAGTACCCCCAGAGGTATTGATTTGTTATGGGAACATGGAGGACTTTGAGACTCGACAGATTTAACGTGCATCAGTCACCATTTACTACACGGGGAGTCTTCGGCGGGCGAGGATCGAACCCACGACCTCTTGTACATGAGCCCAGCGCCCTACTGACTAGGCTATCCCGGCCAAAAGTTTATAGCAGGCACCGGTGAGATTGTGGTTTAGAAACTACTGCTTAATTGTGCCAAGTTTTCTAATTCAACTCATCAGAGCCGCGATGGCTCAGGGAATAGAGCGTTCGCCTTTCAATGAGGTGAACTGTGTTCGAATCCCAGCCTTGGCTGGTCAATACGAATTCTGCATCCGGCTTGCACCAACCACAGTGCAGACGTAAAATATCCTGAGCTGTAGAGTCCCCTTGCCGTAAGGCTAATCGTGAGAGTTTTTCATGGTTTCTCTCTCCATGTAATGTAAATGCGGGCTAGTCAAGAAATCCTCCACAAAGGCAAATGTCACCCAATACTTGATCCAGTAGTTCCCCTGCCTTCTGAATTGGGTCCAAAATTACAAGGCTACAGAGTTGAACATTAGTAGCCATAACCCAAAACATTGGGTCGGCGGTTCAACGACTGTTATAAAATAAATGAAAAAATTTCAATTATCACAGTAAAGGAAGGCACTAAGTGAGAAGGTGTATTGGCAGAACCGTGGAAATTTCATCACTTGGTAGCAAAATATTAATAAAATTAAAATACTAAGATTCTCAGGTAATAAGGCGAAATTAGAAATTTTGGTGCTGGCTAGTAGCTGGTTATTGCATTTTTATCAATGGCCATTTTCACAAAAATTGAAAATTTTAAACGATTAGGAAAACTGTATACTAATATTGTAAGACATTTCTTTTATTTCTCAAAAGATATCTCAAGGTTCATTTATCTAAAATCAGAAAATTCTTTAGAAACAAGCATAAGATAAAGCAATTTTCATTATATTATATTTTTAATGATTCCACATTAATTAAAAATTAATTAACTGCCAATGGGATGCATTTGGGACAAAAATAGTGACTGACAGATAATGTTTTAATAGCCACTTGTTACATTTAGTCTGTGGCTGATGATGACCATTAATTTTGCACTATATTGCCAGGAGTTTATAGATTTCAAGCAATTGTCAGCTTGTTGATAAGAAATCAAGGTAAGACATAATTTTCATTTCATATTGCTAATATACAAACTTCAAAGCTTAGTCACTCAAATTAACTAAAATATCATTTTGAGACTTTATCTTCTCAAATTTTCAAACATAGTGGTTTCATTAAAACGCAGTGCCACGGCAGCCCATAGAGGGCCAAGGCCTACTGTGCTCATCTCAGTTTTCTTGCCCCAGGGCTGCGGTGCAGGAGCAGATGTTCCGGTTTAGGTGGTCAGCCGAACGTGGAACACCCAGTGTTTAGTTCCCAAGCATGCTTGGTACTCATTTATCGACCCACTGAAGGGATGAAAGGCTGAGTGAACCTTGCCTGGCCTGAGGATTGAACCCAGGGCCTGTGGCAAGGGAGCGTGAGGCGCTACCACTCAGTCACCGGCCGTAGTGGTTTCATCGTCTTGCAGAAATCAGCCACTACGGGAGAAGAATACACATTTTCTTGAGCTTTGCCTGCCATTTGCATAGTTATTTTAGTGCAACATAATTACACTGTAGTTTTATATAGCATTATATATAAAAATTGAAGCTATCAAAATAGTAAGGGAAAAAAAGCCAAAAATTTTTTTGTTCTGTTTTTTTTAAACATTGAGTGTAGATGAAGTTTGAAGACAAATGTTGTTTTCTTTTTCGAGATATTGGAAGATTGAGGTTTGGCTGCCTTAAATGAAAAACCAAGCATGTCATGAATTTTTTTTTCAAAATAAGAGAGGCTACAAAAGTTAGATAAATACAGTGACCTCTCACTTATGCACCACCTCTTTTAAGCACCTTTTTCATTTATACACCGATTTTTATAGGTCCCAGTACATTACATAGAAAAATAATGATAAGCATCCTTCGTTTATGTGGCGCTCTAAACATAAATTTTTCAATTATGCGCCGAAATTTTAGGCTAACATTTTACTTTTTTTATCCATTAAATATTTTTTTTTTTATAAAAAAAAAGGTTTTAAATTAAAATTGAAGCAATTTTAAGCAATCCTTGTTATAGATAAGAAGAAATATATTGTTAGATGCTTTTGAATAGTTCACTTTTCTTCCCTCTGTGACCTTCTCATTTTTGCTGTTTCTAGAAAGACATTCTTTTTACAATTTTGAATAGGGTGTCTTATCTGTCACACCAACAACAATAAAAGCCCATTCATCTTTAAGAAAATGATCATTCCTCTTGCTCAGAGGTTAGTTTTACTCCCATGCTGTTATCTAGAAAGGAAAAAAAAAGAAAGACACCTGAAATATGAAAGAGACCGCAATCACTTAGTTGGAGTGAGATGGGCATCTTGAGTAAATAAAAGGAGGTGGTCTGTTTAGTGACAGTAGAAATCGAACAACTTTTGACGTCAAGTACTTTCCTATTTATCATGTAAAGTTTCACCCCCTCAAACATGTATTAAGGATGATTTTGTAAGAAAATAAATTGTCTTCAGGTATGTTAAATTTTTCCTTTGTATAATTATAGTAAATACTAAAATAGTATAAATATTAACATTTAATCTTTCGAAACATATTTATTCCTATTGTCACTGCAATTTACGATGAGTTTTAGAATTTTGAAGTTTTTCACTTATGCGTCTCGTTCACTTATGCGCTTTTTTCTGTTTCCCCCTTACATCGGTGCATAAGTGAGAGTTCACTATTATTGAAAGTGTTTTGCAATTGAAATACTTTACATTAAAATTTAGTAACTTATATTCCAAAATATTAAGTTACTTATTAAATAAGGAATCGGTATTAATGCAATTCACCATTCCATAGATAAACATGGAAGCATATAGGTGGAATCTTAGAATATTGTAAAAGTAAATAAATAATAAAAAGACAATTTCACCTGTTTAAGCATTGTCAAGGACTTAGGATCACACCTCAGAATGGCTTGTAGAATGCAATCTGTGTCATTTCTTTTTGTCTTGGCACCTAAAATTAAAAGTTACTTTTAAATGAAATGCCTGTTATAAAAAGCTTTATAACAGACTCTGAATTCGACACTTCCAAGTGCGTAACTTTTTTATTTTTTAAGTTTATCGTATGTATATGTTTTTGTAAGTTCTCTAAAATGAAATTTCGTATTAAATAAATTGAAACCTTGATAAATATATTGTTGTAGAGTAGTTCAGGCAATAGGCAGGAGTTTTTATTCTTTGAGGGGGGGGGGGATTGAGCAAAAATCCGTAAATTGTGATCAAATTTTTTTTTAGAAAGGAAAGTCCCCCCCCCCCCTAGGAAAAAACAAGGAAATCCAGCTTTTTACATAAAATCTTTTAATGACCTAAGAGAGAAAATTTTTGACGAATTTCAGACCAACAATGTGCCTATAGGGTAATAAATGAAAGAATTATGAGTACGAAAATAATGACTATAGCATTGGTTTTTTACTTCGGAGTATAGAAATAATGACTTTGTAACTCTTTCTCTACTTCAATGGAAAAAAAGGAAAATAATTAATAAAGATTTAAAATTTGTAAAAAAACTATTTTGTAGGATTTCGTAATGTATATAAAAAAAAGGGGAAAACTCCTCCAAATATGAAATATTTCTAAATCTTTCGCAAAATCATAATTTTTAGGGTATTTTTCATATCTTAAATTTTTAAACAATTTGAACTTCTAACAACACTCATGTGAGTTTTCCCACCCCCTTTGTTAATTTATTCCTAGTCCCTGAGAACAGTTACCCCTCAGTCCCTGAGAAGAGTTACCTCTCAGTACTTGAGAAGAGTTATCCCCCCCCCCCACTTTTGAATAGACATAATTTTCTTAAAAAAATTTTTAAAGCCTATATTTTTGCTCTTTGTGTTTTAATTGCTATGCAAATAAGAGTTGAGACAAATAAGAGAATGTCAGTCTTTTCTCCAATTTTATAGTAGTTTTCAATGAACAAAAATAGTCCACCTCACTAGATTGCCCAATCCCTTAAAAACAAAATTTTTCAGGGCATTTCTCATTTAATATTTAATGGAATGATGTGAAAAGTTTAGATAAAACAAAAAACTAGCAAACTAAAAAATGGGAACAAGAAAAAGTTTTATTTAGCAAGTTAAGTATAAAATTTATCCTTTTCAAATAACAATAATAATATCAAAAGTATCCTATATTACAATAATTATCAATATGTTGTACTCTGTTATAAAGTTTCCAAGAACATGCAAGCTTAAATCATCACAAAAATAAATGCATAAAGATTAAAAAAAATATGCCACTAATTCTTACATTTTGCTTGAATCAATCAATGATGAATGGGATTGTCATTATATAAAGAGCAATTCCAAAATTAGGGATGTAATATTTATAAAATTGAATGTATGTAACTTCATTGAAAATCATCAAATACTTTTAATAATTTTATAGCAATAACTTTTGGGGTCCTATGTACTTGTTCTGAAACTTTTTAACTACCATGAATAATTAAAAAAAATAAAAAAAATAACTGACTATTATAGGCATTATTTCCATAAATGTCAAAATTGAACAGTGGGTAATTAGTTCACACATTTCTACGGATGGTATCACACTTTTTAAGAAAGTTTTTTAACATTTATTTAGATCATTTTATTTTCGAAAACATTTAAGTTTTAAAGATTTTTAATAATTACGAAAAATTCAAATTATTATGTTACAGACTTATGTTTGGCATAACGAGCATAATACTTTGTGATTTTTAATTATGAATTAGTTTTAACAAAATGGAATCCATAAATAAATATTAGATAACAAAAGAAAAATAACTTATAATTAAAAATAAATAGTCTTAATGACTTAATAAACATATCCGATAAGCAAGAAAGAATTTTATTTTAATTTCTAATGGCAGATTATCAACAGAAACAGCAGAGAACAAGTAGAAAGAAAGAACACAGAGTACAACAGAAAATGCTGAAAGAGCGATAATAAATCTAACATATCTTTAGCCTCACAATAATGCTCAGCGAGATAAATCTTGTCTAGAGCAGGACTGTGGAGTTCATGACCTCCCCAGAATTGCACAATAGTACATATCCGGGAAAAAACAATTTTGAGTCTAAAAAAATGGTTTCTTTGGCAGTCATGTTCGGTGACTAGGAAAATTTCAGCGACTGCTCTATAGCTTAGACCATTACACAAATTTGGGATGGCATTTATCCAGGACTTTTGGGAAACATGGTTATAGAGGTCTTCCTGAGCATGGGCTTTAATAGATATTTAAATAAGATTTTTATTAGTATGGAAAGGCATAGGAAGAGAAATTTTTTGCATAATTAAAGCACTCTTTTTAGCCAGGAAATCGGCTTTCTCGTTGCCTTGAACTCCACATTGTGCAGGAACCCAAGAGAACACTATAGTTTTCTTAAGTGATGCCAGGTTTCTAAGGTGATAAAGGCATTCCAATATGTCCTGGGTTATGGGATTATTGTCTAAGGATAACAGCTCTTGTGAGTTTTTCCAAGTGGCATAGCAGCTGGGACAGAGCTGTGCAGATTGCAGCAATTTCTCCATCAAACTCCTGCACCCCAGGATTAAATAAAGATTTATTAAGTAAGAAGACCATTTTTTGATCATGTTTGCGATTAAATAGGAAATAAATATGCTTATATTTTAAATGTTACAAATACAATAATATACTTTATGATAGGGAATAATCAGAAAAGTAAAGTTTTTCATTCTGGATCTGTGACAGACTCAGCCAGTACTTTTTTTCTTCTTTAGGCTTTTCTATCATTAGTTAAAATGTTGTGCTACACCATCAGAAAAAAATATTAACATACTGGAGACCAAAAAGTCTTTTCAGATCTGTTGCTATTGTGTGTGAATGAAATCTCAGGAAGATAAAAAATGAGTACTGTTAAAGGCAGAATAAATGTCTTGTCAACAAGATTTTGCATAAATAACAAAATTTAAATTCCAGTTTACTAGAACTCACAGAAAATTTTGTGGGAATATAAATTACTGACACATGTCTGTTTTTATTTTACCGAATTCGTGCCCCCTGAGAGGAGGAATTACCTCAATATTTACTAATATTTTATATATTACCAGATCATACAAGAGAATTTTATAAAATTTTTAAAACTCTATTAATTATTTTCTGTTGAAGTAGTACCTTCAATTGAAAAATTCAATGATCTGTAAGCTAGAGAAACTTTCCATTAAAAGCAAATATTCTGATAAAAGCGATTCCAAAGCTGTAAGTACTTATAAATCAGAAATAATTCGCCAAGGAATAAATCTATTTTTGAAATTCAAAATAAAGGTACGAGGAAGGGAAGGATAAAGGAAATAAAATTTAGGAAATTAAGCATAACTGCACGATTAAGAGGTTCATATTATTATTCTTCCTACGATAAAAGCTAGATTCAAGCATATATTCGCAAGCATATATTCATTGCAGTGAAAGCAATATTCTTGAAAATATATCAGATTTTTTTAAACTTTTTTTTTGTCCCTTAAAGATAGATAAGAAAATCTAGATGTAGAAGTTAATTGTTTCAAAATAACAAATAAATTCAAAAGTTACCGGTGTGCAAAAAAGGTTAGAAGCTATGAAGGATGAGGTAAAAACTTTCAAATTGGAAAATGTATTCAGAGAGATTTAAAAACTTAAACAGGGTGCGTAGTCAGATTTTTCAACAAGAAATAAGCACCTTTTAAGTACTTTTTAAGCACTCAAAAATATTTTTAATCACTTAAAAAAAATCATAACTAGGATATGTGCAGTAATAAAAATTATTTCTTCCTATTGTTTAAAGTTTTTCATTTATATATATATATATATATGTGTGTGTGTGTGTGTGTGTATATATAAAATCAGGAAAATGCAAAAATATTTTCAGACTTTACATAATCATGATAAAATAACTAGTATTTGATAAATATTGCAGAGGAAAATTGTAAAAATCATGCTTTTTTTTGTAAATTATGACGATTGATACAGCAAAGAAAAAATCTTAATTTTGAAAGAATGAAAATTAAGCACTTTTACAAACCGCCAACGAAAAAGGTACCATTAAGGGGTTTTAAAATGCATAAATCAAAAATAAGCACCTATAAGCATTTTTTAAAAACACTATGCACCATTTTATAAGGCAGAAAGATTCAGAGGGGGTATTTAACGTAATTAATGATAACAAGAAGAAAATGGAACAATTCAGAGTAAGACTTGTCGCACAAAGGTTTAGTCAAAAAACAGTAAAAATCATGAAAAAGTTTATTCACAAGCAGTTAATTTTTTATTTACTACTTATTTTATAATAGTTTTAGCATTTCAAAAAAATTATATTTTTCAGCATACAAATGTCAAGTGTGCATACTTGTAAGGTGAACTAAAAAAACAGACATTCATAAAGTGACCAGAAGGGTTTTGTAAAAATAACGAAGCGTGGATGTTGTTAAAATCTTTGTATGGTTTAAAACAGAATGGCCTAGTTTAGTTTGAAACATTACAGATGACATTAAATAAATTTGGTTTTATAGTAAATAATTTTGATTGCATATATTTTTATTTTGAATATCTATTTTATGTAGATGATATTTTAATCGTTGCTAAGGATGAACATACGTTTATATAAATAATACATTTATTAACCTCTGAGTTTGATTTTAAAGATTTAGGTGAAGTGAGAAATATTTTGGGAGTGAACTCTAATTATGTAAAAGTTAATATTTATATGAATCAAGAGAGTTATATAAATAAAATATGATAAAAGTTCAATATAAATTCTAATTTAAGTAAAGTTCATTTCTTACAAGGAGCTATTAATCAAGATGATGAAATTCTAGATTCATCATTGTATTGTAGTATGAAAGGAAATTTATTGTTTATAAAGAACAAAGCCAGATATTTTATTCCCCACTATCTTACAATGACATTACTAACTAGGAATATTTCCCTTTAAATTTGTAAAACAAGTGTTTAGTTAATTGAGTTATACTAAGGATTATTCAAAAAATAATTAACATGTAATTAATGATTCTATTACAATGAGGTGACAATGGTATTATAATAAATTGCGTTGGACCTATAATTACGTTAATGTTTTGTTGTTCTAATTTATGGGAGTATAACCAAAATTTTTTTTAAGTATTTCTAGTATGGAGGCCAAATACATATCTAAAGCTATACATATCTAAGTACCACTATTTAACTTGGTTTAAAAATACTATAAATGATTGAAGTGCAAATGTAGTGTCTAGTCAAGTGTCTAGAAATAAACTAAGTATGTTTTCTGATTATTTAAGAGCTATTTATTTTGGAAAGAGCACTAATAATCATAAATCTAGACGCATAGATATAAAGTTTCATTATGTTTGAATATTTAAAGAATAATGTATTTGGTTGGAGCTATGTATCAAATAAATTAAATTTAGCAGATGTGTTAACAAGAGCAGATGTGTTTTGTAAAAAATTTAAATAGTTTTGTAATACAATTTTTGTGAGATAGGATCACATTATCAGAGGGAAATGTTGGTTTACCTTGCAAAGGCGGGTATGCAAATGATTTGACACCTTGTCGTTAGGAATTATAAGCACACTAATAACTCTGGTTGTTTAAGGGTTTAAAGGAGCCCTAATGATTAGGGCCCCTTTAAAATGGAGTTTTTGAAAATAAATTTATAAAAATTAAGAAAAACAATGATTTTTTTTACATAATGCTAATCATATTTATTTATTACTTATTTTAGTTACTATTTATAAGTATTATTATAGTTTACGTATTATAAGATTTATCAATGTTTTTTAAGTTCAAATTTGTCATTTTGATTTACGAGCAAAAAAATTAAAGGCAGTACTATAGCAAGGCGAGACTCGTTTAAACAAGAAGCAAAGAATTAAATGCTGTTGACATTATTGAGACGTTTTAATTAAAAAAGAAGTTATTTAGTGCCTCATAATTTTTTTAGTGTTTCATAATTATTTAGTGATTATTTTTTAGTTCTAAATTAAAAAAATAAAGTAAAATTTAATTTATTATTATTTATTTTTATTTTAAATATGCTTTCTTAAATGAAAAGATATATAAATACTTTTATATTTGAATAAATAAAAAATAGACGAGAAAAAAATTAATCTATGCAAGCTAGTGATGATATTAGTTTATAATAAAGAGATTTTGTTTTACAAAACTCTGTTTTCAATTAAACCGGGACTTATAAATTTCAATTAGTTATTAGTGTGCTTTCCATTACTGTATTACAAAAACATTGACTTTCAAGCAATGAGCATGACCTTTCTGGGATTCCGTGTCGCACTCAACATATCAATCAAAAATACATCTTATTTTGTTTAGTAGGAAATAATTTTAATAAAACTTACTGGAAGAAGATAATTCATCTATAATTTCAATATCTGGTTCTTCATCATCGTGAAACTGAGTACTCGGGGGATAATCACAAAAATCACCAGCTTCCGACACCCTGTCATAATTCCTTAAACAAAGATGCATAGAATTCGATGAGGTAGAAAAGACTGAAGTACTTTGGAATTGTTCTGTTGATGGTGTACTCATAGAAAAATTAGTACTCTGCATGACAGGTTCAGCATCACAATGAGCAATTTCAGCAAGGTCAGTACCCGAGGAAACATCTGTACCAGAAACAACATTGCTTATAGAGATCCCAGCAGGCGACGGCATTCTATGAGTTAACCAGTTTTCAACATCATCTGTGGTTTGGCTAGGCAATGTAGTAACATCTTGAAGAGATTGGAATACTATTGGGTTGCCTTTAAATTATAATAAAAGTTGTCAAATTAAGATTATTTATATTAATTGCTTTTTAAAGATATGCATCTACTAAATACAATAATTCTTTTATGGTTAATTTAAATGTGATTAGTCTTAGATTTCAATATTTATTATTTATTTAATAAATATTTAATAAATACTAAATAATTATTCAATATTTATTTAAATAATTTTTTTCTATGTATTAATGTGGAATTTTTAAATCATTAAATTATTTGGATCAATCAGCATAAGAACACATGTTCTAATGCAGAACTATTTAAACTATAGAATGCCATAACAAAGGAAAACATGCAATGAAGCAAAATTACAATACATTTTTTATAACTTTTAACTTTATAGTAATAAAGTTAAAGAAAGATAAATGTAACAACTGCTACTTAAAATAGAACCCTGATTATCAGATACTCTAATTATGCGACTAAGTAGAACCCTGACTATCAGTGAATTAAAAATAATTTAGATGATCAGTGTACCTTTCATATACGATTTTTTAAGAGCTTAAAAATTTTGAGTAAAGTTTTTAGTTTAATTCTTGTTTTCTAACAGTCAGATTTTAGATTCAAGCAATTTATCAAAATACTCAACGTATTTAATTAACATTTTTTTTTAATACCCTCATGAGCAGCAGGGCTCAAAGAATTTGAAAAATGTTAGTAGCCAGTAAATATTTCTGGTGGCCAGTAAAAATAAAAGCACCTCCCTAGATACAGATTTTTATCCTTTCAAATTTGAAATTTTGTTGAATACCTCTCTATGTATAAAAATCAAATATTTACGTTTGGAATGTTAATTACAAATGAATGAAATACTTGTTACAACATAAAAAAAATTTTTTTTAAAAAAGAAATATCAAAAATCTATGTGTAATTACAAAGTATTACATGTTTATAATTATACAGCGTTCCCTCGCTACTTCGCTCTTCATGTTTTGTGGCTTCAGTGCTTTGCGAGTTTGTCCAAAATATTCATCAAAAAATAAAAATTTAAAAAATACCACCATGTCGGCAGCCACATTGAGTAAAGGAGCGTTGTTTCATATTGATGCGCGAGAGAGAAGGATCCCTGCATGTGAAACAAAGAGATGAGTTGACTCAGAGTACATATTGATCATGGGCTGCAAAAGTGGCACAACTCAAAAAACACGCATTTTGGACTAAGAACAGGTGTAAATATGAAAATACACATTCTTTCAGCAGCAATACTAGCACAACTCATAATTCAACTTGAAAGTTATCTTCGTTTAAGCAAACCTTTAGCATTTTCCATAGCAATGAAAACTTAAATCCCACTTATCTCAAAACATGATTTTTTGAGTTGTGCCGCTATTGCAGCCCATGAGCGATATACCACGAGCTCTCATAAAGGTGCAGGATTGGTTTCCAGTGTGTCATCGACCATATGGTTCGAGCTGTCCAGTTCAGCAATTGCGTTGACCGGCTCATGTCCTTGTACAGGGGAATTTTGAAGGAAAAGAAAAAAACAAAGACAACAACTACCCATCACCATGTTTCTGTCCAAGGTATAGCCCCTGGCTCTAGCGTTAGCGCCTCCATAAGAGTCTCCGAGTGAGCCTAAAGCTTCTACGAGTCAAGTGAGAGCTTCTCCTTCGCTGCCAACACAAGACTCTTCACCTCTCTCAGAAAGCAATGTTGGATTAATGTTAACACTGTATAAGGTTTTGTAATTAACCTTATTTATTAGCACTGGCACATCTAAGTAAATACGTACACTGTTGTAATTTTTGAAGTAAATGTGTAAAGTATAAATACTGTTTACATATTTAAAACATTCGTGTACCCGCATACACGAAAATTCCTAGGTGTAAATCTTACTTCGGTTTTTCAGCTTTTGCAGAAGGTTCTGGTCCCCATTAACCGCGAAAAACGAGGAATCACTGTATGTGTATAGTATCTGATAATTTGCTCTTAATAATGCCTCTTATAGGGCTTTTGTTTTAGACAACTTCAGAAATTGGGATACAACTTTGTCAAGTTTTCCGAGTGAGTCGAACCTAACAAATTTTAAAGTGAAATTCTGAAATAATGACCCTTGCACAAAAATTTACGACATTGCTTTATTATATATATTTTTTTCTAAAATAAAATTGAATCAACCAGTTTTTCATTTTTTAATATATTAGCAAATCACGGTAACGAGCTCAATTTTGGGCCAATTTCAAGGTAATGTTTTTTTTTTTTAAAATCAATTATTGCTACAGATTTCTATATGGTTTTCTGACAAATGTTTTTTTATCCAACTAACTACTGGTTATGTGAGATGAAAACCTTTCACGAGCCTGGCGCAGAAATTTTAATGACTAGCCATTTCTGGGATTTGAACCTTGCTCACTTCATTGGGAGGTCTCTATCTTGAGCCCCATTGGAACTTGAATTAACTTTTTAATATATTCAGTAGCCCAATAACCAACAGATTGTAATAATAATGATTGTAACGAAAGCACTTAATGTGCTTTAAAAGGGATATTGATATAGGATGATCAAAGTTCTGTATAATAGTGTATCGGATAATCAGAGATCTATTCTAATTCTAAGAGCTATTGTCACTAACCTTGGAGGACATCCATTGAGTGTTGAAATCCAGCTTAGGTTTTGAGAGAAAAGAAGAAAATATTAACAAAACGAGGAAAAAATATAAACTATGGAAAAAGAAAACATGTTATAACCTTTAATAATAAGCTTGTTTTTAACTCAATAAAAACACATCTACACTAAACTAAAAGAGAATGGAACTGATGAATAGCTTACCTTGCAACACACTGTCACTATTGATGGCATCTGCAACAACATAAGCAAAAAGTTAGAAATAAAAAAAAACTCACCCCTTAATATCAGCAGCAGATTTTTGTTATTTATAACCATCATGCTTACATATTTTAAAAGAATAAATATAGTTTCCTTATTTTCAGCCAACACTAAATTGTTCCAGCTCTTTGAGCTGATCTTGTTTACTTAATGCCACACATAATTATTTTGCATACATGCATAAACTAAATCTTTAAAATTCATTGATGAAAGCAATCCTTTAGTATGTCTCTGAAACATAGAAGCTTACAACGTTAAAGAAATAAAAAAATGAATAATTTTTCAAAAATTTTTTTTTTTAAAGAACAATTATGAAAATTCTATTGTTACACACCATCAAATCTGAAATGTTTTTGCAAAAAGCAAAAAAAGAATAACCATGAAAATTCTTTAGTCAAACACCATTATAAAGGAGATGCATTTACGAAAGAAAAACAAAATCTATCAAGAAGTAGCGGGGAACATAAAGAAAAAGAGTCATATACTAAGAATGGACACACATGAAATTATTTGTTATTGTCCTTGATTGGTCACTAAAGAGAAAATAAAGGTAATAAGAAGAGGTTGACCCACATGGTGGACTGTATAACCAGGGGGAAAAAGTTACAGTGGAACACAGGAAGTTATGAGATAAATGACTGATTAGTTTTTGTAAGAAATAAATAAAATTCAATTTTTAGAAAATTGATTTTTTTCTTAAAGTCTTAGGTAAAACTTCTTAGTATCCAAAGGACTAGGACAAAATAAACAGGTGCTACCGACCAAAGGGTACCTAAATATAACAAATTTAAAAAATGTTTAAAAAAAAACCACACCGTAACTCATTATTTTTATTAATAAATATGGAATTATTACGAATGTTTTATAATACACTGAAAAATTTATATACATTTTCCTTCATTTTAGAAATAAACTCATTATGTTCACCATATTTTGAGAAATAGTTCAATAGAAATGCCTTACAGAACTAAAATAATAAGTTTTATAATCGTTAAAAATTTTTAATTGTTCAAAAAATGTCCCCTGATAAAAATTCTATAACTGGCCAGTAGCGAAATTCTTAATTTTGCCCTATAATAAAGAGATTTTATTAAAGTCTTAAAAAGCTGCAATTTTAACAGTGGACTATAGTAATTTCTGCAAATACTATTATGTTTCCAAAACATATCAAGGAAACAAAAGATTTACCTAGAGGGCTTTGATCGAAGCCAACCTGATCCAGACCTAAAAGAATTTATTAAGAAATATAATTCTAAAATTTCAATCAAAAAAACTAAGCATCACGGGTAAGATTAAATTTCTTCTTTGCATGTATTCTTAAGAGTGGACAATTTGTGAGCACCCCTACATGCAAGGGCGCCGGCAGAATAATATAAAAGGGGGTGCAACCCTCTAACAAACTTACCTCCACAAAATTATTATATATATTTTTTAAATATTCTGTTATTACATTTTGCTTTGTTGTTACATATACTGTCATCTGTTAATTTTTTTCAAGATACATTTCTTCATTGTTAGCAAGATATTTTAAAAAAGTACAAATTTCTTGTACTTGCAAATTTTGCCACAAGAAACTGTACTGATGGCGCTGGCATAGCTACTGACTTTGAAACACAAATAACTACAAGCAGTAGTTTCATATTCTAACGTGTTTGTGCACGCTTAACATTGGTATTTATTGTGTTGATGGAAGTTTTACTGTTCTGAGAAGTCAGTCTGTGTTATACACCTTTGTTAAATTAAATAACTAATAGAAATTATAATATTATTTATATTTTATTAAATGAAATTTAAAAATATAGCTTAGATATCTGCCAAGCTTGTGCATGCTTAGTGTGCATAAGAAAAGAATCAAAGATGACTCAGAATTCATAGAAAAGGTTATAAACAGATTTGGACAGCAAATAAGACGATTACAATTCTTGGTTGATTAAAAAATCTTTTAATTGTCATGTATCAAGAATAAGTAAATTATTTGTTTTTGAATAAAAATATTTTTAATAAAAAATTTTTATAAAAATTTTTTTTTCCTGTATCTCTTTAATTGTTTAAAAAAAAAAGCTAGGGGGGGGGGGGGGGGGTGCAAGTGCACCCTCTTGCACCCAGCTGCCGGCGCCCTTGCCTACATGTGTTGGATAGTACAAAGAGAAGTATTCAAAATTTGACATCGATTAAACCAGCTTTTTAACTACCTGAATTGCAAGAATATCTCCCCTTATAACAGTAGATCCAACCTCTCAACAGGATATACCATTAGAATGTTCAGATCAAAATACTAGATCAAAATACAGCAACGACTTTAAGTCAAAATTGCTAAAAAGATGTACTGTGGTGATTAAGAAACTTAAAGAAATCTCTCCACTAAAGGGTTGAGATAAGCAGAAAATGTTCTATTATATGAACTCATGCTTGCGCTGTACATACTTTTAAGTCTGCTTTTATATCGAGTTAGTAAATATCTCTTTACAAGCCATCATGCAATTGTTAAACTATAATTTACATAAATTTGCGACAAGTTTTTTTTACAACAGAACAATTTTGGTAGCCTAAACTATGAGTGGGGCACACTAGAATACTAAAACTAAGATGTTATATTTTTAGGAAGATTTTAAACACTGATTTAGGACTGTGACATATATGTCCCATCAGTCCTGACAACTGGGATATATGTGTTGCAGTAGTCTTCAATGAGTAATTTTGTAAAGAAAACCAATGATCACATAGGACTGTTGTGACTATGTTTTCCCACTATCCAAGACGAGAGGGACACGTATGTCCCGATAATAAAAACGGAAGTAAAACTATGCCACTTACCAGTTTATTAGAAGTAATCCGCTTCGTGAGTAACTTCTCTGGCCTTAGATTTATAGATCAATCAAAATTTAATCGAAAATAGGCGGTACTTTTAAAAAATTAACTATTTACGTTCGTACAGTATGGAATGAGCTGCGACAACACTTCAAAAACGCAGGAATTGCATTATGTACTGTAGTGCCATCTATGTTCTGTGAATGAAAATACCTTCAAAAATATTGGCAGGACTGATGGGAAAGTCTCCCATTAGACAGAAAAGTGTTTCTGCTCCAAAAGAATTTTTTAAAATTTGCTTGGGATGTACGTGTCCTGTTAGTCACGAAAGGGTTAAAGTAGGCCAGGATGGACCAAAGAATTAGCTGACAAGGCACTTTGCAAAGCTATGCTACTAAACATGTAGAATAAATAAGGAAAGGATGTACCATATATCCCACATATTATTAAGCTTTTTTCAAACCTGTTTTCAAACATAAACTATAGAGTATTTCAAACATGGCAGTATTATTGGATGCATTTATGTTGAATTTAAGTTTTTACGCTACATTTAATTTTTCAGTTCATTAGAAAGCAAAGCTACGGTAAAAAAAAAAGAAGTAAATTAACAAAAATAACATAATGGCTATTTTTAAAAATTTAAAAGAGCATAAATATAAACACTTACCTAGAGCTTCCTTAGAATTATTGGTCTCATTAGCTGATCTGTTGGCATTTTCTATTAACAATAATATAGAGGTACATTTCACAGTCATAAAAAAAATACTTACATAAATTTATTCAGCACAAGTATTTTGCTTAAATATCATAGGTATTCTTCATCAATTTATAACAAAAAAAAGCTTATATTTTTTGTAAAACTTTCCTGGGAAATTACTTTTTGAATAAAGAAGTTATGACTCTTGAATGTTAATTTTTTTTCTAATTCTTTTATTAACTCTTTTTATTAACAATTAATAAAAATAGTATTAATTCTTTTTATTAACAATTACAACATTCAAAATTAAATTCAAAATATTAGAGTCAGATTTTACTTGACTATCGCACAGCTCTTAGTTTCAAATGCTCAATTGATTTGCATTTGAAATTTGTTTTAAAAATTATTTAACAATGTAATTTAAAACTGAAATAAATGTTGTTAAACCACTTTTTGTATAAAAATTAATATTGCCTTTTGCTCTAAAAAAATTCAGTTTGTGTTTGCTTTGGCCTGGGATTTGTCGTGCAAAGAAATGAATTACAACATTATTTTCAAATTAATCTCTCCAACTGAAAATTTAGACAATAATAATAATTTAAAAAAAATAATAAATAAATAAAATTATACTTAAATTACAACTTTGAAAAATGTAATTTGCTAAAAAAAACTGTCCTTCCACAAGAATCTTTCCTTCAAAAATTGATGGATTCTTTAGGATCAAAATTTTGAATGAAGACACTCAACATTTTAGTGAAAATTATGTTTTCCAGAGTCTTTCTACGCTAATGTACTTTTATCATCAAAAAATTTAAAAAAAAATAAAAATGATGGGAAAAAGATCTGATTGTTTATTTGAGTTGCGACTTTTTTTTCCTTTGTAGATTCACCAAAAAGCTAGTGATTATTTTGCGGTCCAGGCTGGGGCATGCCACGTCTGCTTATTTAATTGTCACACCTCATAATTTGGCCAGAAAACTGGTTCCTGCGATTTATCTATTTAATGTGAATGCACTGACTGGTTATTAAATTTCCTTCAATTTTTATGTAACTACATTAAATTAGATTTCTGGTATAAATGTGTTCTTTATATATTTCTAGTATATATAGATTGATAATTAAAAGTTTTTTAAAAAACTTTTATCAAAAATTTCAAAAACATTTTTTAACTATGACAGTAATATTAATTTTAATTTTTTGGATTTAAGTATTAAAACAGAAGGAAAAATCTAGATTGCTGACGTATAGAATGATAGTTATAGAAATGATACCAAATTTAATATAATTAAATTAATTACTTTAAATTTTTCTAGAAACATAATTTTAAAGGCTATTTTCAATCAAATAAATAGAATTAAAAGAGTTTGCAGCAATGTTTATTTATCCAAAAGATACACAAATTCATCCAAATTTAATTTTTTAAAAAACATATCTAACTAATGTAATAATAATTAATGAATTTATTTACACAAATTTTTTTATTTGTTATCTAAATTTATATTTTTACGAAGTGCAAACCTAATTTGAGCAAATCCGTTGCTAAAAATCTTCCAATATTTGAGAAAGAACTTTTTCAATAAATGTTCAATATTTTTCTTAAAAATCATCAAAATTAAAATTTCATAATTAAAATTTGACCTTTTATTAATTATATCCTTTGAATTATCTAATATACCTGGAGCTAATTACGTTTTGGACTAATCCAAGGTAACTGACAAATCATAAGCAGTTCTCTACTTAAGTAAAAATGTGCCATAAAATACATC
Organism: Parasteatoda lunata; assembly: GCA_949128135.1. Classification (NCBI taxonomy): domain Eukaryota; kingdom Metazoa; phylum Arthropoda; class Arachnida; order Araneae; family Theridiidae; genus Parasteatoda; species Parasteatoda lunata. Next base: position 25,530,529 of record OX421971.1, read on the forward strand.
CCACTACCCCCTATTTACGCTTTTATTTTCATATTTTGTAATCTGGCAAACTAGTCAGCAAGTAAAAGAACACTTGAATTCACTTTACATGTTGTTTTTTTTTCTATATTTTTCCAGAATTTTTATTTTATATTCTTTACATGATATGTTTTATTTTCATTTCTTCTCACATTATTGTATTGATATATTGATTAATATAATATTAGAAATTTATAATCCTGTGAGCTGACGACGAGATTATATATTTTTCTTATTTTCTGGCTTTTTAATTTTTTTTAAAATTTCATATTTTCAAAAAACTTTTATTTATAATAATTTTTTCCTAGTTTTCTTTGTTAAACTATTTTTTTAAAATTATTTTCTGTTTCTTTATTTATATAAATAAACATTGCAAGTGGTTTAAGTAAGATTCGTTTAAAATTAAGAAACGAATAATTTTCGTAGATATGAGATTAAGCAAGTAATGAGATAAGCTGCACAAATCACTTTCAATTTGTAAACTGGTATCTTAGGAGCATAATGAGACTATTGCAAGTGGTAATAAACTGAATAGAAACTATATATCAAGAGAAAAAGAAAAAAAAACATGTATACATGCTTTAGATATTGCATTTAAAGAACTCCATCAAATTTCTGGCAAGCAAATTATTATCATGATTTAATTTTAATTGAAACTTAAATATTATATATATATATATATATATATAGTAGCATGCAAAAGTCTGTTAAAACTAACTTCGACTTTTGGAAGTTAAAATGGGTGATATACAATTTTTATTTTAATTACACAGGCCTGCGATGAAAAAAATACAAGGGGTCTGATGGCTGAAGTTATTTTTTTGGTGCTGAAATGGAAAATAATAATGAAAAATTTCTATCACACCACATTTTTTAGAAAAATTCAATTTTACTGGAATTTTTATGAACATTTACCATAATTTTTTTTAATTAAGGAAGATGGGCAAGAACATGCTCGCAGACTACTGTTAGATGATAGCTCGGGATAAACCTGAGATTAAGCATAAAAGAAGATCATCAAAAATAAGTTTCAGAGGAAAACGAGTATGTACTTAAATAGAAACTTTTCTCTTTTGTTTTTTGCTTATTTGTTTGTTTTGTTTTTTGTTTCAAACTTTCATATACACATATACAATATTTGTTATTCTTGGTCAAACGTTAATTTTACGTAAGTTATCTCAATAAAAACAAATTAAAATGGTATGTTGGTGATTTTCTTCTAGAAACTGATGTAAAAAGTTTGAACACAAGGAACTTATTGTTTTTCTCTCGACCAGAGGTGACTTGTGCGGTCTGGTAACAGTATTTCTTATTCATTTTAACCTATAAAAAATTAGCTGATATCTCAAAAATCAATTTTCTATCACAAGATTAAATTTTACACAGATGAAAATGAATGAAGAGAACAGTTACCGGATAGTACAAGCAAAATTGTTTGAGAGAATTCCTTTCCAAATAGGATTTTAGTAAAAACATTAATATCGATTTTATAAAAAATCCTGATGTGATTAAGAAAAATGAAGGTCATTTTCGAAATCAGCACATCAAATTACATATAAATCAACAGTAACTTCTCTTGTATTTTTCAAAAAATTCAATTTCGCAGGCTTGTGTTAGTACTGGCTGAATACCCGTTTTTATCAGGGGTGAATAAAAAAGAAAAGATTCAATAAATAAGTACTGAACAACACTACGAAATACTGAACAAACCTGAAAGGTATATACCAACGCAAATTAATAAAGTCAAAATAAGAAATTTTTTTATATTTATTATTAGTCGCATTTCCTAGTAGTTTTACGTGATAAGTTTTTGTAGTTAATCAGATCATAATAGATTAATCGTATTCTGGATCACTTGGCACGACGCCATTGCTCGTGGTCAATTAATGATAGAAAAAAATTATCACTATCAAATAATTTTCTCTAATTCATATCTCTTTCATGAGCTTGAAGGACACTTATTTTAACAGTATCAGTATTAAAACTGCTCAGTATTGGTGAAGGTTTAATAATTACCAATTATATCAAGATAATACTTTTTACGTATATTACACAATACTTTAACATTTGTTTCTTTCTTTTCTTTTTTGCGAAATACATCTATCAGTGGTAGCAAAAGTAAAGCGGAAATTTTAAAAACAAAAAGAATTCTAACAAGACCTTGGATAAGGACTTTCGAGCATGACCATTTCTCTATCTGACCTTCAATATATTGTTTATAAGCAGAGATGGGAAAAAGTTATTTGAATTCTAATTCATTAAACATTAATACGCTATCTTTGCTACCACTGGAAAAATATTTTCTGAAACAAAGGAAACGGAAAATCCATTGCAGAATTTTTAATAAAACTACAGAAATTACTATAAGACCAGTCGTACATATTACCAAAATAAATCAAGCGTCATCTGGGTATGGCAATTTTCTATGGTTACCCAAAACAAATAAGTACCTTTTTTCCATTAACTTCGCTTTTTCGTACATTATTTTTTATTTTAATTAATACATATTACCAATATTAATTGTCATAGGTATCAATAATAGTACAGAAATATTTTACACTTGATCTAACAAATAATTATCTTTACTCCATTCATTTCTTATCGATCAGCTAGCTATGATTCAAATCTGGGTAAATTAGTTGGAAGGCGAGCGCTCTATCCCCTGAGCCACCATGAATTTATCTGACTTAATGAATAAAATATAATTAAATATGTAAGTACGTGCAGTGCTCTTTTTTTTTGATCAAATAGACCATGGAAAATATTAAAGATTATTTTAGCTTTAATGTTTATAAGTCTTTATACATACAGTACGGAACCACTTATCCGGAAATCAGAAAACCGGAACAAAATTCTATAAATTTTCCCGCCATGTTTAAAAAAAAAAATTTTTTTTTTCCTCATAAGATTTTATGATTTTTCTTTCTTTTTTAAAAGATGTTTACTTTACCTTTCTAAAAGATGTTTACTTTACCATCATTTTCGAAACAATCATTAGTTCCCTACACTGCCAAGAGAAGTAAGTCTTGTACTAAAATATCATCAATCATTCCCTTCCTCACCCCCTACATAGTTGTTTCTTTTCAATCATAGTTCAGTGAGAAAGGGTGACTCATTGAACACCTGTTTTCTTATAATCTGGCCCTTAAGCAGGGGGAGTCATTACTACCAGCTTCTTACAATAGGAGTCATCATGTCTGTTGATTGCTTAGCTCAGGAGAGTTAAAATAAATAATTTTATTTGTTTTACTGCAGAACTCCCATTTTTCCTATTATCTATGTACACCTTTTTTTCTTGTCATTAACTACATTTTCTTATTTTTTAAAAATTGTCTGTCATTTCTGCTATTCCCCCTTTGAACATAGTGACAGCCAAAGAAACCAGAATAATGACTCAAGGTCAAGTATAGCAACTGCACCTGTTTTTCAATCTATTCATTTTGAATGCGGTGTGAGGAGGGGGCGGAACATGGTAGAACATAAATTATTTTTATTATGTCAGTTTCTGTGTCTGTTTGCCAATTTATGTTTAACTAAAGTGGAGGAGAAATAAAATTGCTCAGCTTAATGAGGAATAAGAGTGTGATACAAATGTTTTTCCTCCTGATTTCGATTAATGTCTCAGCAAACCCAAGTTAAAAGTTTAAGTTGAAACCCAAGTTAAACTCTTCTAGATAGTAATCGCGTGCCAGAATCAATATTGTCCCAGAACCTTGGAGAGTTTTTTGCAGAAATATTCGAAAGATTTTTTTTTCATCCAAAATTATATTCAAACGATGGCTTTCTAGCGCATAGGAGGGAAAAGAAATGCTCCTGATTCTTCTCTTCTCATTTGAGAATAATGAAGGAAAAAAAAAATTTTCTTCTTTTCTCCAGAAATGTTCGAAAGATTATTTTCTTCCATCTATTCAAAAGATCTCTTTCTCGCACATAGGAGGGGAAAGAAATGCTCACGATTTTTCTCTTCTCATTTGAGAATAATAAAGTAAAAAATTTGTGTTTTTCTTTTCTCCAGAAATTTTCGAAAGATTCTTTTTTTTTCTTCTTCAACCAGAATAATATTCAAATGATGTCTTTCTCCTGCATTGAAGGGGAAAGAAATGTTTACGATTTTTCTCTTCTCATTTGAGAATAATAAAGTAAAAAATTTGTGTTTTTCTTTTCACCAGAAATTTTTGAAAGATTCCTTTTTTTTTTTTGTTTCTTCATCCAGAATAATATTTAAAGGATGTCTTTCTCCTGCATTGGAGGGGAAAGAAATGCTTATGATTTTTCTCTTCTCATTTGAGAATAATATAGTAAAAATTTTTGTTTTTCTTTTCTCCAGAAATTTTCGATAGATTCTTTTTTATTTTTCCCCCCATCCAGAATTATATTCAAACAATGTCTTTCTCTCGCATAGGAGGAAAAAGAAACGCTAGTGATTTTTCTCTTTTCATTTTAGAATAATAAAGAATAATGAAGTAAAAAAATGTTTTTACTTTTCTCCCGAAATTTTCGAAATAATTTTCATCCACCCAAAATTATATTCAAACGTAGTCTTTCTTGCGCAGAGGAGGGAAAAGAAATGCTCATGATTTTTCCATTTTCATTTGTTAATAATGAAAAAAAATGGAGGATTGTTTTGAGTTCTGACACAAACAACGACGAAGTAGAAGAAAGCGACGAGGAAGATGGGGCCACCCCTCTTTTTTCCCCATTTTACCTTTTCTGTTCATTTTATATTAAGCCTGTATATATTTTTATTTCATTTTTTTCCTTTTTATTTTATTAAACTTATGTGTATCACTTTATCGTTTTTTCTTCTTTTTAAAATTATTTCTAAATGCTTTTTTTTTTTTAGTTGGGTTTAACAATAAAAAAAGGACGTTTTGTAGGATTCAGAAAACCGGCAAAATAAGTTATCCGGAATAGCAATGGTCCCGATCGTTCCGGATAATCGGTTCTCTACTGTACAATGATAAATAAACAGTGATATTAAATTTAGTTATAATAAAAATAAAGTAGAAAATATTTATTTTTCTCTAATTTTAAAAGCCAAATACAGAATAAAAATATACTGTTGAGAGACTTTTACACCCCTATGTATGTATACCAAAACCATATATAATCAAAAATTAACTTACCCAAAAAATAATCTGGATCAATATCTGAAGTCAAAGGAACGTCTTGTCCTACTTATACCAATGCAAGCATAAAATAAAGCAGATAATAGTCACAAAATATTACTATAGCTTTTGTGAGTTGCATAAATAAAAATCATGGAAGTAACCTTAATTGATTTCAGTTGTACAATGCACCAAAAACAAAATAAACCATCCTAAATAACTTTTGATTTAATGATCGGACCTTCACGTTCTAGAGCTTTATGTTAACCGTTTAAGGGGGTGACCTCAAATATGCTAATTAGGAAGTGCAAACAATATTTTAAGTTACAGAATCAGACACAAAAATGTACTTTTTCTGAATAAACATATCTTTTCTTGAACAGATTCAGATTTCAGACCACCAAAATACAGGGGGTAGCTGGAATCTGGGTAATACTGTCTCCATAGTTTGGTCAGGAGGACGATCCAAAGTTTGGACCCCTTAATGTTAATTTAACTTTTTGTGTATTTCTCCATATCTAATGCAAATTCGCAATTTTGAGCACACAATTATATTATTTGTTCGACCAAAGATAATTCTATGCAAAAAATATATTTCAATAAATATTTATTAATTTTTATTACTTTATTTAAAAATGGTCGAAAAGCTTTTGAATTGTAAGGTGTACAGTTTTTTTACATAATTTTAAAGTACGCGATTTGAGGGAAATCGGCCGAATAGTTCCTAAAAAATCGAATTTTAAAATAGTCGTTTTTTAAATTCTATTTCTCAGGAACTATTCAACAGATTTTTCTCAAATTTTTTATTCTGTCATGTAAAATTACATATTGGGAGAACAAATTAGTTTGGTCCGTTTTCAAAAGATGGCTCTGGCTGTTATGAATGTTTTATAGTGACAGCTTGTTTCGGTAAATTCAGAGTGGTTAGACATCTGCCAATAATATTCAGTTTATATCGCTTTGAGTTTCATACAAAAACCCTGTATTTTGCTTTGTTGAATATGTCAAATTTTGTGGTAGCTAAGCAGCATTTGCGGGAGGTTTTATGTTTCTGATTTAATTGGAAAAGTCCAGCTGAAGTGTATCGAATGCTTATAGAAGTTTATGGTGACAATGCTCCAACTGATAAATCATGTAGGGAATGGTTTCGGCGTTTCAAGAATGGTGTTGTATACTATGAGCTGCAAAAAACCTGGCGATTCCATTACGGGCGATCGGTATAGGCTACAATTGATTCGATTGATCCGTGTATTATGAGAAAAACAGCCGGAATATGAGCAAAGACATGACAAGGTTATTCTTCTGCATGATAACGGTCAGTCTTGTGTCGCAAAAAATTATTTGGAAACGCTCAAATGGGATATTTTACCGCACCCGCTGTATTTGTCAGACATTGCTCCTTCTGATAACTGGTTGTTCTGACTGATGCAGCACGATTTGGCAGGTCACCGGTGAAATTTTTTTTTGGAGAAATCAAAAATTGACTCCTGACTTGGATCACCTCAAAAGACGAGACATTTTTTCGAGATGGAATTCGAAAATTGCCTGAGAGGTGGGAAAAAGTAGTAGTCAGCGATGGACAATACTTTAATTAATCTGTTCATTCATTTTGTTTTGAAATAGATGCAATTTTGATCACAAAAAAAAATGAACCGGACTAATTTGTACTCCCAATACTTTAAAATGATTTAATAAATTTTTTTTTTACTATTGTTAAATTAAATAATAAAAAATAAGAAATACTTATTAAAATTTAGTTTTTGCATAGAATTATCTTTGTACAAAAAAATTTTCATAATTTTATGCAAAAAATTTGCAATTCGCGTACAAATTTCTCGAGATATGGTAAAATACGAAAAAAGTAAAATTAACATTAAGGGGTCCAAACTATGGGGACTATATTTTCCAGATTGCAGCTATGCCCTATATTTTGGGAGTCAAAAATCAGAATACATGGAAAAAAGGTGTGTTTATTCAGAGAGAGTATGTTTTTGTGTCTGATTTCATAACTTAAAATATCGCCTGCACTAATTAATTAGCATCCCTGATTTAAGGATGAGGTTACCCCCTTGAATCATTAGATTGAGTCCTAGAACGGAAAGATCCGATTATTAGATCAAAAGTTATTAAGGGTGGTCCTTTTTTTGGCGCACTTAACATGTAAAAAACATGGCTACAGTTTAAAACTGGTGACACTAATGTAAGTGTTATTTGAATAAATTATCTTAGATAAATGGTAGTCATATTAGCTGTTTATTACGAATTTAAAAATAATGATGGAGCTCCAGCCTTCTGTTTAGGATTACAAGTGTTGCTTACAGTCTAAATTGTATGAGTGCACTAATCATGAAATTAAACTTAGTACTCTTACAAAAGCTACTTAAGGTACTAGTTTTCGTAGTTAACGTGAAACTTTATATTTCGGCATGTTAATTTAAGTTTGAAAATTTTTAAACTAACAAACTTTGTTAAAGAAAGCAACAACAACAAAAAATAATAATAATTTCTAAAACGCTAAAGAAATATTTAAGGGTTGGACTTAATAATCCCAAAATTTCAGATTTTGACTATCAAAACAAGAGGGGAAAAAAAGTGGGCAACTTTTTGGAAAAACTTTTATTTGAGAATTCCAGAAAAGGGGTTTGGAGATATAGTATTGAAAATTAATTAAATTTAGTGAAACTTAAAAATATTTTAATTTTCTATTAGCACTCTATTAGCATTGATTATACGCACTCCTGTAAGGTAACTGATAAAAACACAATTAACTTTATCTTACAATTTTCACATTGTGTAAATTAATCACATCATAGTTAAGAACTTTATAAGTAAGTGCTGCTTTAAAGATTAAATTAAATAAACTATAATAAGAAAAAACTTTGAAAGAAAGTATATGATGAACAATTCAAACTTTTTAAGATTATAGAGAAATTAAAAGAATTGAAGTCATTCTTAACAAAGAAGGATTGGGGATTGTAGTGCCATATCTTTGAAAATCAATGTTCATATTTTTAAAATATATTTATTTTTAGATTATTGTAGAAAGAAAAATAAAAAAAATGTAAATAGTACAACTGCAGAGTTTATTCAATAATTTACAGTACATATTTCTACGAAACGTGCATGTGTACATATATATTAGGGTCGGCCCTCAGCTACTTGCTGTGTTTATTTAAAAATTAAAATTTTGCTGCTCCCCACTCCATGCTGAATTTCTCTTTATATTTTAAAGATGCATAACTAGGGTTTGCAGCGCCTTGACACAATATGGTAAAAAATTTAAAAGGGGGTTTTTTAGGAACATCATTAAGCTTAGATAATGTTATAATTTAAATCCACCCCAATTTGTATTTATTTTTTTTTTTAAATTTCACATTAAATAAGACTTAGGAAAGTGGAATAATGTTTCCTAAGACAGCATACTTTGTTTACTCCATAAATTTTACTTTGATTCTGTTTAAATTTCATCAGTGTATCTTAGTAATGTGGATTCTGTTAAATTTTTTTATTGCAGTTATTGTCTTTGACTGAATATTTTCCTAAAGACATTTTTCAGTCGCCGTGTCACCAATTTGTAAGAAATCTTTAATAAAAATCCCTACATGCAAAGCAAACTAAAGCATTAATAGGCATCTTATTCAATTTTTAGGTAAATAATATAAATATTTGAAGAAGTTACGGGGCCCACAATTAGTAAATGAAATTTAATATACTTAAAAGAGAAAAAAGTTTCACTCTGGAATTAATTTAAAGTTATTTTTTATAAATTTGGCACCTTTTAAAGGCTGTGCTTGATGATTGATTATCTATAGGGATCATCTTGGAGTTAACTAAATGAAGTAAAATTTTGCATACATAATATTTTTAATGATTGGAACAAAATATGGGGGTGGGGGCTAAGCTTTTAAAAAATTGAAAAAACGGGGTCACCTAATATATACACACACACACATATATATATATATATATAGTTAAAATGGATTAATAACAAGAGACAGTTACACAAAATAATAATAAATAAAAAACTATTATCTTTGCAGTTTAAATTTTAATCTAAATAGGAACTTTATAGTTGGGATTCATAGTAATCACGATTATTAAAAATCTTACCAAATAAGGTTGTCGTGGTGTGATTTTTCTGCATAGAAGGAGCAACATTCTCCTTAATCTGATCCTCATCTAGAAAAGAATGAGCAATTAGTAGCATAAAGGAATTTGGGGAGATTTTGTATTGATGTCTATGCCAAAATAATCACCAAATCTGACGAAATTTGGGCAGTGGAGCACAAAACTCAAATAAATATCATAAAAGGGGACCAACTCAAAGGGTTTAACTTGTAGCTAACACTGGGCAAACCTTAATTAAAAAAAATAAATTTTATTTAATATTTTTTTTATACATTTTTGCAAGATTAAACTCTCTCTGGCACCGTAGCAATTGTAGTTTTGGCTAACAGATAGCGCTACAGAAACAATGAATTTTTTAAAATGAAAAGGCAGGGACACATGCATCATAATATTTTTGATGCATGTGTATGCAATTAAAAACGCAAAATTTAACAATTAGAACATGTGGCACTAGCTTTGGTTTCTGAAAACATCCATAAGTATTTTATATTTAAAATCATTAGACCACATTAATACACAAGGCATTGACTAAACTAATGATTTTAAACATCAGGATAAATTTGACGAGAGCTAAATTCTATTTTATTTTTAACATTCTTTAAAATCAAAAAAGGGTTTTCTAATGGAGACAAGTGTTTGCCTTTGCATGTTAGAAAACATAAAAGAGTAGCCACTATCACATGCAGAAGATAATTATCTATACAGCCTAAATTGTCCTTTATATATCCTTATTATTAGATGCTTGTATACAGTATAAAGTCCCATATAAGAAGTCGGCTTACTCCGAAAATGTCCATTTTCCGGACACTTTTTTTTATAATCAAAATAAACAAATCTCTTTTCCTTCATCATATATAAATACAGTGGAACCTCCATCCATCGTTCCTGTCTCCTTCATTTTCTCGTATGTATCATCTTGTTCTATTCTCATAATGTTAATAATACCCATTTAGATCTTTTTTGAAGCTAGCAGTTTCCTGTTTCTATCGTTCAAAAACTTTGACTTGAAAAATAAATTGAAGTTAACTTGTTTTAAGATGAAAAACAGTAACTTCTGATGTTAATAGCAATGAAAACCAGGATTTGTTACAGTCAAGAATAAAATGCCTTAAACAACAGGCTTTATGTTTAGACATCAGTTGATAAAAATGTTGAAACTTATGGCAGAAGTGCTAAGCGAGACCAATTAAAACCTAACTTAACACAATTAATTAGAGCAAACATCTGAGGAAGGCTTTAAAACAATGAAGAATATTTTATATGCACACAAACTTTCAGAAAATGAACACCAATCTGTAACAACAAATGGAAAACGAAATTGATAGATTTGAAAAAGATGGTATCACTGAAAAAGTAGAAACATCGCAATGGGATACGCCTGTTGTCCCAGTGATTAGAACGGAGGGATCAATCATATTATGTTCTAAAGAAATTTCAAAGGCAAGTTTTACAAGAGCTTCATCATGCAGGGCACATGGGAGTGGTTAAAATGAAAGCCATTGCCCTTTCAAATGTGTACTGGAACAATGTTGACAAGGATATTGACGAAGTGGCATGGAATTGTGTGAACGAGAACCAAACAGAGTTCAAGTGCATTACAGGGAATATCCATCATCTCCTAGGAAAAGAGTACATATCGATTTCACAAGACCATTTTTCTAACAATATTTTCTCCCAATAGTTTATGCTTATTCTAGGTGATTTGAAACTTATCCCTTGAAAACTACTCCTGCTCATGCCACTATCGATTGTCTAAGAAACTGTTTTCCCAGGTTTGGTCTTTCAATTACTGTGGTTAGTGACAACAGTCCACAGTTAGTTTCTGAAGAATTTGAACAATTCTTACGATTGAATGGAATAAGGCACAAAATTTACACTCCATATAAACCATCAAACAGTGGTTAGGCAGAAAGATACGAGTTCATAGTGAAGCAATAAGCTCTCTAGTAACCATACGTAAAAAACTTTTATGCACTATGAAAAAGAACCAAATACTAAAACAGTAAAAAGTCCTGTCATGCTGTTATTGAAATGAGAATATCTCCTCAGACCAAATTTTAGAAGAGAGACAGAAAAAAGAATTCAAAGAGAGGAGTTTAAATTTAAAGATCGATGTTTCAAAGTTGGAGATAACGTTGCTGTTAGAAACTATAGGAAACCGGCTGCGATAGTAAATCATGGTGCAGGCAGGGTGCATAGCCAAATCTTTCAACAATAATATTTTTAAGCCCTATATACATTAACAAAATGCAAAATAATTTTCAAAGACTTTACATGATTATGATAAAATAACTAGTTTCTGACAAATGAACCCTGAAATTGAAAATATCTTGCAAAATGCAACAGAGTTACAGATGAGAGTGCAATAATCTCACTGAACCCAGCTCAGTAAACACACATGCAGGCTCACAAGTATTTCATCAAACATATAAAATGATTGGCGGTTCCATATGCTATGGACCAACGGTACGCAAAAATATATTGTGGAATGAATTGCAAAAACGTTGAATAGAACAATGTGAAAGGCACGCTTTTGCATAATATGTGGCGAAAATTAACAGGGTAATGAAAAGAAATCTCATTTTCGAAAATGGAGAATTAAGCACTTTTTAAAAACACCCAATGGAAAAAGCACCTTTAAGGGCTTTTAAAAAACAAATATCGAAAATGAGTACCTTTAAACACTTTTTAAAAACGCTACGCACCATGTACATTATGTTAACGTCAATGAGCAACTATGGAGACGCCACGTTGATTGGTTTTAAGGGGTAGTCATTATGAAGATAATAAACTGACTGAATATGCTGATCCAGGAGGAACTAACTAACATAGTTCATGTGATCCAAAAAGACTGTGGTGACACATGACATTGTGGCGAAAATGAATCACCTGTGCGTTTTTCAACAAACAACTCCTGTGACAATATCCCTATTTGTGACATTTCTTAATATAAATGAGGCATTATTTCCTATATTAAATGTATTTTTTAACTACACTATAAATGGGATGTAATAACATCTATTCTTTGGTTATCTAGTTAATGTACAAAATTATGAAAAAAAATTTAATATTAGCCATTTAAATTAGTTGGAACATGCATAATAAAATTATTTTAACAGATAACTAATACATAGGAAGAAAATATTAAAATGTGAAATTCTAAAAATTTTGCAAAGATTTTTGAAAAAATTATTACATACCATCTTCGCTTAAATCATCAGTTAAGTCCACAACAGCAAGGGCACTTCCCGATTCATTATCAGATGATGGCGGAAAAGTATCATCTGATACAATTGCTTCTCTTGAATGCTAGAACAATTTCATTTAAATGAAAAATAACTGCAGCTACATAAACATTTGCAAGCATAAAACATCATGCAAATTTAAGAACCAATTATTAATTAATACATAAGTAGAAAAATTTAAAACAAAGAGCTTTATCACAAGATGTAGTTTAAAAATCTATACGGACTTTTAAAAAAAAAAAGAGTAACTTATCAAAGTCCTCGAAAATAATTACTAATAATTTGTGAAAGACTTTCATTATTATTGTAAAGTTTGATGGATTTAAAAACCTCTGTTAGTTTTTAAATCCATCAAACTATATGATATACATTGATAAACTGCAGTCAGTTTATAATATTATAGTATTTCACAAAATTATAACTTCATTGCATTTTTAGATCAATTCAAATCTATGAAAATCTTAAGTTATTATTTAAAGCAGCAGGAGGTGAAAATTTACTACCCTGCTAAGTATTTCATGTTCAATTTAAGTGAAAAATAATTAAACCTCACTGATAACTTTTTAAATAATAAATTCTATGTAAAATTTTAAAGTAGTTAATATTTGTAAAAAAATCTGAAAAAGACATGGGAACTTAATGTTACCAACTATACAAATAACAATAGATCTGAAGATTATTTACAATGCAGTTTAAAACATGACAAACTAAAATTTAAAAACCAGTAAATTTAATACAAACTTGACATCCTTACATTTTTTAGCAAATCCTTCAAGATATTTTCTTCCCTTTCAAAATCAAAAGGTGTATTTTTTTCTTGATAAGGGAATTTCCCATAATGATCTTTAAAAATGCCCACGTAAGCTTCAAGCTCAGCTGTTGCCATTACAAAATCAACATTATTCCTTGACTTCTTGTCTAGTTTTTTGGAAGAGTTTGAAGGATAATCTTCAGACATGGCAAGAACATTTGACAATGGTACACATGCTCTATAAGACAAACAATGCATATTATTTTTACCATGTAAAATATACAATTGATTAAATTACAATACATTAAAATACAATATTTTTGTTAGAAACAATACATTCAAATAAATTTGAATGCACGAAAAAAAATTGTTGAAAACTTTACTATAACTTCCGGCTAGTAAAAAGACTAAAATCATTTGCCAGAACTACAGAAAGAATCAAGTGCAAATTTTTTTTTATGAATTTCCTTTTATATTTCTTATAGTTTTCTAAATGTAGTGATATGTAATAGAAAAATAAAATGTAAGTCCATAATGAATATTGAATAGAAGTTTAAAATTTTTGTTTTAAAAAAATAAATAAACAAACAAAAACTGGCATCAACACAAATATTAAAACCCCGGACAAGGCAGGATATTGTAAGATTACCTGAATTAGAAAAAACAACTTAAACTAATTTATTGAGCATGAAATTTATTGTGAATGGTGAAAAAAGAAACACTCAAAACGTAGTGAAATTAGAAAAGAATGTACCCATGCATAATATTAAATTAGAAGAGACTTACTATTTACTCTAAATATTAAATATAATTTTAAATAAAAATATTTATAATTATATTATTATTTCCAATAAAGTTACTGCTTAACAATACAAAAGGTAATTTTTTTTATAAAGGTAATTTTAATTTATCAAGACTTAAACTAAGAATCTGAATGAATGAAGCAAAACATTGTTTTAATTTGTGTATCAATTCAATTAATTCTTTTAAAATTAAAAAATTACTTCAAATTTACAAAATAAAAAATAAGAATGTAATTAGGATACAGGAAAAGTGAATCAAATTTACACTACAATAATGGTGTAATAAATTTACACCATTATTGTAGATAAAATATTATTATAAAACATTATTTAACAAAAACATTATTATATTTTAGATAAAATATTATTATAAAACATTATTTAACAAAAACATTATTATATTTTAGATAAAATATTATTATAAAACTTTATTTAACAAAAACATTATTATATTTTATATAAAATATTATTATATAAATGTTTTTACTATGTTTACTTTTTAACCACTATACTTACATCTGATGAGTATGGAAAAACCTCACATGAGCTTTTTGATTTGATACTTTTAAGCACTGAAAAAGAAAGTATTTTTAAATTTGTTAGTAAAATTTGGTCTAAGTTTTCAGTTTTATTTAACAAAAATTACGAAAAAAAAATTTAAAAATTTCATTTAAATCATTAAAATTTCATTTAAAAACAATAAAAATCTTTTTTGTTCTTATTCATCTTAAGCATATGAACTGCAAAATGCAAAAGATTTATTTGCTATCCTGGAAGTCCTTTCATGATAACGTAAGTTGAACAGGTTTGCTATGCAATCATAAAATGCAACTCTCTTTATTAAGGGTAAAAAAAAAGAAAAAGAAAATTTTGTAACAACTTCAATAACAATTAAAATGATAAATGTTTATTTACAGCCTGAAGAAAAGATACATGCAATGTTAAGAAGCCTTTGTCATAACATTTTGTAAAGAATTTCTAAAATATCTATTGCATTATTTTTATGGGTAATTTTCTGTCTCAACATTTTACCATTATTCTATTAAGTTAACTGGCAAAATTAAATAATTGATACAGAAAAATAAAATAGGCATCAATGCAAAAGAAAAGAAAAGACAGAGAATTCTTTTAACAATAAAACACTTCAGTAAAAAAAAATGATCAAACATATATTGATTATGTATTAGACTACTTGAATTAGAAACTCATTTAAAACGCTTGAATCTGCTTGTTGATTAAATTTTCAAACAAAATCACAAAAACCTTTACTTATCTTTAAATGATATAAATATAACGCCAAGGAATGATACCCTATCCTCATGTTTTTTTAATGCATAATTTTACTTATGATGAAGTAATTGTTGAAAAACTTTTAAATGCAGCAATGCAAATAAAAGCTACAATATATATATATATATATATATATATATATATATATATATATATATATATATATATATATATATATATATATATATACATTCACATCCAGTCTATAAAATTACAAGCATCATCAATCATCAAAATAAAAAGAAAATTAGTTTTATGGATTTAAAAAGAATTTGCTTAAATGAAATAAAATATGTGATATTCAATTCAGATTGAAATTGACAAAATAAAAATTGCATAATTAAATAAACATTATAAACCTCTAATTAACAGGTAACCCTTACACATTTACTATCTAGAGAAAACAGATATTATTTCGAACTTCAACTGCTACGCAGTTGAATTCTATAAGATAACAAAAATACTTTTTAGGAGCAAAACTTAGAAAAATATTAATAATAGTTTAAAAAAAAAAAAAATTAAATAAAAACATACCTTAGCAGGCCAATATGAATAGCCTTTTACTTTAGCCCATACCAGGGGATGTGGTATTTTCTATAAGATAAGAATATTAATAAACACCTGAAAATGGAATAAAATCAAGCACGCATGGCTAAAAAAAATATTCCTAACATATTTACTCTGAAAATGCTTGAAAAAATTTTGCTTTAGGCTTTCATTATTATTTAAAACAGAATTCAACTTTTTTCAATGGATGTCACATTAAAAACATTTGTAACAGTTTGTAACATGTTATCTTTTTAATCTTTATAAATATAACTTTTTTAACATGCATGATTTAAAATTTATAATGTAATTTTTCAAACTCTTGAATTTTCATTACAATATATTTCAATATTTATCATTTGAGTTTTAATTATATTTCAATATTTATCATTTGAGTTTTAACTCCAATTTTTGAGATTAATCTTTTGAATTTTAAATTTAGTAACCCACTGGCAGCACTACCATCATATAAATAAAAACAGTTAATGAAAAATAATCATTTGAACGATTTAATTAAAAAATTTGAGATTTTTTAATTATTTTATACGTTGAGTTGACAAACAGTGTACCTAAAAACTATTTTATTACCCGTAATTGTTTTTTTCCTCTCTGCATTTTGCACCAAAATTTTTCTAAGTTTTTATGTTAATAATGATTTGTTAAATTTTTAAGAATATTTTTAAATTGTTAAATACTATTTATCTTTATAATTACTTTATTCAAATTCTAAACGCATCACTTGGCTTTTTTTTATCCTGCTTTATGACATTTAGTTATAAATAATTCACGAAAAAAACCCAATCCTTTTGAGTCATACGAGACGTTTTATCATATGACCCTATAAAAGAATTAATAAAATTAAAGCCAAATTTGTAGCAAGATTTCTGACTAATAAGGCAATACAACAATATGGATAAGTCAGTCTTGTGAAAATAAAAAGCGCTTGCGGTTTAATTTTTTAAGATTTAAAAACTAACTCGAATGCTGCATTACTTGGAATTACTTGGGAAGAAAAACCAAAAAATTCTACTAAAACCAACCGAGACTAAAGCCAATGAATCAAAATATTATCTGTCATAAGTTAGTTTTGCGACCTGTGCTTTTTATAAAGTTGTAACAGCAATTTTTAAAGAACCAAAATTTTTTGAAAGAAGCATAATATTTATTTCATGTTATTTAAGGAATAAGACATTTCTAACCTTTATCTGCAATAACAAAAAAAAAAAAAAAAAAAAATTACGGACAGAGATGCCAAAAGCATTTCTATTTTTAATCAAATTGATATCTTCTCAAAGAGTTTGAGATGAAAAAGTAAAATGTTTCATTGTCAAGGATAAGTTTGGTAAAAAAAATCAAAAAAGGCCGAAAATAGAAATCCAAAAACATTATGTGCAAAACACTTTTAAAATTATTGAAAAAACTGACATTCAAGAGCAGGAAACAAATTTATGCAGTAAGCATAAGATGCACAGAGTATTTTCAACTTTTTAGTAAAAAATATCAATGCACAATTTTTTCTTCTTCAATTGTGGGAATACAAATCTCAATGTAAGAGTTTTAAATCAAACAAAATCCCATAGTGAGATTTTTTAAATCATGTGAATATGGCCGGGATAGTCTGGTTGTTAGGGCACTGGGCCCATGTCCAAGACGTCGTGGGTTCAATCCCCAGGTAGTAAATGGTGACTGATGCACACTAAATCTGTCGAGTCAACAAGTCCTCCATGTTCCCATAACAAATCATACTTTTGGAGGTACTGATCTAAGAGTTTCCTTGTCTTTTAGTTTGGTTCAAAATAACAAGGCTACGGAGTTCGACATTAGTAGTAATAAACCCAAATTAATTCGTAGCTTTAATTTTGCAAATTAACTGTAAAATTTTGAGAATATAGATTACGATGTTTAATTTTAAAATGAGTGAATATGAATCGCGATGTGTGACTTTAAATTGTGTGATTATAATTTTAAATCTCATTTGCATAAGTAATAAAAAATAATCTATTTTTCCACCAATTTCCTTTGAATGGGTGGAATTTTTCTTTTTATTTAATTTTTAAAAAAAAGTAAAATTTAGCCTTAACTCATTCTTGAATTGAAAACATAGCTTTTTAACACACAAACCTATAAAGTTTACTTTCTCGGTGGCTAGCTTTGATTCGACATAATTAATCTATTTTTAGGATTAGGAATATTTATGAAGCATAAATAAATCATTTCTGATAGCACTGAAATTCATTAAATTAGAAAATATAAGCAAGAAATAATAAGAAAAGTGCAAAACATGATTAGAAATTACAAAGAGCGTAGGTGACTTACACAGATATTTAAAAATGCTAAAGGCTCATTTCCTATCTTCTTATAGTAACATTCAGGGCAATCTAAAGCATCTTTCAACATTTTTTGCACTTCATGCAATATTTTTTTTGCACTTGTAGCAATTTGAGATTTATCTAGAAAAAGTGCAAAATCATAAATATTAAAAATCCTTTGAATAAATCTTCTAAGAATACTTTTTTAATAAATATAAGAATAGCTTTGACTAAAACTATGAATTTATGACTAACATCATAAATAGTATATATAATCAAAAATAGGTGAAATCAAAGTAACAGAATTTTTTTTGTTGCAAAAATGACTAATACGGAAAAAATTATTTCACTACTGTTTAAATAGAGTCAACAATTTTGGAAAATAAAAACCACAAAATTACCTTTTACACAATAAAACTAATATCAATAAAGTAGAAAAAGTTTTATTTTTTACAGTGTAGTGAATAAATTATTCTACAGAAACTCAAGTAAAATCAACTGATGGATAAACAATACATTCAAAGAAAATCATGTAAAAAATTACCTCCATAAATAATTATGCAGTTGTGCTGTATCCACTCTATGTCTTCAATCAATTCTACATGTGATTCATACTGTTGAATCCCTTTTTGAACACATCTCTAAATAAGAACATAGCATTTTGTGAGTTTAAATATTAAAATATTATAGCAACCAATAAGACTTCAAAAATTAAGAAATAACACTTAAAACTCTTTTTTTTATTTCTAATGGCACATTAAAAGACATTACATTAAAAGAATATCAAAAAGATAACAATAAATCTATAAGTGAGCAGTCCAGTAGTGTTCCTAGATTGATGTCCGAGGAAGAGCAGGGCATCTTAACAGCTGAGACAAGTCCATCTCTTCGCACAAGGTACAAAAAGGATTTTAAAAAAAACACGTTTATGTGTCGTAGATGATTATTCAGGCAATCATGTCGAGATATCCTGTAAAATATAATGACTCAGACGAAACAACATCCTAGGCCACTAAGGGACATTGAGAATCTGTTTAAGGGAGAATGCACAACCTGCGGCCCATGGGAGGTTCTAAGCAGAATGAAAATAAAAAAATTTACAAAATTTTTTTTATATCCCAATTTTGAGTCATCACTCTTTGATGCACTGAATTTTTGCATATTATATAGCAAATCTATGTATCATTATCGTTTTTTAAGTGGTTTTAGTACGGAATTCTGCTTAGTTTAAATAAACCGAATATATAAAATATGATATTGATACGCAAATTTCAGTGATCATTTTTGACTAGCTTTACTTTTACAGATTTTATCATAAATCCAAGTGACGTTTTGACCGTTCTTTCGTCAACTATCAATCCCCATGCGGTTTTTAAAATCCTGAAACATTTAACATGACATTCTGAATTGTGAGTTATGAGTCACACATTTAATATCTAATTAATATCTTTTTACTTCTATTTTATTTACTAATTTATTTCTGTCGATTTCATCATAAGTCCCAATTTATTATTCGGCAGTTATTACATTGTATTTTTAAAATTTTCAAAATCTTGATATTTTTAATATAATAATATTATAAATCTTGAACATGAATAACATATTTAAATAATCACTCTTAAACAGACTTTCTTTGTTTCCATTTTTTTGTAAGTCTAAATGATTTTTATATAAAATGCATTATCATAAAAACGTGGATAACAAATATAAAATATTTGAAAGAAAAGAAAAATAGATAGAAACACAAAACGTTAATTCTTGAAATGAAAATGTATTGCTGAAAATCTAAATTTAACTTTTTCACATTGCCTTAGTGTTAGAAAGAAAAAAAAAATCACTATAAAATAAAGTTTAAAAATGCAGTGTATGCTTTTGAAAAAATGCTCTTTAAAAAATGCAGTGTCACAATAAAAACATTGATAGAAAGAAAAGTAAATTAACAAGAACAAGAGGAAAACAAAAAAACATGTTCTTAGTTCCTAAAACAAAACTTACAGTACAGGTAAAAAGTTACAACAAATGAATAGTTTAACTGAAATGTTCCATTAAAACACTCCGTAATAATAATACAAAAATCGTTCTCAATTCTTAAAATTAAAAGTACCGAAAAAATTAAAATCGACTATAATTAACAAAACCATGATTACGAAATTTGGAGAGTTGTGATTTAATTTTCAAATTTCGTTTGTCTCCCAGAAGATGAATTTGAAAGCTCTGTGCGAGCACATTAATTTTATAACTTAACAAAATATGTGTAAAAAAATTTTTACAATAATAAGCTATACTATATCTAATATAATTGAAATAAGTTTTAAATTATTCTTTATCACATCTACAAAAATTGCAAATAAAAAAAATAAATAAATAAACTTAATCGAAAAAAAAATTTCAAACAAATACTGTGCCAAATATTCTGCCGATCATTCGGCCAACTTATTGCGGAATACTCATTACATCTTAATTTTAATGCAACGTGAGAAATTCATGAAGTAGAGAAATTTTTAAACGGTTCATGGTTTGTATTTTTATGTCAATATTTGTTGCTTAAGTGATTTTTTTAGAAAAAAAATAATACATTTAACAAATAAAAAATCTAATAATTCAATAAAACAACAATATCTGAAGTATATTTCTAAATACGTATTAAATCATATATTGAAATAAAAGTTTTGTTTTTATTTTAGGCTTTTGTTTAACCCTTATAAATTTTCACAAATTAAAATATTCCATTTGAATTTATATTACTTCAAATGTACTTAAACTTTTTATACTTTCATTCTGTGAGCATTGCAATTTTATTGTTAGAATTTATTTTAAAATGAACTTTTGCATAGCCTGATATGATAAAATTTTTTTATTTTTTTCAATGTTCATCTATTTATTTTTTCGTTCATTTATTTATTTTTTCGTTCATTTATTTATTTTATTTTATTAATTTTTTCCTTTATTTGTTTCTTATTTTATTAATTTATTTATTTTTGATAAATCTATTTTTTATATGATAAAGATGGAATTTAAAAAAAAAAGTTTTTTTTTCCTTCTTTCAACAAATTTTAACAATGAAATAAGCATTTAATTTTTCGCAAATATATTATTCAGTTTACTCATAAAAAATATTAGCACTATTGTTTAAATAAATATTACTATATTTGCTGTAAAATTTTCAAAATATGTGTGCCGCCCTACATTAGTCAACTTTGCTGTGTAAGTGGCCCTTCACTCAAAAAGGTTGTTCTTGAGAAGACATTTGACATCATTAAAAGGAAGTGAGGAATTAAATTTTTGAAAAGAAATCCGCTGCTTCATTTCACTGGAGTTCACAGCAGTCCGGAATCCGTTGGAGAACTACTGTCTTTATTAATATTGAAGTGCAGCCTTTTAATAAGGCTGCACTTCAATTTTATATGTGATAAAAAAAAGTCTGCATAGGTGTAATAAATAAAAAAATTGATAATTCACAGACCATAACAAAACGTTACAGAGAGATACTAATAATTAATTCTTATAACATAAATTATCAAAGAAACATAAGTTTCTCAACTTTTAAAGTTACTAAAAATTTAATTTAATGTTAATTAATGAAGGATGAGGAGAACTCCATCTCTCACCCCTTCCGCTGCTGCCATCATTCCAGCGCAACACCTTCCCCGCCTCACCGTCATCAACAACTTCCCCCCTCTCCACCATCGGATCGATAGACTCACTTTTCACTTTGCCGCTGAACTGCGAACTTCATTGCCCAGGCGGGGCTAATGTGTTTCAACTTCATAGTCCAGACGGGACTAATGTGTTTCCATAAACGGGGCTGAAGGCCCATATTCCTGTGACCAACAACGGGGCAGACGGCCCACATTTTCCTGAACATTTAATATTTTTTTTCATAAACATCTAATATTTCATTACATATGTAAATTTCATTCCGTCATTAAATTTGTCTATCATTGAAAAACTGTCCTTCCTCGAAAACACCCCACAACCATGGGGACTCTCACCGGGATTTAGCTCTAGCCGGAATTTAACCGAACCGTTGAACTTTGCTGATTTGGTGATCAATTGTGAATTTTCCAAGCTGTGTGTGCACCTGAACTGTGAATTCGTGATTGAAGGATACTTCATGAGACTTCTACAAAACTTGTGAGTAGAATATTTTATTTTTAAAATGGCCTATCTTAGTAGAGCCAGAAAAATCGATCTTATCAATTTACTTTGTGAACTTGATTTAAATGCACCAGAAAATGCTAAAGTACCGCAACTAGTAAAAACTAACAATTTTTATTTCTAATAATGATCAAATAGTGAACCAAACTTAGATGACTCTAAAATGCGTTAGAAAATTTTTTTTCATGCACATTTTGAAAGTTTAGATTTTGGTAACCAATTAAAATATGATAAAATATGAAAACTGAAATATGGTAACTTAAAATATGATATTATCTAAAACAAATATTAGGTGCCATAGAAATCACATTAATGCAAACTAAATACGTAAAAATGACATGAAAATATTTTGTGCTAGGATCAAAGTTTAGAATGAAAATAAAAAAAATATTGAGAGAGAATGTAGATTCTAAAAAGTAAAATTTTAAAAAATGTAAAGAAGACACTGTAAAAACTCACATCACGTATGAGCCTAAAATCTCTTCTGCAGAATAATTTCTCATTTTCTTCATAATTTGGCCAATCAACAATTGTTTTCTTACATAAAAAGTAAAAATTAAATAATGTTAATAAAATCCCAATTTTCTTTATAAAACATTTCTAGCTACAGAAAATATTCAAAAACAGAAAGGCATAAAAAATTATTTAATTTTATTCTTTTTTGCTTTAAGACTGTTATTGACCCATCTGTGGTTCATCATATGAAAGTTACAATGTTTTTATTGAGAATGAGAAAAATCTCCTTTACCCCTCACAAATAAATTCCAAGGTTTTTTTCTACTTACAGAATCAATTTCCTACCTACAAATGATTCTGCATAAAGAAACAGCAACTGATTTTTTTCCCAATCACTCATTTATCTACTATTAAATAGGGGGGAAATGACCCTTTATAAGAATGTTTTCTAATTGGAAAGCATGAGGAATTAAGGAAAACGAAAGTTACCTAAAAAAGTGAACATTTTCAAAGAAATAAAAATGTCATTGAGTTAATTTTGAAAAACTATATAAACTTACACTTAAATATGAACTATACTTGAAAGAAAAATCTTCGAAAGATCTACTAACTTTAAAAATCTTCCTTACTTAATAGTTAGTTCAACACAGAAGTTTCTTTTTTTAAAATTTGATTTAAATAAAAAATATTTAAAAAATAATTTTTAAAAACCTTTGTAAATTCTTTTAAAAATAATTATAATTTAAGATATTTGTTCCTTCTATTAGCTGATTTAAAAGACCATGAACAGTTGAATGCATTTTTTTTATGGACCACATTTATTGGAATGGTGTTTAAATATTCATTGATTAACCATTTCA